>JARNME010000539.1:0-98677 GCA_030179655.1 Scaptomyza flava | reverse complement strand
TTACGCTAACTCTTTTGTTTATGCGAGCGCTTAGTGCATTTAAAAATCAAATAAAACTAAACAGTCTGAATATTCTAGGTTGGTATATTCAATTGAATTGAATTCTATACTTTGTATAGACGCTGTAACGTTGTCACAGTGAAGTCAATTTTTGACTTATTTTGAAGTATTTATTTATTTATAATACTTACTTTAAATTAAGTTGTTAATTTGTTTGGTAGTTTTTTTTTCAACAAAATTAATAAGTCGATTTTCGACTTAATAATTGAAGCAACATTATATATAGTTGTCTTATATTTTGCATATTATATAATAGTTATATAGACGCTGCTTTATTCATTTAAAAATCAAATAAAACTAAGCAGTCTGAATATTCTATTAAAATAATATAAGTTGGTATATTCAATTTTATTGAATTCTATACTTTGTATAGACGCTGTAACGTTGTACAGTGAAGTCAATTTTGACTTATTTTGAATACTTACTTTAAATTAAGTTGTTATATTGATTTGTTTTTTTTTTCAACAAAATAATAAGTCGTTTTAGACTTAATAATTGAAGCAACATTATATATAGTTGTCTTCTAGTTTACATTATATAATAGTTATATAGACGCTGCTTTAGTGCATTTAAAATCAAATAAAACTTAGCAGTCTGAATATTCTATTAAAATAATATAAGTTGGGATATATTTAATTTAATGAATTCTATACTAACGTATAGACACTGTAACGTTGTAACAATCGTTTTACAGTGAAGTCAATTGACTTACAGCCAAATTTAAATATGGTCTATTGAAGCTTTATATATTAGTGGTGTTTTGGTGCCGCATTGTGTTGTGATGGAGACGTCTTTTAGATCTATTCCTACCTTTTTTGGTAGGCAAGGCTTCCATGGCACCATACGCCAAAATATGTTGTAACCAACTGGCAAACTTTTGCTTGCTTCAGCATAAACTTAAATGGAGAGTGTTAAAGCTCTTCTGAACAATATGAGTGCGCTATGTCATACTCATATCCTTATGGTACTGCATGTGAGCTTCAAGCAGCAGCAGAAATTTATGCTGTAAATTTCCAAGTTTTTCAGAATGGAAATTTATTACAAGCATTCGGAAATAATATGCATCCTGTAAAAAGATGGCGTTTTACCGGTCCATTAACGAATGGACATTTTGATGTTTATATTCCTTTAGAGGAAGTATTACCTCAAGATTCTGATACGTCAAGTAAATGTATAAGTTATACAGTATAACTGAAAATGTTAAGAATCCTGTTAAAAGACGACAAAACAGAAAAAAATGTAATAAAACGTTAATTAAAAAAAAAAATGATATCAATAGGGGTAAGCGCATAGAAGCATCAAAAAGATATCGTGTTAATAATCCTGATGTTATTAGAGTTGTAGTGAGACGAGATCAGGCTAATAATCCTGAAGCTCATACAGCTGCAGTGAGAAGACATCCGGATAATAATCCTGATGCACGTCAATTAAGGGGTTTGCGTGCATGGACTGTTAAAGCCATGTCGGGCTTAAATATGATTGTGAAATAGCTTACAAGTCAGATAAAATTACTCAACTTGGTAGTATGAATTTTATATGCAAACATTGTAATGCTTTAACATTGAAAAATGAGCCTTTGGGTATCTGAGCTAGGAAAATTTAAACTTTCACAAAATGAAAGTTTGCCCGATCCACTTAAAATCTGAATAATTGGTGGACATCCAAAGCATGATCAATTCATTGATCGTATAAGAAATTATAAGAGCTGCTTTCAAATGACTTCTTTTGGAAGTACGAAAATTATAAATGAAAGTTGGTCAATTATTTTGAATTATTTTGTGGTGATGATGAAAAGGAAGCTCAACTACGTTGCAAAAATATTTCAAATTTTGATTGTAGCGTAGTAAAGGATCTTCAATGTATGTTTCATAGCATAATCGTTATGTTGAAGATCTAAAAATGGCTCTCAATAAAATACCAACAAGTACTTGAAACAATAAATTGTTTATACATGCTGATCGAACACCCGCTGGTCCCCACAAAGGGCTTTACAATGCACCACAATCAAACGAAGTAGCTTTATATATTGTTGGTCAGCTATTTAAAAGCGCGATAATGATAAATTACATCGTATAAGTGAGGTGCATGGATCTTACGATGCCTTACAGTACCCTTTGATATTTCGTTATGGCGAAGATGGATATTCAGTGGATATACCACAATGGAATCCATTATTAAAAAAGGTGGAACCAAAAAAAAAAAGATATCTGCGTTAAGCTTTTACAGCTATAAAATAATGATTCGTCAATCTGAGATAAATCATTTAATTTATTGTCGTTCCCTTTTAGTCAGTTTTTGGTTGATATGTATGCTAAAATTGAAACAGAAAGGTTAAATTATATTCGCTACAATCAAGCGAAACTCAGAGCAGATAGCTATATACATCTACAAGATGCAATAGGCCAACAAGATGTTGTCGCAGCTCAACTTGGTCAGATGGTAATTTTACCATCTTCTTTTACAAGCTCTGCACAATATATGCATGAAAAGACTCAAGATGCTATGACATATGTTCGCCATTATGGGCGACCAGATCTTTTCATTACATTCACATGCAATCCACAATGGAATGACATCAAAAGTGTTTTATTACCGGGTCAAAAACCGCATGATCGTCACGATATTATAGCTCGAGTTTTTCATTTAAAAGTTAAAGCTTTAATGTCACTATTGACAAAAGGTTCTTTGTTTGGAAGCGTGCAATGTTTCATTTACTCTGTGGAATGGCAAAAGCGGGGCTTACCATATATACATATTCTACTTTGGTTAGAAAATAAAATAAGACCAGATAAAATTGATAAAATAATCTGTGCCGAAATACCAAACGCAGATGAGGATCCTTTGTTATTTAACATTGTTAAGTCAAATATGATTCATGGTCCTTGCGGTGCATTAATAATAAATCGCCATGCATGAAAATGGAAAATGTACCAAAAGGTTTCCTCGAGAACTACTTAGAGAAACTGTGACTGGAAAATATAGTTGCCCTCTATATCGTAGAAGAGCGATAAGAGATGGTGGTAATGCAATTAACATAAATGGTAATTGCATACATAATCGTTGGGTTGTGCCTTATAACTGTGTACTATTGAGAACATTTGAAGCTCACATAAATGTTGAGTATTGTAGTTCTGTAAAGTCTATTAAATACATTTGTAATTATGTTAAGAAGGGCAGTGTTCAAGCATCATTTACTCTTGAATACCAACGTAATGAAATTAATATGTTCGAAAGTGGCCGTTATATAAGTAGCTCAGAAGCGGTATGGAGAATGCTTGCATTTCCCATACATGAACGTTTTCCGGCTATTACACACTTAGCTGTTCACTTAGAAAAAGGTCAACGGATATATTTTAACCCCAATAATCCGCAACAACTACTTGACAGATTAAGCACTACACCCAAAACCACTTTGCTAGCCTTCTTTGAGCTATGCACACGTGATGAGTTTGCAAGAACGCTTTTATATTGTGTAGTTCCATCGTATTTTACATGGAACAATAAAGAATTTCAAAGAAGAAAACGGGGGCATGATGTGCCAAATTTTCCTGGAGTTAAAAGAGATTCAGCTTTGGGAAGAGTTTACACTATTCATCCCAATAATACAGAATGTTTTTATTTAAGACTTTTACTACATTTGTAAGAGGGCCAACTTCATTTTCAAATTTAAAAACCGTTAATGGTATAGCATACGCCTCATTTCAATTGGCGTATAAAGCTCTAGGATTACTAGAAGATGATAAGCACTGGGATTCAACTATAGCCGAAGCTGTCGTATGTCAAAATCCTACAAAACTGAGAGAACTTTTTGCAATAATGTTAGTATTTTGTCAAATTTCGGATGCTCTTAAACTTTGGAATATTTATAAAGAGTTTCTCAGAAGATATTTTAAGAGTCTTTCATATTTCACAAGACAGAAATATTGATCAAAGTATTCTGAATAATGTATTTAATAAATGTCTTTTGTACATTGAAGATATAGTACTGTCTATTGGTGGTCAAAACTTCACTAACTATGGACTTCCACTACCAATCAGATCCGAGGAAATTGTTCAAAATAATGAATATCATAGAGAAACAAATTATGAAAATTGCGATAATTTTGTTGTTAATAATGAGCTACTCCTTACTGCTGAGCAAAAACAAGTATACGACAAGATACTACATAGCGTTGAAGCAGAAAAGGGAGAAATCTATTTTTAGATGCACCTGGTGGAACAGGTAAAACGTATTTTTTAAATTTATTACTGGCAAAGGTACGCTTAGTATCGCAGCCACTTTACCAATTGGTGGTCGCACAGCGCATTCTACACTTAAGATTCCATTTAATGTGATTCATTTAGAAACACCACATTGCTCAATTTCAAAGCAATCTAATATTGCTGCTGTGCTCAAAGATTGCAATCTTATTGTTTGGGATGAGTGTACTATGGACCATAAAGGTGCTTTTGAAGCTGAAGATCGATCTTTGAAAGACATTCGAGATAGTGAATACTTAATGGGTGGCATAACGGTTCTCTTAGCTGGTGATTTTCGACAAACTCTTCCAGTGATCCCCAGAGGAACAAGAGCAGATGAAATAAATGCGTGCTTAAAATCATCAATTTTTGGCCCAAAATACAGAAAATTTCATTAACGAAGAATATGCGAGTGCACTTGAAAGGTAATAGCATAGCTGGTGAATTTGCAGAAATGCTTCTTCAAATAGGAAATGGATTATTTCCAACCCATGATGGCAAAATAACTTTACCATCCACTTTGTGTCATGTTGTGCAAAGTATTGAAGATTTTACTCGAACAATATTTCCGGATATTACAAATATCTCTCAAAAATCACTCGAATGGTTTCAGAACGTGCTATTTTGACTGCGAGAAATGACAATGCATTGGAAATAAACGAGTTTTTATTAAAATCATTTCAAAGTGAAGAAATGACATACAACTCTATTGATTCTGTGACTGAAATCGAAGATGCAGTTCATTACCCCGTCGAGCTTCTTAAATCATTAAATCCGTCTGGCCTGCCTCAACATAAATTATCTTTAAAGATTGGTTCACCTGTAATGTTGATTCGCAACTCGAAACCGCCGAAACTGTGCAATGGTACAAGATTGCAAGTTAAAGTCCTTCATAAGAATGTTGTCGAAGCAATTATCTTTACTGGCAATGGTATAAACGGGAAACGGTTTTTATACCGAAAATTCCATTAATACCTTCTGATTCTGAATTGCCAATTCAATTTAAAAGATTTCAAATTCCTTTAAAAGTTTGCTTTGCCTTAACAATTAACAAATCACAGGGACAAACTCTTAAATAAGCCGGACTAGACTTAAGACACGATTGTTTTTCTCATGTCCAATTTTTGTATCCTGCGCACGCATTTTTCTGAGCATTTAACCCATTAGTGGACACGAAAATTGTAATTATTATTTAACTGATTTTTAGGGAAAAATCACTAAATTATGCATCGTTCCTTAAAAATGAGAGCCTGAGGCAAAAAATTCTTGATATGGAGAAAGAAATGCATTGCCTGCGCCAGCATCTTGATTATTTTCGCGAGTTGGAAAAGTCTCTGGGCAAAATTTTTACCGATGGCCAACTTTAAATATTAAAGAGTGGTGGGAAAAGAGTAGCATTCAACTCTAATGAAATCTCTGCGGCTATTTGCCTACATGCTGCAGGCCCAAGGGCGTATAACCACTTGTACAAAAAAAAGATTTCCTCTTCCCAGTCGAGCCACCTTATACGGATGGCTGTCAGATGTCGATATAAAGACAGGTCCCTGGATGCGGTCATAGACCTAATGGAAAATGATGAAATGGAAGATCTCGATAAGCTTTGTGTCTTGGCGTTCGACGAGATGAAGGTTGCTGCTGCTTTTGAGTATGACAGCACAGCGGACGTCGTTCACGAACCAAGCAACTTTGTGCAAATGGCAATTGTTCGTGGACTAAAAAATCATGGAAGCAACCAGTGTTTTTTGATTACAACACTGGAATGGATGTTGATACACTCAATTCTATAATAAGAAAATTACACAGAAGAGGATATCCAGTTGTAGCAATCACCTCTGATTTGGGTGCTGGCAACCAGAGATTATGGAGAGAGCTTGGCATATCGGAAAGTAAGTGTATTACATTAATAATCGGAAAAAGTCAAAGTTGGTTTTTTGTGTATATTTTCAGCAAAAACGTGGCTTAGCCATCAAGCTGATGACCAACTTAAAATTTATGTTTTTTCGGATACTCCTCATTTAATTAAGCTTATCCGGAATCACGACGTGGATTCTGGTTTAAACGGAAATAAGCTGACTTAAACGACAGTCCAAAAGACACCATTGTGGCAAATCAGATCTGTCAATTATGTTTAAGATCACGGAAAACCGTTTAAATGTTCGCTCACTTGCTAAGCAGAAAGTTCAACTGGCAACACAGCTGTTTTCTAACACAACCGCTAGCTCCATCCGACGCTGCTATTCATTGGGCTATGAAGTCTAAAATGCATGCGAAACTGCAGATCTGTTTAAAATAATTAATGATTGGTTCGACGGTTTTAATTCAAAGTTATCCACGTCAATTTCAATCGAACTCCATTCAATCAACATGCTCCATTTACTGCAAGAACTTGTGATTAATCTGAATGCTTGGCTTGGTGCGCAAAGCTCGAGTTATAAGCGGAAGCGGCTTGCTTCTCAAATAGCCATCGGTTATCTCCGTATGAATCTCATCTTTGCTACCCGACTCCAATGGCTCTTTCATATATTGGACATAATCTAGCCAAAGGGTCGAATCAGTAGGATATTTGGCCAGACAGCGCTCATAAAAGAGTTTGGCCGAAGTGCATTTAATTTTCTTCGAATTGAGCAAATGTGCATTTCCTGCAGCCAAGCTGTATTCTCAACATTACCGTCTAGCTTATTTTTAAATTCTTCAACCAATGTGCAGTTACCATTTACATTAATTGCATTACTTTATTTGACATAACAATGTTAAATAACAAAGGATCCTAATCTGCGTTTGGTATTTCGGCACAGATAATTTTATCGATTTTATCTGGTTTTATTTTATTTTCTAACCAAAGTAGAATATGTATATATGGTAAGCCCCGCTTTTGCCATTTCACAGAGTACATGAAACATTGCATGCTTCCAAACAAAGAACCTTTTGTCAATAGTGACATTAAAGCTTTAACTTTTAAATGAAAAACTCGAGCTATAATATCGTTACGATCATGCGATTTTTGACCCGGTAATAAAACACTTTTGATGTCATTCCATTGTGGATTGCATGTGAATGTAATGAAAAGATCTGGTCGCCCATAATGGCGAACATAAGTCATAGCATCTTGAGTCTTTTCATGCATATATCGTGCAGAGCTTGTAAATCAAGATGGTAAAATTACCATCTGACCATGTTGAGCTGCGACAACATCTTGTTGGCCTATTACATCTTGTAGATGTATATAGCTATCTGCTCTGAGTTTCGCTTGATTGTAGCGAATATAATTTAACCTTTCTGTTTCAATTTTAGCATACATATCAACCAAAAACTGACTAAAAAGGAACGACAATAAATTAAATGATTTATCTCAGATTGACGAATCATTATTTTATAGCTGTAAAAGCTTAACGCAGATATCTTTTTTTTTTTGGTTCCTCTTTTTTTAATAATGGATTCCATTGTGGTATATCCACTGAATAGCCATCTTCGCCATAAGGAAATAGCAAAGGGTACTGTAAGGCATCGTATGATCGATGCACCTCACTTATACGATGTAATTTATTATTATGGCTTTCAATAACAATATCGCGCTACTTCGCTTGATTGAGGTGCATTGTAAAGCCCTTTGTGAGCACCAGCGGGTGTTCGATCAGCATGTATAACCAATTTATAGTATTTAGTACTTGTTGGTATTTTATTGAGAGCCATTTTTAGATCTTAAACATAACGATTATGACGATGAAACATGCATTGAAGATCCTTTACTACGCTTAAATAAACATTTGAAATATTTCTTCATTCACTTGTCCTTGGACTTTAAAGGTTGACCAACTTTCATTTATAATTTTGTACTTCCAAAAGAAGTCATTTGAAAGCAGCTGTTGAACTTTCTTATACGATCAATGAAATGATCATGCTTTGGATGTCCACCAATTATTAAGCTTTTAAGTGGATCAGGCAAACTTTCATTTTGTGAAAGTTTAACTTTTCCTGCCTTGCAACAGATACCCAAAGGCTCATTTTTCCATTTTAAAGCATTACAATGTTTGCATATCAAATTCATACTACCAACCAAGTTGAGTAATTTTATCTGACTTGTAAGCTATTTCAAAATCATAGTGTATGCCAGACATGGCTGTAACACTCCATGCACGCAAACACCTTTCTTGATGTGCATTAGGATTATTATGCTGCACTAGTTACTAGCTTACACTAGTTGATAAACAAGTCAACGTTGATATCAACTTTATCAATCCTAGTGTGAACAGCTATCAACTTGATCAACTTTTGCGTTGACAGTAGATTGACAATGCGAAAATCATCAATTGTTGCTCTGAGTGTAAACATAGTGTAAACACTTTGTGTCAACAGTTGAAGTCACAATCGGCGCGTTGACAACACAAAATTAAGTTGAGCTCATGTTCATTCTTTTGCTTTGTGTTGACAAACTTTATGTACATATTATAGGTGGCAGCACTTCGCTTCGCCACCCGTTTTTATTAATATTGTCTGCTTTTTCAACTGTGCAGTCTATAAAAAACAATAATTAGTAATAGATAATAGTAAACGCAGCCAGTGCTTGTTTCTACGTTTGTTTTTGTCTTTTTATATCATTTAATTAGCCATGAAGCTCGCACCTACTGTTAAATTGGATAATGGCCACGAAATGCCCGTCTTGGGCTTGGGCACATATAATTCAAAAGACAATGAAGGCGAAATTGCCATAAAGCACGCCATTGATATTGGTTACCGGCATATTTGACACTGCATATTTCTATCAAAACGAATCTGAGGTTGGCAAGGCTATTCGCGATAAAATTGCTGAAGGCGTTGTCAAGCGTGAGGACATATTCTTGGTTACAAAATTATGGAATATTCATCATGACCCGAAACACGTCGAGACTGCTTGTCGTAAACAGCTAGCTAACTTTGGATTGGATTATATTGATCTATATTTGATGATAAAGACGATAACGGGCTGCTTCAACTCAGTGACGTTGACTACCTCGATACATACAAGGCAATGGAGCACTTGGTTAAAATCGGTCTAGTACGCAGTATTGGAGTGTCCAACTTCAACAGCGAACAGTTGTTGCGTGTTCTCAACAATTGTGAGATAAAGCCGGTCACAAATCAGGTGGAGTGTTCACCAGCAATTAACCAAAAAAAAATTGACTGCTTTCTGTAAGCAGCATGGTGTCACTTTAACTGCTTACACACCCTTGGGAAAGCCGCAGCCGGAACAGCTAAAGCCAGAGTTTCTTTACTCGCCCGAAGTTAAAGCTTTAGCTCGGAAGTACAACAAGACGGCGCCACAAGTTGTTCAGCGCTATTTGGTGGAGCTGGGAAACATACCAATCCCAAAGTCTTCTAATCCTGGCCGCATAACTGAAAACTTTAACATTTTAACATGTGCCTCATAATTTAATCAAGGGTCTTAATCACAAATACTATCCATTTGCCATTGAATTTTAAAAGCCATACTTCCCACTGATTTATCCAATTCAATTAAAGCTTTTTGTTAACATTGTTCATGCATTACAAAACTATCGATTTCAAAATAATGTGATCGATACAAAAGAATCACAACTTGTTAAAATCTTATTGGTTTTTTAAAGTCAGAACGGTGACAGGAAATAATTGAGATTGTTTTTTTTTTCGTGTGTATTAATAATTTTAAAAATTGATTAAGTGGTAGTTAAAAACATAAAAAACTAATGTGAAAAGGGAATTCGTTTCGATAGAGTAATTTAAGAATTATCTCTGAGTCTAACATATAAAAAAAAAAAATTCAAACACAATGAACAAATACCAATCTATATGTAAATATGGAATGCAGTGTTTACCTTCAACAGGTAATACACGCCACTGTGCCATTGACAAAAGTGCACACTGTTATTAACATTATACAAGATTTGAAAGCTGATATGTGCGCACACAGCTGTGCTTTTCGATTAGAATTTTGTAATGATTGCATATGGACTTGTGAAACAACTTAATAACGACCTTTGTCTTTTTTGCCTTTATTATTATTTACTCAGCTATGAAACTTGCACCAACTGTCAAACTAAACAATGGCTACGAAATACCCATCCTAGGCTTGGGCACATATACTGTAAGTTCTTTCAAAAATTGTTAATAAAATGCATATTAAAAGATTAAAAAAAAAAAAAAAAAAAAAAATACAATTTTATTTATTTTTATGCATAATTATTGAACCATATTTCAATATCGAAAGTAAACCTGCTTCAGTTGCTGGCGATAGCTATCGATTAACGATATATTGATGTTTATGTTTATAAATGTTTTGCGTATACAATAAGTAAACAAATGTGTGCGAATATGAGTGAATTCGAAATCATTTCTGATCCGGAATATGCCGATGGAGACGACGAGGCAACTAGTATATCAGCATCAACATCAACAACAACATTAACAAAAACAGAAAACACAAACAAACGCGGCCGAAAAGCAATTTCAATTTGGCCGAACGAGCAATGCTACCGATTGATCGACTTGGTAGAGGAAAGACCGACTTTGTGGGACTTTACCAATGAAGACTACAAAAACCGCAACAAACGCGAGATTTCTTGGGAAGAAATTGCAAAGGCTCTAGACTTGCCAAAAGACGAGTGTTGGCGCCGAATTAGCGCCTTTTCTTATTTTATTATATTTTGATATTTAAGTTGAATTGAGCAGTTGAAATGTTAACGGAATTTGTATAACAGATAGGAAAT
The DNA here is from genome assembly GCA_030179655.1 of Scaptomyza flava. Taxonomy (NCBI): domain Eukaryota; kingdom Metazoa; phylum Arthropoda; class Insecta; order Diptera; family Drosophilidae; genus Scaptomyza; species Scaptomyza flava. Next base: position 87,659 of record JARNME010000539.1, on the reverse strand, counting down.
AGTTAAAGTACATAGTTACAACGCTATGAATATCGATTTATCGATGTATTGAATGAATATTGAATGAACAAGTAGCCCTAGCATAAGTAGAAGAAGAAGAATCAGAATAAATTACTTTTCGACTGAGCTGGACGTGTTGGCGCTTAGCCTTTTATTGCGAGAAATACACGATCCGCACGCGGTCAGGCAGTGGCGAAAACATTTGGCGCCCGAGCAGGGACTTTTGGATAAAGTTCTCACCCGATTGCAGCTTAATTTGAAGCTGATGTAGAGCTCGCTACTGGAGCACTGGAAATATAAAAGAGACGGATAGCTGGAGGCGCATACGGCGACGGCAGCATTTTCCTATCGAACTGTGAGTAGCTTTCTGCTTGGTGCATTTAGTACTTCTTGCACGGCTTATAGGCATTTCAAGTTCGGTGTGTTTTAATAGTGTCTCAACAAAAAATTAAAATATAATAAATCTAATGTGTGTGGTACATTGGTTTGTGAGAAAGTGCTTATTGGTACATAATCAGTTCATATGTAAATAGGCATACATTCAGATATACATTTAGTCATTGCAGTAAATTGTATGTGCCGGTGTAGGGTCTGTATGTACATATGTATTTGCAAGAGTCACACCAGTTTATTGTTAAAGTGATCAAAGACACAATTGTAGAGAGCATCAGCAGCGCAACCGAAGGTTGCTGTACTTTTTCTAAAACGGTTGGCTGCTGCGCTCAAGAGTGGTTGATACGAAATACATAAGTCCCGTTGCAGCTTAATACATATGATAAGCAGTGCTTACATAGACTGGCACTTACATGCACACATGTATAGGTGACTGAAGGCAGGCGTATGTAGGCATAATCAGCGTACCGATAAGGTGCTGTACTTGTTCGAAACACGTTGCGCTTAAGCAGATTCAATACAAAATACAAAGGTCCCGTTGCAGCTTAATACATGTGATTTGTAGTGCATACATAAATATTTGGGTACTCAATTCGGCAGATCGATATACTTATATGTTGGTGCGTGCAAATATATATCTAAGCAGCACAGTGGCACAAGATTAATTAAAACTAAAAAATAAAAATAAAAACTTAAGGCGCGTTGTACGCTATTGGTAAATCCTAAAAGGTTGATTACTTGCTTTGAATTAGGAGCTTAAACTGAACGCGTTGTTTAAATCAGTTTAAACTAAGTAATTAAAATTTTGTTCTCGAGCAAGATGGCTCCAAAAAAGAACAACAAAACTTTAGAGCATTATCCTCTTAGAGAAAGTTTATTGAATTCGTTGAATCGCAACAAGAACTATGTAATGTCAAACTGCCAGTCTATGGTCGCCACGGAGTTGGAAGCGCGCTTGAGCTTGGTTGAGTCAGTGTTCGCTCAGCTGTGTGAAATTCAAAGTCAGATTGAGCAGGCTGGTGAAAATGCGGCGGAGTTCGATACTCGGCAACTTATAGAAGAAACGTATTGCGAAGTAAAGTCAAAGATTTTGAGCCAATTGACAAAAAGGGGTCGTCACTCAACTGGGAGTTCCGAGCCGTCAGCAAACTCTACAATGGCAAATAGTAGCAGTGCTCGCAGTTCTAAGCTGCCTGCATTGAAATTACCACAATTTACAGGTAAAGTCACGGATTGGACCAGCTGGTACAATTCATTTGTGACATTGATTGAAGCAGACAACGACCTTGATGAGCTTTCAAAGTTCATTCATCTAAGGTCCTGTTTAGGTGCTGTTCCCTCACGAACAATTGAATGTTTAGAGTTGTCGGCAGGTAACTACAGAAAGGCCCTTCAATTGCTCAGAGACCGTTTCGAACACAAGGCTATTATTGTGCAGTCACATATTTGCGAACTTTTAGCACTCGGAAGATGAAGCAAGCGGATGCAGAGTCGCTAAGGACGCTAGTCGATTCCGTAAACTCTCAATTGGTCGCCCTTCGCTCGTTAGGCAGCGACAAGGAGATATTAGATGCTTTTGTTTTTCATTTGACACGAAGCAAGCTAGATGATGCGACATTAGAAAAATGGAAAGGCGAGTACGACTGTTCAAAGCTACCGTCTTGGGAACTGCTTGCCCAATTCCTCAGCAACAGAGAATTAAATTTGTCCAGTCGCGAGGTTAGAAAAGCCATTTCAGCCAAAACAGCCTCCAGGGTGATGCAAAAAGGGCAAGCTTGGCGGTTGCAATGGATAATGCAAGTGCGTGTTATTATTGCTCTGGCCATCATCATTTGAAGGCGTGTTTAAAATTTAAATCCTTGACACCGTTACAGAGATATCACGAAGTTAAAAAGATAGGCTTATGTTTAGTTTGCTTCAGTAAGCGTCATCTAACGAAGGGTTGCACTGGGCACTGACAAATAAGGCTGTAAGTTTTCTCGCAACAGCGATAGTGCTCGTGAAGGATTCCATGGGAAGGTTTCAAAAATGTAGATGTGTGCTGGACTCGGGAAGCCAGTTGAATTTCGTGTCCTCTTGGCTAGCTTCCAAACTGGAGTTGCCAATTATAAGTGTTCACTAATCGCTTAATGGTATAGGAAATTCCAAGTCTGAAATTCTTGGTGAATTAAAAACGACATTTAAATCTTGGTGACAAACTTTGAAGCAACTGATAGATTTTGTGTTCTACCAAAAATAACGCAATATAACCCGACAGCAGCAGCAACAGCATTCGACTTGCGGCTACCGAAGAAAGTCAAGCTAGCAGATCCTTGCTTCGACTCGGCTAATGAAATAAGTATGCTGTTGGGGGTGAACCTGTTCTTCAAGCTTATAGTTGCGGGTCAAATCAAGCTAGGTTTAAATAAACCAATTCTTCAAAAATCACTGCTGGGCTGGATCGTAGTAGGAGAATATGAACCAGACTATAACGTAGCATTAATCTGCAATCATTCAGCTAAGGAAGCAGAAGAGTTGCACAAAATGGTTCAAAGGTTTTGGGAGTGTGAGGAAATTCCTCAACGCTCTGCTAAGGGTACTCAAGATTCGGCTTTCTGGAGTCCAGAAGAACAGCAATGCGAGCACGCCTTTTTGCCTAAAGTAAAACTAACAGAGTGTAATAGATTTGTAGTGTCCCTCTTATTTAAAGAGCCCAGGGAAGGTTTAGGCAGTTCCTATAACATTGCACTCAACAGATTTTTAAATTTAGAAAGAAAATTAAATCGGAACTCCGAGCTTAAAAGGCATTATGTAGAGTTCATAGAAGAATACATGTCTTTGAATCATATGGAGGAGGTGCCCACAGAGCAAGTACACAATGTGAAGTACTTTATACCTCACCATCCAATTATCAGACCAGACAGCTTGACAACTAAGTTAAGAGTCGTCTTCGATGCGTCATGCAAGACGTCGAATGGATTGTCATTGAACGACACAATGCTTGTGGGACCTACCTTGCAGCCAGACCTCTTTGAGACGCTTACGCGTTTTCGGTTTTACAGATATGCTCTGACGGCAGATATTACAAAGATGTATAGGCAAATTTTGGTTGAACCAGGGGATTGCAATTATCAGTGCATCCTGTGGCGTCGGAGTAGTACAGAGCCAATTAAAGTGCTGCGTCTGAAAACCGTTACTTATGGTACAAATTCTGCCCCCTTTCTTGCTGTGCGTTGTCTGTATTATCTAGCGGAGCGTTACAGTTCACAGTATCCACTAGCTTATGAAGCGATTCAGCGTAACTTTTATATGGATGACTTGCTGTGTGGAGCAGAGTCTATAGCGACGTTGTGGGATTTAGAAGGGGAAGTCGCAAAATTGCTTAAGCTGGGAGGATTTGAGCTTCATAAGTGGCGAACTAATTGTGAGACTCCTCTGAGTGATACAAATTCCCTGATTCCTTAGAATTAAAAACTATGGACACCGCGAAAACTCTAGGCATCTGCTGGGCGTCAGTTCCTGATCGGTTTCAGTTTACGTACGCTGCAAGGACATCGACCGGTATAACAAAACGCGTGGTTTTATCCGAACTGGCGCAACTATTTGACCCCATGGGATTTCTCAGTCCGTTATTAATACTAGGAAAGATTTTATGCAGGAGTTATGGTTACTCAATCAGGATTGGGATGAAGAATTGCCCTCCAGTTACGCCCAACAGTGGGAGAGATACCGGGAAGACTTGAATCTCGTGTGCAAGTGTTCTCTACCCCGCGCAGTGGTACCAACAGACAGTGAGATTCAAGAGTTGGAGCTATATGGCTTCTCCGATGCATCTTGTCGTGCCTATGGTGCAGCAATATATGCCCGAGTGGTAGATCAAGGAGGAGTCATCTCAGTAAATTTATTAACGGCAAAATCTAAGGTAGCACCGGTGCGTGTCACATCGCTACCTCGTCTGGAACTAGAAGGAGCAAGGCTCTTAGCCCAACTAATGGCCAAGGTCAAAAATTGCGTCCCTGTCTCGGTTTCTCAGACTAAATATTTTACAGATTCGACAATTGTGCTTAACTGGATTGCTTCGCATCCCAGCAGATGGAACACATTTGTCGCGAATAGAGTTGCACGCATCCAAGAATTGACGCAGGCGCAAAACTGGTTCAAGGTAGCATCTAAACTTAACCCGGCGGACATTGTCTCCCGTGGGCTGCATACTGCAGAATTGAAAAATTCTACGATGTGGTGGATGGGTCCAGAATTCTTGCGTCTTCCGGCCGATCAATGGCCAGAGATGCAGCTACCTATTCAAAAAGAAGTTCCAGAGCAGCGAAATTCAAAATTTTCCTTGATAGTTAGGGCGGAACTGAAAGTTAGTGATATCGTTGGTAAATGCAAATTTGCAAAAGATTTCCTTAAGTTGAATAGAGTGTTTGGTTATATATATCGTTGGCGTCACAGTAAAACTGACTTAACTAAGGCTGAAGCCTTAACTGCTATGGAAATGGAAGGTGGTTTGCGTTACATAGTTTTTAATGTACAAAACTTATCGTTCTATGAGGAGATAGTCAAACTTAGAAACGAAAAATGTATACGATCGGCCAAAATACAAGGGCTGAACCCTTTCTTTGAAATTGCCAATGGAGTCGAAATAGTTCCTGTAGGTGGCAGGCTCACACATGTCAACGTACCATATAACACAAGACACCCAATTTTAATGCCAAGTGAGCACATTGTTGTAAATTCTTTATTTGAGCATACACACCGAACTAATATGCACGCCGGAGCGCAGACTATATGCGCTTTTGTGCGACAGAGGTACTGGGTGATCAATGCTAGAAAGGTAGCTCGCAGGGTGGTTCGAAGCTGGGTGGTGGCTTATCTCTGCGTCTTGTGTATGCTTCTTGACAAAAGCGTGTCATTTAGAGTTAGTATCGGATCTAAGCTCGAGCGCCTTCATCGCGGCTCTAAAGCGATTCTTTTCTCGGCGAGGACTAAGTAGCGAATTGTACTGTGACAATGCTACTAATTTTGTTGGTACATCTCGCGAACTAACGACAATGACCAAACAGTTGTGGGATGACGAAAACAAGCAGCAAATTGTCAATCAATTTACTCATCGGGGTATCGACTTCCATTTCATACCGCCACGCTCGCCTCATTTCGGCGGGCTTTGGGAAAGCGCCGTCAAGGTGGCCAAGCAGCTATTGCTCAGATGCTTCAATGGGACAGCGCTCAATTATGAGGAGCTCGTTACAGTCATATCGCAAGCTGAGGCGGTAATGAACTCACGGCCGCTTCATCCGTTGTCCACAGATCCTGCAGACTTCGAGCCGTTGACTCCAGGTCACTTCTTAATTGGACGACCGCTTAATGCTTTAGTGGAACCTTGCGACGAAGCTGACCTAAAGTTATCAATTACAAATAGATGGAAGCGAATCGTGGCTGTACATCAGTCCTTTTGGAAGCGTTGGTCAACCGAATATCTTACCTTGCTGCAGCAGCGAAGCAAGTGGGCATCCGTCTGCAACAATGTTCAAATTGGCACGTTGGTGCTTATAATGGAAGACAATGCCCCACCTGGACACTGGGTTCTCGGTCGCATTCAAGAAACTCATCCTGGTGCTGATGGAGCGGTTCGCGTCGTTACTCTTAAAACAAAGACTGGAATCTACAAGCGGAACGTACATAGGATTTGCCCCCTGCCAATAGAAGACTGATTAGTTTTGTAGGAAGGAGCTTCCAAGGCCGGGAGTATGTTGGCGCCGAATTAGCGCCGTTTCTTATTTTATTATATTTTTGATATTTAAGTTGAATTGAGCAGTTGAAATGTTAACGGAATTTGTATAACAGATAGGAAATAGTTAAGTTACATAGTTACAACGCTATGAATATCGATTTATCGATGTATTGAATGAATATTGAATGAACAAGTAGCCCTAGCATAAGTAGAAGAAGAAGAATCAGAATAAATTACTTTTCGACTGAGCTGGACGTGTTGGCGCTTAGCCTTTTATTGCGAGAAATACACGATCCGCACGCGGCCAGGCAGTGGCGAAAACAACGAGGTTTCAAATAAATGGAACTTGTTGCGCCAGCAATTCCGTGTAAGTAAAAATCATTTTCTTTACATTTAATTATTTATATTTTATTAAGGGCAATGTCGTTTATTGTAGAATGCACATAGCAAGGTCCAATCGACCAAAGTGGTCAAGCTGCTGCTGATCGGAAGCCGCCAAATAAATTTTATAGCGCATTGCATTTCATGCAACCCATTCTAAGCGTGGACTTAGGGTCGTTGACATCCAGTTATGTAAGTTAATTGATATTATCATTTTGCGCTGGATAGCCGCAGGCTGCGTACTGCCAGCTCACCTCAACTTCTTGTGATATAAAATGTTGTTTAAAATTTTCTCTTATTTGGCTTGCGGTAATGCTAGTCCGTCCAGTATTCATTGACTGCATTTCCAAGAAGCCGTTCTCTTCTGCTCTCCATTTACCTGGTACAAGTTCACCATTTATTTCTTTGTCAAAATCACTTGAATTTGTGTATACACTTTTGCGTTCCATTAAAAAATTGTGAAGTGCAGAGATGGCTAGCACAATCTTTGTGGCTTTTGAGGGGTGTAGGTCAAAAGGTCTACGAAGAATTCTGAATCGGGCTGCGCATATTAACAGAAGAAGCAGAAGCAGAAGCGCGCGCGTGACAGACGATAGTTAAAAACCCTCTGGTTCATATCCTGCTGCCTAAATGCAAACGGCTTCATAAGATATGGCTCGGTTCCATTTCGTAGTGGCTTCGGGTCAGGCAAGCTTAAATTATTTTGCTCCAAGGCTTTTGATAATGTGCAACTGAAATTAAAATCATAAGAAAACAATTAATGTATATTTGAAATATATATTATTATTATGATCTTTTCCAATACCGTGCAAATACACCGCCATCAGAATCACGGCCACATGGTCCAACATCAATATACGTGAATTTATATTCTCCGTCAGCCAAAGCCATTAAGACTATACTATTCGTCTTCTTATAGTTGAAATATTGTGAGCCACATTTTGCCGGTGCTTGTATTGTCACGTGCTTACCATCCAGAGCACCAATACAGTGTAGAAAATTTCAGCGATTCTCAAACACATTTGCTATTTTTTCCCATTCAGCAGCTGTCGTAGGCATCTAAAATAAACAAAAACTAATTAAAGTGTTTTTTTTTTTTTTCAGAATATGAATGAAGATGCCGTTGGGTGCTTGTCACAGCTCAACTCCACGTTTATGGAAAATAATGATTTAAATGAGATGTCATCGTCATCAAACTCGCCATCGGCCATTATTAAGCCAACACCAAAGCGTCGTCTACTTGATGACACCAAGTATCATCGCACTGCTTTACTAAAGCAGGCTTGCGAATATTTGGCGAACACCAAGGATGATGATGAGTTTGATCTCTGGGGCAAATCAGTTGCAGCAACTCTTCGCAACTTTCCAGATGCCGCTGCTGTGCGATTGGCTAAGTCCAAGATAAACTTTATTATGGCATCACTGGAAGCCGCAGAGCTTACCAGTTCCATCATTACTCCTTAATATTAATTTTAAATTTTTTTATCTGATCTATGAATTCACAAGTACCTTAACATCGACGAACGATGTATTTGTGTTAAAGTTTTTGAAATGAAATAATAAAATTTGTTGTTACCTTAAGAAAATCATCCTTCAATGTTTTGTAAATGGCATCGCAGCTTTCTTGTATAATTTTTGAAATGGAAGGTACCGACATTTTAAACAAGAAGCTTAAGCTGTGCATGCTATCCCCAGTAGCCAAATAACGGAGAGTCACAGTCTGCGGCAGATATAGATGTTCGGAGACTTGTGTCCGCTTTTTGAATCAAAGGCTTCACACGTTCAAGCAAAAAATCAAAATCTTCTGGGCTCATTCTAACAAAGTCCTTAAAACGATCAGGACTATTCGATCGAAATATTGTTTCAAATGATCGGAAAAAAACACTTTCCTCTCGATCCAATAGAGTTCTTGAACCCACATAGCTCGCTTGCGTTTTTTTAGCTCTTGCTCTTCCTCGTCTTCAAGAGCTAGAATCAAAACCAGTGCTGCCGCTATTTTCATCTTCTTCGCTGTTGCCATTGTTCTGATTTTATTCTAAAGTAAACAAATTGCTTATCAATTAGTTTTAAGTTACATATGCATTAGTACTTACCAATTTTTACTTTTTCAATTAACAAAACAACACAATATCGATTACAATCAGTTTCGATACATTCACAATATCGACGTCAACGAAAAATGATTAGCAACGTGAATGTCAACGAATGTGGATATCAACTGGTGCAAATTACTCTCAACTTCAATATCAACGCGTTGGCATCTTGCGCGTTGCTCAACTGGAAAATTAGTTGGCAACCCGATTTTTTTGTCAACTCAGTCAACTAATCTAAACACAACAAATGCGTTGACGTTGGATATCAATTGTTGATATAGCTAGAACTGACGCTGCATCAACTAGTGTAAATGCACCATTAGCCTGATGTCTTCTCACTGCAACTCTATGAGCTTCAGAATTATTAGCCTGATTTCTTCTGACTACAACTCTAATATCATCAGGATTATTAACACGATATCTTTTTGATGCTTCTATGCTAATTAATGTTTGTACTTTTTTTTCTGTTTTGCCGGTGAATCGACTACGTCTTTTAACAGGATTTTTAACATTTTCAGTTATACTGTATAACTTATACATTTACTTGACGTATCAGAATCTTGAGTTAATACTTCCTCTAAAGGAATATAAACATCAAAATGTCCATTCATTAATGGACCGGTAAAACGCAATCTTTTTATTTTATTTCCGAATGCTTGTAATAAATTTCCATTCTGAAAAACTTGAAAATTTACAGAAAAAATTTCTGCTGCTGCTTGAAGCTAACATGCAGTACCATAAGTATTTGAATTTGACGTATCGCATTCTTATTGTTCAGAAGAGCTATAACACTCTCCGTTTAAGTTTTTGCTGAAGCAAGCAAAAGTCTGCCAGTTGGTTACAAAATGTTCAACAATATTTTCGCGTATGGTGCTATGGAAGCTGAAAAATCTAATAATTTTTAGATTTATAAAACATACAACGAAATGATGAGACGCGGTTATTTCTTCAAGTAGCGAATTTAATTCGTGCGGTGGCTTCAAGTGTAAAATGACAATTAAATGTAGCTTAGCCAAATACAGTTGCGTGTGCCACAAACGGCCACACGCAACACAAATTTCCAATCGGCCTAAAAGCTTCCCTAGCTTAAGAGCGATTTCATTGTTTCTCTTAAACTAACTTAAGTAATGTCTACAAACAATCAATATGTTTGTTCTGCTCCAACATTCCGGCCCCGTTGACGAGCTCCGGTCTTCAACAAATTCAACAATTCGGTGTTGGTGCCAGCTTATGTAAAGGCCGTTTAATAACGCCGGCCGGAGTTCTTATCTCGGTCACCCGCACCTTGCCGTCCTTCCCAGCTACGACGCGTGTGACGCGCCCGATGATCCATCGTTGAGGGGGGTTGTTGTCGTCGTGGACGAGCACGACCGCCCCTTCTCCCATGTTGGCCTCGTCTTTGCTCCACTGGGCTCGCTGCAGCAGGTTGAGCAGGTAATCCCTGAACCACTTGCGCCAACAGTGCAGTTTGCTTAACAACAACTGTCGCCACCGCTTCCCTTATGCGGCTACGCGCTCGTTGTTGGGCTCCTCGGGCGTGGATCCTGTGATCAAATGCCCTGGCATCGTCACCTCTCCATCGTTCTGGTCGCTGCTGTCTGCCACGAGCAGCCTGGAGTTGCGAGTGTTCAGCGTACGCTTGGCGTCGCCTGACCCTCGCGCTAGCCTCTTTTTGGCAGCCTCTACTGTTGCTTTCCACAGTCTGCCGAAGTGCGGCGTCCTCGGAGGGATAGACCGCCATTGTACAGCTTTCTCCTTGCTGAGGTGAAGCGCTTCGTGGACCTCCTTCAGCACGTTGCTCGCTCCAATGAGCCTTTTAAAAACAAAAAGAAATGCGTCAGTCACAAATTTCAAGACCGCCTTTGAGGCGAAACAAACAAATACGGCAACGTACATTTTTAAAGGTGGTCTTCCTCTCACTCTGTAGCTTACGTAATTAGGCTGCCTCAACAATCCAATCATAGCTTTTGCACCAGCATGGAAGTGCCTAAGGTGCAAATGCCTGAAGAAGATGCTGAAGAATTCAGAATTCTGTGGTAGCAACAAAGGGAATTTAGCATCATGTGAGATAGGGCCGTGTAGCATACGCCCTCTTACTCGATATAATTCTAATTTAATACCATTTTCCTCAACTTAGTGGATAAATGGATTAAACGAGTGCAGTATTGGAGCTAATACTACCGACTTTTTTAGCAACATTTTTGCCGTAGTGACAAATGGACACAACAAGCCGCGAGAGTTTCCAACAAGCGAGAGGCTATGGACAAGATATTACGCTTTTTTGGTTTTAGGGAAGCAAAACTATCAACGTCAAGATGATATTTGAAAACATCCTCTTGAGGTGCCCAACGCATTCCAAGAGTCTTAACTGAGCTTTGCTCATCAATTGTTATACAAAATTTCTCCACTGGCGTTCCTGTCACCAGACCGATTCTGGCAATTGGCAGCCCACTTGGCCAGTGGAAATCTTTCTGCGTGCAATGTGTCACCGACATGGCTCCAAATGGTGTCCAGTTCTTTTAAACTGTCTACACCTGCCAGCATACCGTCAACATAAAAACAATTTTTAATCACATCCGCGATAATGGGGTATGATCGTGTGTAGATATTAGCCAATTCAAACAAACAACGTACAGCCAAAAAGGGTGCTGACGCTGTACCATATGTACAAGTATCCAATCTGTATGCCTGTAAATTTTGAGAAGTGGCTTCTCTCCACAAAACAAGTTGAAAGTCTCTGTCTTCCTCAGAAACATTTATCTGCCTATAAATTTTTGAAATGTCTGCAGGTACGGCATATTTGTTCAACCGAAAGTTGACCAACGTTGAATACAACTCCCTCTGAATAGTTGGCCCCACCATTAGTGTTGCGTTGAACGAAACTGCTGTTGATGTTTTTCTAGAATCATCAGAAACAACTCGAAGCTTGGTTGGGGTACTCTCAGGTCGCAGAACGCATTGATGAGGAATGTAATACTGCTGTTCTCGAGGAGCAGACTTCAGAATGGACATGTGTCCCAAATCCAAATACTCTTTCATGAAGTCTTGATACATTATTCTAAGAGTGTCATTTCTTGACAGTTTGCGCTCAAGTTGTAGAAGACGCCTTTCAGCAGTTTGAAAGGACAGGCCAAGAACTTTGGGATTGGTCTTAAAGGGAAGATTTACTTGAAAGCGACCGCAAGATAACCGTTGTATGGATTTCTTGAAATGCAGTTCACAGGCCTGCTGTTCAGCTGTTTGGCGACCAGCCTTCGACTCGATTGGACATTGATCCAATTTCCAATTACGATTAACTACGGAGCCGAGAGAGCAAAAAGACACTTGAGCTGCTGAACTCTTACTATATTGTTTCCGATGCACTTGTCCAGTATATTTGCCCGCTACAATCCAGCCGAGCAATGTTTTTTGCATTATGGGCAGCTCGGAATGTAATTTTATTTTCCCAACGCACAATCAACCATAAAACAATTCAGCTCCCAATAACACATCTACCTTAGCTTACTTATAGAACTTGGGATCTGCCAACTGAATATTTTTGGTATTTTCCAGTTCAATATGGACAGAGCCTGTCCAGGCTGAGATGTGGATATCGACTTAAGTACCCAACACTCAGCGGAAAATGTGTGGGAATTCAAACGAGATTCAATTAATGCACAAACCTTAGTTTTGCTATCAGTGGTTGCACCACCTACCATTGAGATAGCAAGGGAAGTTGGCTCACGTTTAAGACGTAGCCTCTGTGCCATGCTCTCAGACATCAAATTTATCTGCCAGCCACTATCGAGCAAAACTCGTGCTGTATGCAACTGTCCAAATCTATCTTTAATGTTCACGATGGCGGTAGCAAGAACAACTTGATCCGCATTAAGCACGTGAACTACATATGCCTCAGAAGTTGAAGCTTGAAGTGCCGCTTCCTCACTTTGTACTGGTGAATTAAACCTATGAAGCAAAGAGTGATGAGGCTTTGAACACACACGACACTTCGACGCCTTGCAGTTCGAAACAATGTGTCCCACGGTCAAACAATTAAGACACATTTTTTGAGTTTTTACGTACTCAAATCGTTGCATAACCGAAATACCACAGAATGCGGGACAAACATATATATTGTGATCTGCAGACTTGCAATAAGTACATGCAGACGACGACGTTTGACCTGCATTAGCACAGGCAAATGAAGATTTTTGTTGAGCCTTTCTCACTTCATTGCGCACTTTTAACTTGTCACGAGTGGACTCCTCTGCTGTCAAGTACTGATACCTCATATTCAACTGTTTAGCACAATCTTCCCAAGATGGCAGCTTATCATAATCAAGCTGCTCCTCAAAACGAGATTTGGTCATATGGTCTACCTTAGCCATGACCATATGAATAATCATTGCATTAGCAATGTCTTTGTCGTCACCCAAATACGACAGCGATGCATAAATAGCAGACACTGTATCTATTATCGATCTTAAACTCGACGCAGATGGTTTGGTCATGCTTGGCAAATCAAACAATTGAGCAACTGTATCAATTGTCGTAAACTGACTTTAGACTAGCAAGGGCCTTAGGGTAGTTACAATCTGTGAGTTGATATGGCTTAACTACACCCAATGCTTCATCTGACAAACAAGAAACTAAATGGTTAAATTTCTCAACGTTTGTTAATGACGCATCGTCATCCACGAGACTCTCGAAAAGGCACATAAAGTTTCTGAACTCCGAATGTTTACCACTAAATTTCGGTAGACGCATTTTAGGCGGTTGAGATCGCTGGCTCGAATTCATTGAGCAATCATGTTGTACCTGTGTGTCGAATCGTGGCTTAGTTGCATTCATAAACAACGCTTTTGTTATGACACACAAATCCTCTAGCGGCCCTCTGCTTTCGTTAGCTGGATTTAAACTGTCCAGCTATGCCTGTAAATTCATAGCCTTTTCAACATACCCTTCTAATAATTCTAATCGACATGCTAACTCTGTTTTGTCGGATGAGATTTTTTTTAATTTAAAGGCGGTTTGCATGCGAGCAATGTCAGCACTAACTTTATCAAACTTCTGCAAACATAATGTTAACTTAACATTAGACTTAGATGCTGCACAGAAAAAAAAATGACGATCTAAATTTAAGATTTTTAATCTAGAATCATCCCGATTCGTACTTGAAATATTTAAGTACGTTTCGTACTTAAGAAATCTTAAATTAAGTTTAAAACGACTTAACGAGTAATTTAAGATTAAAAATCTTGATTCAATTCCAAATGTACTTGAATTAAGAATGCATGTTCTTAAAAAATCTCAAAATTCGCCTAAAACGGTCTTGAATCATTCTTATTTTATTTAAGCACTAAACGTTCTTAATATAAGAATATAATTCTTGAAAAGGCTATTAATAAAACTGAAACGAACTTGGCGATTTAATAAGTAGTAAACGTTCTTATTACAAGAATAAAAATCTTGATTCTTCTTTAAAAGTTTTAGTTTTTTAAAACAAATTTTGTCGGAAGGAGGCTTCAATTAATTATTATAGGTCCAAAATACTTAAAACTGGCAATTTAAGTTCGAAATACTTACATCAAGTACTGAGTGAACTTTTATCAAGTTTATCAAGTTTATCCTCCGAACTACTGGAATCAAGTACGAAAATTCTTGAATCAAGTACGAGTCGCGTGTTCAAATCTCAGCGGCATTTTACAAATTTTTTTTTTTTTGCTCTTAAAAATTATATGAAACAAGTTTATTTTTGTTCTTATTTTTTTAAAAGTCATTAATTAGTATAAAAATGCCGAATAAACTGTTTTAAATCAAGTTCACTTAACATAAACATTAACTGCAGTCAATATGTAAAAGGAATTGGCTCAACAGCTAAAGCACTCGACGCAGTTAACAACAGATCTAAGGTTCAAATCCCCATCACGGTAAGCAAAATCAGATAAATTTGTAATGTTTATTTCTAATTTCGTACATTTCTAGCTTAAGCATGAGAACGATAGGCAGCTGTTAAAATGCTATTCTGCGCTTATGTGTCTTAATCTTAGAATTTCAGGAAATTATATAATCAAGTAGTGTCAAGTTCTTGGATTTTATATAAACCTTATTCGACCTTAATGTTGACGAAGTCAGAATTTCTGTTTAAAAAATTACAGCCTTACGCAACTTACACACGGCTAGGCTGCGTTAAAGTACGAATACTTGCCGTTTTTTTTTTTAAATGTGAATTTGTCAGTTCTTGAATCAAGAATTAATAATCTTAAAATTCAAGATCTAACATCTTGTTTTTAAGTTCACTTCAATCTCATTTACAGTTTGTCAGATCTCAAATTCTAAGAATTTTGCTTCTCAATTCAAGAATTAACAATCTCGAAATAAGTACTTTTCATTCTCAAAACGATCTAAATTTAAGAATGAGCGATCTTAACAGTTAAGAACGTTTCATACTTGATTCAAGATTTTCCGGTCTTACACGAGAAATAAGACCGAAAAGTGTTGATTCAAGGTGGAAAATCTTGATTAATTTTTTCAGTGTGCTGGCTTTTCGAGTGACAGTTTATCTGATTCGGACATATCTAAGCTAACTAAAAACAACCTTTGACAAACGCAGAAAAAAGTTCGGCACACTTTGTGAGCTGCCCTAACGCACGCACTGTGAATATTTAACAAAACGCCAAGCTTGCTTATTGAACACACACACGCACTCTTGGTGATATGTGAACAAACAAACGAAAACGGTCCAAGCGACCGAGAATAAGCAAGTCAAGCAGCCACTTTGTGGGTACAGCTGTAAAATATGCGGAGTGCGGGGGTTAAACAAAGTAAAGAGATAATTTGGAGCGAACGCGCGCACAAAAACGAACAGACGATCAAGCCAAGCTTGATCCGCAAGCAAAGCGGGGATGAAAAGAACAAGCGGCAAAATTTGGCGCGAGCGCACGCATAGACAAACAAATGTATAAAATAAATGCAAGCGCAAGCAAAGAGCGAAGAAAGGTTAAGAACGAGCGAACAATCAGAGGTTAATGCACAAAAATGTTTAACAAAAGTTGTGTGTGTATGTGCGAGTGCAAACATATGTTTTAATGTATGTACATTTATTGTTACGTAGCGATTGGTTGAGAAGCGAAACCAAAAAAAAACACTTTGCAGTTGCACAAACACACGAACTATATGAAACGCAATAAATAGACCACCGTTTGAAACTTTAATTTTGTTTCTTGTATTGAATTTTTATTTATTCACTTTATATATATGTATGAAAATATGTTGCCATTTTGTTTATTTAAATCAAATACACAAAGTGCCAGAAATTGGGCTGTTTCTACGTGTATGAACGTAGACATAAAGGTGTTTCAAACTTGTGATATTTTTGTCGACTGTGGCGACACAACGAAGTAAAAAATTTTAAGCTCAATTTTTGGCACGGAATACCCGGAGACTTTCTAGCGATTCAATAGAAGTGTTCTTCCTTTATTATCCTTATTATGCAGCGTCCAAGATGGCAAAGTCCAAAGGGGGAAAGCAGCTAAATCCAAATTAAGCAGCGTCGAAAATGGCACAGTCTAAAATGGCAAAAGCAGCAAATCCAAGAAGTATTTGTGTTGATTTTTCAACACACGCGAACCCTGAGTCACCAACGCGAAACAAACAAACAAATGAAAAACAAGTGGAAACGTTGCAGTCGGACGCAACCGACTGCGGTATACTCGATACCAGTATTAAAAATTTTGATGCCCATCCATGTGGGATGTCAATTGCTATCTTCATACCAAATTTGGTGACTCTAGCTCAAAGTTTGTATAAAGTGGGGAAAGGGGGGCTGGGGGCGGTATAGGTGGAATTGCATCCAAATTTTTGATGCAGATCTTTGTGGAATGTCAATTGCTACCTTCATACCAAATTTGGTGACTCTAGCTCAAAGTTTGTATAAAGTGGGGAAATGGGGGCTGGGGGCGGTATGTTTGGGCGTGGCATCCAATTTTTTGGTGCAGATCTATGTGGGATGTCAATTGCTATCTTCATACCAAATTTGGTGACTCTAGATCGAAGTTTGTATAAAGTGGGGAAAGGGGGGCTGGGGGCGGTATGGTTGGGCGTGGCATCCAAATTTTGCTGCAGATCCTTGTGGAATGTCAAATGCTACCTTCATACCAAATTTGGTGACTCTAGCTCAAAGTTTGTATAAAGTGGGGAAAGGGGGGCTGGGGGCGGTATGGTTGGGCGTGGCATCCAATTTTTGTTGCAGATCCTTGTGGAATGTCAAATGCTACCTTCATACCAAATTTGGTGACTCTAGCTCAAAGTTTGTATAAAGTGGGGAAAGGGGGGCTGGGGGCGGTATGGTTGGGCGTGGCATCCAAATTTTTGCTGCAGATCCTTGTGGAATGTCAAATGCTACCTTCATACCAAATTTGGTGACTCTAGCTCAAAGTTTGTATAAGGTGGGGTTAGGAGGGCTATGGGGCTTGGGGCGGTATGGGTGGGCGTGGCATTCAAATTTTTGCTGCCGAGCCATGAGGAATGTCAATTGCTATCTTCATACCAAATTTGGTGACTCTAGCTCGAAGTTTGTAAAAAGTGAGAAAAAGGGGGGGGGGCTGGGGGCGTTATGGGTAGGCATGGCATCCAATTTTTGATGCAGATCTTTGTGGAATGTGAATTGCTATCTTCATACCAAATTTGGTGACTCTAGCTGAAAGTTTGTAAGTGGTGGGGAAAGGGGGGCGGAATGGGTGGGCTTGGCTCCAAAACTTTGATGCAGATTTTTGGGGATCGCTACTAGCTATCTTCCCACCAAATTTGGTGGCTCTAGCTCCACAACTCTGGAAGATACACGCATTCCCGTTTTTGACGAAGCGTTGGGGTGGATGGGGGCGGCTAGGGTAGGATCGGTGGGCGTGGCATCCAAACTTTTGATGCAGTTTTTAGGGGGTCATCATCACCTATCTTGGCACCAATTTGGTGGCTCTAGCTCAAAAACTTTGGGAGATATAGCCATTTCTGATTTCAAAATGCGGGGGGGCTGGGGGCGGAATGGGTGGGCGCGGCTCCAAAACTTTGATGCAGATTTTTGGGGATCGCTACTAGCTATCTTCCCACCAAATTTGGTGGCTCTAGCTCCACAACTCTGGAAGATACACGCATTCCCGTTTTTGACGAAGCGTTGGGGTGGATGGGGGTAGCTAGGGCAGTGTCGGTGGGCGTGGCATCCAAACTTTTGATGCAGTTTTTAGGGGTCATCATCACCTATCTTGGCAACAAATTTGGTGGCTATAGCTCAAAAACTGAGGGAGATATATGCTTTTTTGACTTTAAAATTCGGGGGGCTGGGGGCGGAATGGGGGGGCGTGGCTCCAAAATTATTGATGCAGTTTTTTGGGGGTTGCTAGTAGCTATCTTCTTACCAAATTTGGTAGTTCTAGCTGTAAGGATGTGCGAAATATGTGGATTTATCGGTTTTGAGTTATCGAATTTATCGATTTGCCAGCCCCCCAGTTATCGTAGAACCCCCATCTTGACACTTTAATTTACCATCCCATAGATAAAGAGAATTGGAAAGTTTCAAGTCTCTAGCTTGAAGGGTGTGGAAAAAACTTGCATACATACGGACGGACAGACGGACAGACGGACAGACACCATGACGGACATTGCACAAAACCAATATACTAGTTACCTTCGGTATCGAGTATAACAAGTTGAAACGTTGCAGTCGGACGCAACCGACTGCGGCATACTCGATACCAATACAGATGTAGATTACAATATTTTTTTACAATTTGTGACTTCAAAACTTATCTAGAATTATGTTTAACATAATTATATATAAAACTAATGTTTTCGCTGGATCCAATCGATGAGCTGCCAACCACAAGGATGGACCAGGTTTGTGACTGTGATGTTGATTCGTGGATCACACTCCATGCCACCAGCCATGCAGGAAGTGTGAACTTCACAAGCACTGGGTGCAGACGACAATGTGATGACCGGATAAGTTACGAATTTGGAATGTTTGAGAAAATCAATGTACAATTAATGTACGTTTGATGTTGGATGATGCCGCTGGAATGATGTCTTCGCTGGATCCAATCGATTAGCTGCCAACCACAAGGATGGACCAGGTAAGTGACTCAGTTGAAAATAGTAAAATTGTTTTATTTAAAAATCAAAATTTTTACTATTTTGTATTCATCTTTTATTTTTGCAGCAACTTTTGGTGGACGCTGATAGACGCCTATGATGTTGATTGCGTGGATCAAACTCATTGCCACCAGCCATGCCGGAAGTGTGAACTTCACAAGCACTGGGTGCAGGCGACAATGTGATGACCGGATAAGTGACGAATTTGGAATGTTTGAGAAAAATCAATGTACAATTAAAACTAAATGCAATTATAAACTAAAATGCATAACCCATTCCCTAACCATTGTATGTAAAAACATAAAGTGGGAAAGAGTATTACAGTTATTCCTCTACACAACACACACCGAGATCTTACATACAACGCTTGTACTTAACAGCTAGGTGTAGGTGGTACAAATTAGGCAATGTCATTCCCTTAAATGCAAACTCTTAGTTATGCTTAACTTAGCTTAGAGAGTGCGGAGGAGGAAGGGATATTAGGATTTATGTTTGACATGCAGAGCGTGCTCACAAAGAGCATTTAAAAACAAACAGCTGATAGAGAAATGACGAAATAACGGAGTCGCGAATTTTTTTTTTCGCAAAGTGTGCGAAGTGCGAGACAAAGATTCGTTGTACCGCACATTGCATTGCATTCGCTTGCTGCCGTTTATGGTGCTTTTGCTCCTGCTGTTGCTGCGGCTGCTTAGTAAAAAAGGGTGGTATATACCTAACTGACTTATTAATTAATAAATGCAATATATAAAAATTTATTATTCATAATACATATTACCTTTCTTATTGGCATTAAATAATTGATAAAACAATCTGTATAAAAATAAAATTATTTTGTTAATTAAATACCGAAAACAAATTGTTAGCAATGGCTATTTATGAAATTTTAAAACATAGGGTATTAAAATTTTGTGCTTTGTATTTCGAAGCAACTTGCAAGTGTTTAGCTTGTATTTTCATTGCATTTGCCTATTCTCGATGAGTACACAAACGCTATTGCTTGGCGAATGACCATTTGATCTACAGATCAGAGGGTATATTGCTTTTGTGCAAATGTATGTAACAGGTAGATGGAAGTATTTCTGACCCAATTATATCTATGTATATATTATATGTATATGCGGGAAGTTCAGTCAATCAATTTTGTAAGATTTTATTTGCAATGCATGCTACTGCTGCCGATGTAGATTACATTTTCTTAAGTTTCTATTTGTTAGTGTGTTTGTTTTTGCACGGTATATATTTGGTGAAAATTTGTATGCTTTCTTTTAGCTTGCTTCAGAAGTCAACAATGTATGCATGCATTTACATGCAAGTCTAACAAAGAGCGTAGTAACGCTACCTTCTTCGCACGCACTGAATTAACGCAAAACATATCTAAGAGGCTGCAGCTAAGTGAATTGCATATTGCCTTTAGCTTTAATTTAGTGTGTGCGGAGGAGTTAGGGTTATTAAACTTTATGATTGACATGCAAAGCGCGCACATAAAATAGAGAGTGAACGTAAATGAGCAACATCAAAGGAACATGATCGGAGCAAGATTTGTAATTACCTGATTATCTTAAGAGCAACACGCGCGCTTATGTCAACGCCCTATGCATGTTCGCAATTGCATATCAATAACATATTAATAATGTTAGTCAGTTATACCCTTAACCCATAAAATGGGTAAATAAGGGTATAATGGTTTTGTGCAAAAGTATGTAACAGGCAGAAGGAAGCATCTCCGACCCTATAAAGTATATATATTCTTGATCAGCATCAACAGCCGAGACGATATAGCCATGTCCGTCTGTCCGTCTGTCTGTCTGTATGAACGCGTGGATCTCAGAGACTACAAGAACTAGAGACTTCATATTTTGTATTTAAGTTCTCATAAACCATAAGCAGAACAAGTTTGCTTCAAATTATCGATAACTTTTCTGGTTTCCAATTTACACATAATATCGATAACAATAAAATATCGAATTTGGAATATCTAAAAATGAGCGTTGAAGTAATGGATAATAATATAACTTTTCTGAAAATTCAAATCGGTTAAGAAACACCGGAGATATCGAATTTAATCGATTGAAGTAAAGTCAGTATACCAAAGACTTATATAAATTTAATATATATTTATTGAAACTTGGTTAAGGGTATCTTCTAGTCGGGCTCTCCCGACTAGAGCCTCTTTACTTGTTTTGTCTAAGTTATATAAGCAGCAAGTAGGCAAATCCACCCCCATAAAATATTCTGGTGTGGGTTATTATTTAGACGCACAAAGTTTTGTTTTGTTGTTTTTGTTTATTTTAAACAATCACACCAACAAAAAGTATCAGTGCGGGCCCAACAACAAAAACAACAACAAACGCTTCTTGCAAGTTTACGAACCTATTTTTTATGACACTTTGCTTGCGGGACTCAAAGGCGTCATTGCCCATTGTTTTGTTTTTGTATTCTCGCTCGCGATCAAACCCTCAGCTTGTGCGACAATCAGGCGACAGTAGTGGAATGGGTAATTGTTGTAATTGTAATTTGTTTTTTAAAATGGGTAAAGAGTGCTCCAAATCGTATGGGAGGTACTTGAAGGAGTTGTCCAAATAAAAGTTCCCTTCTTAGTAATGGAAGAGCCACAGCCTAAACGAAAAGAGCTAGAAGGCTGAAATTTTCACACCATTTTCCATGCAGGTAGGAGTTGAGCACTAAGAAGGGAATTTTTATTTGGACAACTCCTTCAAGTATCTCCCATACGATTTGGAGCATTTTTTACCCATAAATATATTAAATTTATGTAAGACTTTGGTATACTGACTTAGCTTCAGTCGATTAAATTCGATATCTCCGGTGTTTCTTAACCGATTTGGACGAAATGATCAGAAAAGTTCTATTAATACCCATTACTTCAACCCTCATTTTTAGATTTTCCAAATTCGATATTTTATTGTTATCGATATTATGTTTATATCGGAAACCAGAAAAGTTATCGATAATTTGAAGCAAAATTGTTCTGCTTATGGTATAGGAGAACTTAAATACAAAATATGAAGTCTCTAGTTCTTGTAGTCTCTGAGATCCACGCGTTCATACAGACAGACAGACGGACAGACGGACATGGCTATATCGTCTCGGCTGTGATGCTGATCAAGAATATATATACTTTATGGGGTCGGAGATGCTTTCTTCTGCCTGTTACATACTTTTGCACAAAACCATTATACCCTTATTTACCCATTTTATGGGTTAAGGGTATAAAAAACAAATTACAATTACAACAAGTACCCATTCCACTACTGTCGCCTGATTGTCGCACAAGTTGAGGGTATGATAGCGAGCGAGAATACAAAAACAAAACAAATGCGCAGTGACTCCTTTGCGTGGCACAAGCAAAATCTTAAGAAAAGGTTCGACACTTGCAAAAACGAAACGGATTTCTGCTTCTTAATGAATATGTGCATACACAATTAAGTGAACAATGCGCTTGAAAATAATTTTTATAATTTTATGTACATGTATCACTTCGCACAGTGCATATTCTTTTTTTTTAAATTTTTGTGCCTTTGACAATTGATTTACGACCCAAGTAGCGTTTGTTGTTCTTGTCAGTTATTTTGTTGGGCCTGCACTGCTACTTTTTGTTGGTGTCATTGATTTAAAAAAAAAACAACAACAACATAACAAAACTTGGTGCGTCTATAAAAATTTCCCACACCAGAATATGTTATGGGGGTGGATTCGCTTACTTGCTGCTTATATAACTTAGACAAAACGTAACACACTAACATTATTGATATATTATTGATATACAATTTCGAATAAACAAAGGGCGTTAACATAAGCGCACGTGTTGCTCTTATGATAATCAGATAATTTTAAATCTCGCTCCGATCATGTTCCTTTGTTGTTGCTCATTTACGTTCACTCTCTATTTTATGTGCGCGGTTTGCATGTCAATCATAAAGTTTAATAACCCTAGCTCCTCCGCACACACACTAAATCAAATCTATAGGCAATATACAATTCACTTAACTGCAGCCTCTTAGATATATTTTGCAGTGATTCAGTGCGTGTGAAGAAGGTAGCGATACTACGCTCTTTGTTTGACTTGCAGAGCGCGCGCATAGATAAGAGAATTAGCCGAAATAGCCAACAACGAAGGCGCGATTTAAAAATAATTTGTCATCTAGCGCCGAACATGAAGAGCGATGCGCGAGCGAATCTGAAAACAAGTAAGAAGGTTTTAGTCGAGAAATCCCGACTAAAAGATACCCTGAACCCGTGTATTAAATGACTTGCAGATGTGAGTTTTTCTTGACTTTAAATTTAATTTAAAATATCTCCAGTGTTTCTTAACCGATTTGGATCAAATTTTCATGGAAGTTATCCATAGTTTCAACTTCTATTGTTAAATTTTTTTAATTCGAGATTTTTTTGTTATTTGAAGTCTCTAGATCTTTTAGTCTTTGAGATTGACGCGTTCATACATACGGACGAACGGTCGGACAGACGGACAGAAGGTCATGGCTATATTGACATGGCTGTTGAATAGAAAGAATATACAGTAGTGTCTCGGTTTGCGCAACTAATTAATGTTCAAGCTTGTTGCGCAGATCGATAAGTTGCAATTATGGAGACCTTTTCTAAGTGCGAAAAAATAGCAATATGTCTGGTTTTTTGTTTTATAAAACCATAAAGAATATTTTTATAATTTTTAGAGTACTACCCCAATTCTTTTATTGATAACATCGAAATTTATTTTATATTACATATTTTCATATGACCACAGAGTGTTCTCAAAAAGTAGCAAAGTATAAGATAAGCTAGATTAAACTATTTTTTGTTGAAAAAATTCAAATACTGGTTTGTTTCTTGGCGGTTTCAACTTTTTTTTGTATAGCGATATCTCTTACCTCCTGCAGCACTAAAATTGAGCTCATTTGTACAAGATTTTGTTCTGACCATTTGATGCTGATATTTAAGGCGTTAATGGCTTCATCCATTTTAACATTGGGAGTTACTTCAACAGCATCTTGCTCATCATCAGATTTGCCTTCTACACTATTTTCTCCAACATCATCTTCCTCACACTCCAAAGCTTCGTTGTCTGCGAAATTCAACCACCCGGAAATTTCTTCGTCTGTAAGGTGACTAGAGTTTATTTCACTTAGCAGGCTTGAAACAGTTTCCACGACTGCACGCTCGTTAACGAGCTGATGCCTAATTTCAGTAAGTGGTAATTCATCTTCAGCTTCCCAATCAGGGTCAGTGCTAGGGTTCAAGAGTGCTCTCCAAGCTTTTCTAATAGACGAAGGTTTCACATTTGCCCACGCCCTTTCCAAAATACATACTGTGTTTTTCAAATTAAAGCTCTTGATCTTCTCTTCAATATCTGGACCTTGACTTGCAACCAAATGGCTTAAAAATGCCTTCTTATAGTATAATTTTGTGATATTAATAACATTTTGATCCATAGGTTGAATCAGAGCTGTACAGTTTGCTGGGAGATACATGACTTCAATCTTTCCATCGTCGCTTTTCAACTCTTTTGGGTGACAAGGAGCGTTGTCAATGAGAAGTAATGCTTTTTTCTCAAGACCCTTGCATTCAAGAAATTTTCGAACCTGAAAGCGACATAGTAAATCAGAATACTAAATGAAAATTAAATTTACACAGTAATACCTCCGGTATAAAGGTGTGATTAAACCATTCAATAAAAAAATGTGT
The DNA here is from genome assembly GCA_030179655.1 of Scaptomyza flava. Lineage (NCBI taxonomy): Eukaryota > Metazoa > Arthropoda > Insecta > Diptera > Drosophilidae > Scaptomyza > Scaptomyza flava. The sequence goes on along the minus strand of JARNME010000539.1, from coordinate 63,257 downwards.
TGTCATCCAGGCATTTTTATTTCCTTTATATACTACTGGATTTTGAAAATGTTTGAATGCGCGAGGATTGGCTGCTTTGCCAATAACAAACAACTTGACTTTGTGTTCTCCACTAGCGTTTGTGCATGCCATAAAAGTTAGTCGTTCCTTACTCGATTTGCGACCTGGTGCTGATGATTCCTTCTGACGAACTAAGGTGTGCTCAGGTAATCGCTTGTAGAACAGCCCAGACTCATCAGCGTTGTAAATTTGATCGGGAGCTAAATCCATTTCTTTAATTTTGTTTTTAAGCTCTTTATAAACGGGTCACCAATTGTGGTTTATTGGAAAGCTTTTCGCCACAAATCTTGAGTTTGCGTATTCCATGACGTTTTTTGAATTTTATAAACCACCCGTGGCTTGCGTTAAAATTAGGCTTCTCTTTTGTTTTATCGAACAACTGTAGTGCCTTTGCCTTTATAATGTCCGAAGATATGGGCACATTCTTTTCCCTTTGGTTTAGGAACCACTTGTACAACGCCTTTTCCAGACGTGGATATTCGCAGGCTTTAAGTGTATATCGTTTAGCAGGAATGCAGTCTGAGTCTGCGACGAAGCTCCTCAAGCTCAATTCTTTCTTTTTCAACCTACTTACAGTCGACTTGTTTACTCTGTGCTTCTCACAAACATATCGAACTGATTTTCAGCGTTTAAGCTCATCAAGAATTGCAGCCTTTTCTGTTATTAATAATCTTTTCATCGGCGGCGCCATGATTCTCAATTTTAACTTAAAAATAAATTTACAAATTGCGACTTGCTTTCTGCCAACAGCATGGAAACATATGATCAATGCAGTTTCAAGCTGTTGCAGCACGGTTGCCACCTTGGTACAAGCAATTCATCTGGCAACCGTGCCAAAAGAATAACAGATTAACGGTAAAAAATCACAGCGTTGCAATTATCGAGTATTTTTTCAAAACAAAGTTGCGCATATAGAATCCATAATGTAAATTATTTCGCAGTTGCAAAAACCGAGATGTTGCGCAAATCGGGTGTTGCGCAGACCGAGACGCTACTGTATATATTTTATATGGAGTTGGAGATGCTTCTTTCTGCCTGCTCAAAACAATTATACCCTTTTTTTTATCCATGTCATGCTTCAGGGTATAAAAAAATTTAATGTTTTACGAATCGATTGCTTTCAAAACAACGTTTTCTTATATTTTGTAGCCACAGTAAGAGAACAGAGAGAAGAACAAAGAAGAAGAAATGTGACTGTTCATGGTACTCACAGTAAGCAGCATGCACAGTTTTGAGAATATATGCATGTTTGCATCACAAAGAGCGGCTTAAAGCTTAATCAGCGCGCGCGTCGCTCTTATGACTGACGCTAGACATTAAATAATTTGAATGCAATCATGCCTCTTTGTTGCTATTTACGCTCACTCTTTTGTTTATGCGCGCGCTCTGCATGTCAAACATAAATTTTAATATCCCTATCTCCTCCGTTCTCACTAAGCTAAGCATGCCATAACTAAGAGGCTGCAGTTAAGGGAATGGCATTGGTAAGAGAATTGGTTTTGCATTTTAGTTAATATTTAATGTGAACAAAGAAAGTTACTTTTCGTTTCAGTGAATTTTTTAATATTGTTTATATTAAGGATAATAATAACATCAACATTTACTTTTTGAATCAGTGAGTTTTTCAATACTCTGATTTTCGAATTATATAAGGTAGAAGCCCTAGTGACGGTCATAGCCCCTAAATAGGTCAACCGGAATATTTTGGCGAGTTTTGATGCTAGCGGGGTCTAATCACTGTGATTGATAGCTCTTAGTGCCGGCTTGCTTTATATGTAGTCTACTGGTGTTTATACTAAGTTTTGGATGCACCAGAGACTAAAATTAAAATACCGATATTTCGACGTAAGCTTTGTAACTTTTCAACGCGTTGGAATTGTATTATTTCAAGTTTCAGCAAAGGGAACTAAATAATTTTCTTAATCGTTTTTTCTTGCCCTCTCATAATCTGTAATCCAAATTTTTTCTGTTCAATATTTTGGGTTTAACATTAATAAATGTAAAATTATGTTTCTGCGTGTTCTGGTCAAATACGATGTGATACACTTTAACACTGATCGATATTTGTATCGACTATCGTATCACTTTGCGTCTCTCGCGTTGCTCTTAATCAGAAAATCATAATTTCAAAATATCTGAAAATTCTTCAAATTTGTTCAGTGAACCAAAATTCACATTTGATAAGTAGAAAAGCCGCAAAAGCCGAATTTCAAAATTGTGTCAAATTCACACAAGGAACAGATGCGTGTTGACTTAAGAAGAATAGAAAAATTTTATTATTATTTAGTTAAAACAATGTTAAATGAATTTGTTATGATTTGCAAGAAGAGCAAGAAAAAGTTTTATTAAGAAAAATGAAGAAAAATTAATAAAATGAATTTATTATGAGTTGGCATAAAACTTGACTTAATTTTTTGAAGATTTGCTTAAAAGTTTGCGCCCTAATAGCAACATGACACAATTAAGACAGATAACGCATTGCGCAGATGACGTCACATATGATGCATATTACCAAGGCAAATATTCAACACATGCATTGTGACGTCATCTTCGCACAACATAAAAAGTTTCTGGGCAATCTAAAAATTTATTGTTCTTGTGCGATGCATAAATCGATACTTTAATCGATACATCGCTGCATCGCTGGCGATACTGTTTTTTACGAGTAATAAATTTTAATAAATTATTAAATTCGGTTGTTTTTGAGTGTTTAATTGCATAAAATACAAAAGCATAAATAAAAACAATGATTTGGCATTTTATTTCATTTTATTGGCTCTATTTTGACAAGATTAAGGGGAGTGACTACTACAGGGGCACTTTATCGACAATCGTGACTTTGACTTTTTTCATTAAATCCTATATATCTTTCAAAAAACGAATGAAATGTGTATAATGCCTTACACTGATCGATGGGCAATTGAACTAGCTTTCCTACGATACCAACAGCTAAGCTTTACGTTGATTTCTGACAATTTAATATCCCAAAAACCTTAGGGGTGTTCACTATTAGGGCTTCTCCCTTACTATATATACATTCCTTTAAAATTACGTATATAAATAAGTTCATTTTAAATACTTATTTTATAATAAGTTATAATAAAATTGAATTGCTATTATTAAAATATTTAAATAACGATCAACGTATTTTAATTTCTTTTGGTGTTTTTTAAACACAAGAAAATTAAGTCGATTTTAGACTTAATAATTGAAGCAACATTATATATAGTTGTCTTCTATTTTGATTATTATATAATAGTTATATAGACGCTGCTTTAGTGCATTTAAAAATCAAATAAAACAAGGCAGTCTGAATATTCTATTAAATTAATATAAGTTTGTATATTCAATTTTATTGAATTCTATACCTACTTGTAGACACTGTAACGTTGTAACAATCGTTTTACAGTGAAGTCAATTGACTCACAGCCAAATTAAAATATGTCTTTTGAAACTTTAGATATAAGTGGTGCTTTGGTGCCGCATTCAGTTGTTAACATAATTGGTGATGGAGCCTGTCTCTTTAGATCTATTTCCTACCTTTTATTTGGTAGGCAAGGCTTTCATGGCACCATAAGCCAAAATATTGTTGAACATGTTGTAGGTTAGGTTAGGTTAGGTTAGAGCGGTTACCAAGGGGAGATACCCCCTCGGCGCACTTAAGCCGCACTCGGCCCATTGTGATGCCGCGAAAGGCTCTGAGACCCCTCTATCACTCTTGGTATGACTCCGCATCATGAGTCCATCCTGTGACTTGGATGTACCTTGCTACATCTTTGGGTCTTTTACTCGCAAGTTCAGATAGAGCTTCGAAGAAAAAGTCACCAAGGATTCTTTGCCTAGTTTTGCATAAGGCCGGACAGGTACAAGGAAGGTGAAGAATTGTTTCCTCTTCCTCCTCGTCTCTACAACTTCTGCAGAAGTCGTTGTGTGGGACCAATAATCTGGCCGCATGTGCCCCCACAAGCCAATGCCCAGTCATCACTCTGGTAACAATAGAGCATTTGTTCCGGCTTAGGAGGCAGAGCTCATTTGATCTTTTCCAGCATCTGGTTGGCCAGGTTTGATGAGCAATACGTGAGTTGTGAGTGGAAAGCTGCCATACTCTATTGGCTTTCATCTCGAAGAAATCTCTTAGGTTGAGTCTACAGGATGCCATAGGTATACCAATGCACTCTTTGTTTGGAAGGAGTTCCATAGTAGTTGCCAAGCTGGCAAGTTCATCAACGATGCAGTTGCCTTCTATGTCCCTATGTCCTTGGACCCATACTAGGCATATGCTAAACTGCTCTGCCATCTTGATAAGAGATTTTCGACAGTTATGAACAGCCTTAGAGTTCGACGTGTACGACTCCAGCGATCTATTAGCTGCTTGGCTGTCTGTGAGGATATAGATTTTACTGACATTACACCTATGTGGAATGCAACTTAGTGACTCCTGAATTGCTAGCACTTCTGCCTGGAAGACGTTACAGTGGTCAGGGAGTCGAAAAGCTTTGCGTAAGTTAAAATTGGCGCAGAAAATGCCGCCTCCTACTCTACCGTCCAGCTTTGAGCCGTCTGTAAAAATTTCTATAGCTTCCGCAGGTCTTGCGGGCAAGCCTTCTTCCCAGTTCTCTCTAGTTGGGATAAGGGTGTTAAAGGGAGTGTCTAAATACACCTGTGGGATCTGATAATCCGTATTGTCTGGTATGAGTGGATTGTCTCTCAAGATACTTGAATGTCCAAAGTCCTGGCCTATCCACTGTTTGGCTTCCCTCATTCGGAGCGCTGACATAGTAGCTATTTTCCGCCCCATCATTTCGACAGGTAGGAAGTGCAGTATGGCGTCAAGAGCGTTACCCGGGGTCGTACGTAAAGATCTTGTTATGCAGTTCGCTGCACCCTTCCTAATTTCCTGGTGACTGTCAAATGCAGGCCACCAGACAGAAACACCATAGAATAAAATTGGTCTGACTACCGCAGTGTAGAGCCAATGGACAACTTGCGGAGTCATGCCCCATTTAAGTCCGATTGTCTTCCTACAGGCGTATAGAGCAACATGTGCCTTCCTTATACGCTCTTCAGTATTGAGATTCCAGTTTAATTTCTTGTCTAGAAATAGACCTAGGTATCTTGCTGAGTCACTAAAGGACAGTTCTACCCCATCTAGAGTTGGTGGCTGTAGAGACGGAATTTTTTTATTTCCTCGTAAACAGAACCACGATAAACGGATTTGGTGACAGTCACTGCCCCCAGTGCGGCCCTTAGGATCCTGCATTGGAGCATCTGATCGATCAGGTGCACAGTCAGGGAGTCAACCCCCAAATCCGTCAGCGAGTCGGTGATAGTTCTAGGAGTGACGTTGTTGAAAGCTCCCTCTATGTCTAGGAACGCTACTAGCGTATAGTTTTCCCTGTGTATAGACTTTTCTATGTATGCAGTAAGTGCATGCAGTGCGGTCTCGGTAGACTTGCCCTTAGAATAGGCATGCTGAACTGGTGAGAGAAGCGATATGGGAATAGTGCTTCTCAAATGAAGACAGAGCAGCCTCTCCATCGTTTTCAGTAGAAAAGACGAGAGACTGATAGGTCGAAAATCTTTAGCTGTTGTGTGCGAGGGTTTTCCGGCTTTTGGGATGACAACTACTTTCGATTCCAGCCATGTTCTTAAGCCAATTGATGGCTAATTTCCCCGCGGACTGCAATTGGGCAGGAATGATATTGTCTATTCCTTCTTCGGGAGCAAAAATATGTTTAAATGTCTTTTTGCAAGTATGCAGGTTCTATATCTACCTTCAGTTCCAGCTACTAGTAGCTTGTGTTCATGTGTCCTCAGTCCAGAAACCACACACCCAGGGTTCCTGTATAAGGACTATGTCCACTGTACCCCTCTCCAGGTACAGCAGAAGAGCAGCCGATGCTGCCTTACTGTGGTGTAGATTTATCTGAAGAAGTCTCAAGGACATTCTTCAAATCCTTCTCCACCACAGTAATGTCGGCATCTTCATCGTCTTCTACCTCTATGTCTCCCCCGCTGTGGCCTAGCCGGGAGAGATCTCGAGCTAGCTCTGATGTCTCAGAGGCATAGCCTAATAGCTCCTCCTCATCTAGATCCTCGTCGTGGTCGATCTCCAGATCCGGCTCTTGCACGACGGACTCGTTGGCCTTGTCCGAGCGATACACCTTAACAGCCACGGTTTTAAAGACGTACTGTAAGGTGTCGCCGGACTTGGCGAGGTGCTCGACTGTCTTGTCGTTCAGCACCAAGAGAATCTGGCGCCGTGGACCATCCGCCTCTTCCAATTTTGCCACCCGCCAATCGCTTAACGGCAGCTGAGGGTTGCAAAATTGGAAGACCTTTAGGATCTCGGCCGGATCATCGGGTTTAGCCGATACCCATACTTGAGCCCTAGGCCTGCTGGGCACATCCTTCCAATCCACAGCCTCCAACTTGGCCCCAGGGTAGACCTCACCCAGGGCAGAAATGGCCTCTTTGTATATCTTGGCTGAGTGCATATCAGCGCATGCCACCACCTTCACGCAACCTTGATGCCAGCCGGCATCTTGGCATACGGGCGGTGGTCCTCCATTTGCCAGCATGATCTGCATAAAGGCTCCTTGCAGCTCGTTCTCCTCCCACGGCCACTGGCTCCTCGGGATTTGGCCCCCCTCGCTGCCCTTATCCAGGACACCGAGAAGAACCTTACCCCTCGTCACCTCGGCGTAGGATTTCGTCCCGAGCTGCTGGCTCGACCGCTTGGCTTGTGGTGCGCTACTAGCTTCCGGTAGCTGCCGCTTTGGCTTAGCGGCATCTGGCTCTTTCGCTGGAGCTGGATGAAAATCGGGCAAAATTAATTTTGCCCAATCCACCAGCTGCGAAAGTTCTGGCGATGCTTCTGTGCCAGACAGGTTCCGGGTCAAGATACCCGCAGCACGTCTCTTGTCGTTGTACGACGGTTTCTTAGGTCCGGGCATACTCGGCTTTATCGAGATTGAGGCCTGGTTTGGGGTGGAGGCTGAGCCCGCCGCATGTATGCTCTGCGGAGCTCTAGCCGGCACCTTGTATCCAGGTCTCGCCCCACGACTCGGCTGCCTGTCTGGAACCTTGCCGCGTAAACCTAGAATAGCACTGCCTGCTGGCTAACCGGGCAGCGCAGAAGATGAGGGATTGTTAGTCCCATCCGACTTTGGGCGAGTGTCGGCCTCTTTGTTTATTGTTATGTTGTTAGTGTTAGAGTTCATATTGTTCCCACGAGTAATAGGGAAGGGGATCGTCACCCGCGGCAGAGCCCATGTACCGCGGGAAGCCTACATAAAACAGGGTGGGTCGGCTGTTCCCCCTGAGTCCGCATACTAGAGACCGAGCTTCTCCCCGGCCACGCAACCATCGGCGTATGCTGTTCCACCTTGGCTTGAGGTGATTTGGAGAGTTGTCTTCTCTCGCCCGACTACGATTTGGCAGCACTCATTGGCAGAGACATGACCTAACCAAGCGCCTGTTTCCAGCCGCCCTCGCGAGGATAGTATAGTCGCACTTCCGCCAGTGCGCTACAGATACGGCACGCAGCCTAGATACCAGTACAAGTACCGGCATTAGACACTGCGTGATCATCCCCATCCCGTGATCATCATCACCTGACGGCTGACGGCCTCAACATGTTGTAACCAACTGGCAAACTTTTGCTTGCTTCAGCATAAACTTAAATGGAGAGTGTTATAGCTCTTCTGAACAATAAGAGTGCGATATGTCAAATTCAAATACTTATGGTACTGCATGTGAGCTTCAAGCAGCAGCAGAAATTTATGCTGTAAATTTCCAAGTTTTTCAGAATGGAAATTTATTACAAGCATTCGGAAATAATATGCATCCTGTAAAAAGACAGCGTTTTACCGGTCCATTAACGAATGGACATTTTGATGTTTATATCCCTTTAGAGGAAGTATTAACTCAAGATTCTGATACGTCAAGTGAATGTACAACTGAAAATGTTAAAAATCCTGTTAAAATACGGCAAAACAGAAAAAAAAGTAATAGAACGTTCATTAAAAAAAAAAAAAAACGATATCAATAGGGGTAAACGCATAGAAGCATCAAAAAGATATCGTGTTAATAATCCTGATGTTATTAGAGTTGTAGTGAGACGAGATCAGGCTAATAATCCTGAAGCTCATAGAGTTGCTGTGAGAAGACATCCGGCTAATAATCCTGATGCACGTCAATAAAGGCGTTTGCGTGCATAGACTGTTAAAGCCATGTCGGGCTTAAACTATGATTTTGAAATAGCTTACAAGTCAGATAAAATTACTCAACTTGGTAGTATGAATTTTATATGCAAACATTGTAATGCTTTAACATTGAAAAATGAGCCTTTGGGTATCTGAGCTAGGAAAATTTAAACTTTCACAAAATGAAAGTTTGCCCGATCCACTTAAAAGCTGAAAAATTGGTGGACATCCCAAGCATGATCAATTCATTGATCGTATAAGAAATTATAAGAGCTGCTTTCAAATGACTTCTTTTGGAAGTACGAAAATTATAAATGAAAGTTGGTCAATTATTTTGAATTATTTTTTTGGTGATGATGAAAAGGAAGCTCAACTACATTGCAAAAATATTTCAAATGTTGATTGTAGCGTAGTAAAGGATCTTCAATGTATGTTTCATAGCATAATCGTTATGATGAAGATCTAAAACTGGCTCTCAATAAAATACCAACAAGTACTTGAAACAATAAATTGTTTATACATGCTGATCGAACACCCGCTGGTCCCCACAAAGGGCTTTACAATTCACCACAATCAAACGAAGTAGCTTTAGTTATTGTTGGTCAGCAATTTAAAAAGCGCGATTTGATAAATTACATCTTATAAGTGAGGTGCATCGATCATACGATGCCTTACAGTACCCTTTGATATTTCGTTATGGCGAAGATGGCTATTCAGTGGATATACCACAATGGAATCCATTATTAAAAAAGGTGGAACCAAAAAAAAAAATGATATCTGCGTTACGCTTTTACAGCTATAAAATAATGATTCGTCAATCTGAGATAAATCACTTAATTTTCTGTCGTTCCCTTTTTAGTCAGTTTTTGGTAGATATGTATGCTAAAATTAAAACAGAAAGGTTAAATTATACTCGCTACATTCAAGCAGAACTCAGAGCAGATAGCAATATACATCTACCAGATGCAATAGGCCAACAAGATGTTGTCGCAGCTCAACTTGGTCAGATGGTAATTTTAACAATTCTTTTACAAGCTCTGCACGATGTATGCATGAAAAGATTCAAGATGCTATGACATATGTTCGCCATTATGGGCGACTAGATCTTTTCATAACATTCACATGCAAACCACAATGGAATGACATAAAAAGTGTTTTATTACCGGGTCAAAAGCCGCATGATCGTCACGATATTATAGCTCGTGATTTTCATTTAAAAGTTAAAGCTTTAATGTCACTATTGACAAAAGGTTCTTTGTTTGGAAGCGTACAATGTTTAATGTACTCTGTGGAATGGCAAAAGTGGGGCTTACCACATATACATATTCTACTTTGGTTAGAAAATAAAATAAGACCATATAAAATCGATAAGATTATCTGTGCCGAAGTACCAAACGCAGATGAGGATCCTTTGTTAGTTACATTTTTAGTCAAATGATTCATGGTCCTTGCGGTGCATTTATTAATAAATCGCCGTGCATGAAAAATGGAAAATGTACCAAAAGGTTTCCTCGACAATTTCTTAAAGAAACTGTGACTGGAAAATATAGTTACCCTCTTTATCGTAGAAGAGCGTTAGAAGATGGTGGTAATGCAATTAACATAAATGTAATTGCATACATAATCGTTGGGTTGTGCCTTATAACTGTGTACTATTGAGAACATTTGAAGCTCACATAAATGTTGAGTATTGTAGTTCGGTAAAGTCTATTAAATACATTTGTAAATATATTAACAAGGGTAGTGTTCATGCATCATTTACTCTTGAATACCAACGTAATGAAATTAATATGTTCGAAAGTGGCTGTTATATAAGTAGCTCAGAAGCGGTATGGAGAATCCTTGCATTTCCCATACATGAACGTTTTCCGGCTATTACACACTTAGCTGTTCACTTAGAAAATGTTCAACGGATTTATTTTAACCCCAATAATTCGCAATATTTACTTGACAGATTAAGCACTACACCCAAAACCACTTTGCTAACCTTCTTTGAGATATGCACACGTGATGAGTTTGCAAGAACGCTTCTATATTGTGAAGTTCCATCGTATTTTACATGGAAAAGTAAAAAATTTAATAGAAGAAAACGGGGGCATGATGTGCCAAATTTTCCTGGAGTTAAAAGAGATTCAGCTTTGGGAAGAATTTACACTATTCATCCCAATAATACAGAATGTTTTTATTTAAGACTTTTACTACATTTTGTAAGAGGGCCAACTTCATTTTCAAATTTAAAAACCGTTAATGGTATAGCATACGCCTCATTTCAATTGGCGTGTGAAGCTGTAGAATTACTAAAAGATGATAAGCACTGGGATTCAACTATAGCCGAAGCTGTCGTATGTCAAAATCCTACAAAACTGAGAGAACTTTTTGCAATAAAGTTAGTATTTTGTCAAATTTCGGATGCTCTTAAACTTTGGAATACTTATAAATAGAGTTTCTCAGAAGATATTTTAAGAGCCTTTCATTTTTCACAAATATTGATGAAAGTATTGTGAATAATGTATTAAATACATGTCTTATTTACATTGAAGATATTGTACGGTGGTCAGAACTTGACTTATTATGGACTTGCACTACCAATTAGATCCGAGCAAATTGTTCCAAATATTGAATATCATAGAGAAGCAAATTATGAAAATTGCTATAGCTTTGATGTTAATAATGAGCTACTCCTTACTGCTGAGCAAAAACAAGTATACGAAAAGATACTACATAGCGTCGAAGCAGAAAAGGGAGAAATATATTTTCTAGATGCACCTGGTGGAACAGGTAAAACGTATTTTTTAAATTTATTATTGGCAAAGGTACGGCAAAGTAAGAAAATTGCATTGGCCGTTGCTTCTTCCGGTATCGCAGCCACTTTACTAATTGGTGGTCGCACAGCGCATTCTACACTTAAGATTCCATTTAATTTGATTCATTTAAAACACCACATTGCTCAATTTCAAAGCAATCTAATATTGCTGCTGTGCTCAAAGATTGCAATCTTATTGTTTGGGATGAGTGTACTATGGACCATAAAGGTGCTTTTGAAGCTGTAGATCGATCTTTGAAAGACATTCGAGATAGTGAATACTTAATGGGTGGCATAACGGTTCTCTTAGCTGGTGATTTCGACAAACTCTTCCAGTGATCCCCAGAGGAACAAGAGCAGATGAAATAAATAATGCTTCAATTTTGTGGCCCAAAATACAGAAAATTGCATTAACGAAGAATATGCGAGTGCACTTGAAAGGTAATAGCATAGCTGGTGAATTTGCAGAAATGCTTCTTCAAATAGGAAATGGATTATTTCCAACCCATGATGGCAAAATAACTTTACCATCCACTTTGTGTCATGTTGTGCAAAGTATTGAAGAGCTTACGCTAAGAATATTTCCGGATATTACAAATATCTCTTAAAAATCACTCGAATGGTTTTCAGAACGTTTTTTTGACTGCGAGTAATGACAATGCATTGGAAATAAACGAGTTTTTATTAAAATCATTTCAAAGTGAAGAAATGACATACAACTCTATTGATTCTGTGACTGAAATCGAAGATGCAGTTCATTACCCCGTCGAGCTTCTTAAATCATTAAATCCGTCTGGCCTGCCACAACATATATTATCTTTAAAGATTGGTTCACCTGTAATGTTGATTCGCAACTCGAAACCGCCGAAACTGTGCAATGGTACAAGATTGCAAGTTAAAGTCCTTCATAAGAATGTTGTCGAAGCAATTATCTTTACTGGCAATGGTATAAACGGGAAACGGTTTTTATACCGAAAATTCCATTAATACCTTCTGATTCTGAATTGCCAATTCAATTTAAAAGATTTCCAATTCCTTTAAAAGTTTGCTTTGCCTTAACAATTAACAAATCACAGGGACAAACTCTTAAATTAGCCGGACTAGACTTAAGACGCGATTGTTTTTCTCATGTCCAATTTTATGTATCCTGCGCACGCATTTTTTCTGAGCATTTAACCCATTAGTGGACACGAAAATTGTAATTATTATTTAACTGATTTTTAGGGAAAAATCACTAAATTATGCATCGTTCCTTAAAAATGAGAGCCTGAGGCAAAAATTCTTGATATGGAGAAAGAAATGCATTGCCTGCGCCAGCATCTTGATTATTTTCGCGAGTTGGAAAAGTCTCTGGGCAAAATTTTTACCGATGGCCAACTTTAAATATTAAAAAGTGGTGGGAAAAGAGTAGCATTCAACTCTAATGAAATCTCTGCGGCTATTTGCCTACATGCTGCAGGCCCAAGGGCGTATAACCACTTGTACAAAAAAAAGATTTCCTCTTCCCAGTCGAGCCACCTTATACGGATGGCTGTCAGATGTCGATATAAAGCCAGGTCCCCTGGATGCGGTCATAGACCTAATGGAAAATGATGAAATGGAAGATCTCGATAAGCTTTGTGTCTTGGCGTTCGACGAGATGAAGGTTGCTGCTGCTTTTGAGTATGACAGCACAGCGGACGTCGTTCACGAACCAAGCAACTTTGTGCAAATGGCAATTGTTCGTGGACTAAAAAAATCATGGAAGCAACCAGTGTTTTTTGATTACAACACTGGAATGGATGTTGATACACTCAATTCTATAATAAGAAAATGACACAGAAGAGGATATCCAGTTGTAGCAATCACCTCTGATTTGGGTGCTGGCAACCAGAGATTATGGAGAGAGCTTGGCATATCGGAAAGTAAGTGTATTACAATTAATTAATCGGAAAAAGTCAAAGTTGGTTTTTTGTGTATATTTTCAGCAAAAACGTGGCAAAAACGCAGCCATCAAGCTGATGACCAACTTAAAATTTATGTTTTTTCGGATACTCCTCATTTAATTAAGCTTATCCGGATCACGACGTGGATTCTGGTTTAAACGGAAATAAGCTGACTTAAACGACAGTCCAAAAGACACTTGATCATTGTGGCAAAACAGATCTGTCAATTATGTTTAAGATCACGGAAAACCGTTTAAATGTTCGCTCACTTGCTAAGCAGAAAGTTCAACTGGCAACACAGCTGTTTCCTAACACAACCGCTAGCTCCATCCGACGCTGCTATTCATTGGGCTATGAAGTCAAAATGCATGCGAAACTGCAGATCTTTTTAAAATAATTAATGATTGGTTCGACGGTTTTAATTCAAAGTTATCCACGTCAATTTCAATCGAACTCCATGGATTGCTCCATTTACTGCAAGAACTTGTGATTAATCTGAATGCTTGGCTTGGTGCGCAAAGCTCGAGTTATAAGCGGAAGCGGCTTGCTTCTCAAATAGCCATCGGTTATCTGCGTATGAATCTCATCTTTGCTACCCGACTCCAATGGCTCTTTCATATATTGGACATAATCTAGCCAAAGGGTCGAATCAGTGGGATATTTGGCCAGACAGCGCTCATAAAAGAGTTTGGCTAAAGTGCATTTAATTTTCTTCGAAATGAGCAAATGTGCATTTCCTGCAGCCAAGCTGTATTCTCAACACTACCGTCTAGCTTATTTTTAAATTCTTCAACAAGCTGCTCAATCGAATCCAACTGCTCTTCATTGCGATTCCAATTGACACACTGGGCTCTCATAGTTTTCTCGACGAGCTCGATTTCCTCCTGATCGGTGAGCAAACCAAGCGCGTCGCGCAAATCCTTTATGATATCAATACGCTCTATTTCATAATCAGCCAATACCTAAGCTCACATCAAGTGCTGCTCAACCATTTGCTCTGCAATACCTTAGCCCACATCAAATGCTGCTCAACCATTTGCTCTTCAAGCAAACTGCTAACAACAAACTCGGCAAGTGGTTCATCTGTGTTTTTCGAGTAAAAAAACAATAAAATATTACAAGTGCCTTTGGAAATTACCATAGTGACTGAATAGAGCCCTGGCGCAATTCTTATTAAAGGTGGTGCGCACGGCTAGTGTTTGGGTAACAGCCTTAAGGGCCTTCAGATAACGTAGAAAGATATGCGGCGGTATAACGGAATGCTGAACAAACTCTTTGATGGCAATCTCAATCTTTACAAAAACATTCAATTGGCTGTATATTGATTTTCATGGGGCAAGCAAATTATAGTTTCAAATTTCAAACACACAAAAGTAACAAAAATGTGAAAGTAAATATATAATATCTCCACTTACAATGCTGTGGTGCACAATTCCATGAACTGTCGATAGCGCTTGCCTGGCCGGGCCAATTGGGTGGCAAAATCATCCACCAACTTTTGATCATCGTGCGAATCACTGCTGCTTTCGCTTACCGAATTAACGATGCTGACATCGCATTTCGAATCAGAGTTGCCTTGCTGCCAGTTACATCGTTGCTTGATTCTGAGCTGATTTCAATTTGAAACGGCGTGCAAATGTTTTTGTTCATTGTTAAATTATTGTTTGAAAATGGCACACGACGCGGAACAGTACATTAAATGTATATATTATACATACCATATATATATATATATAAACACTTAAACTAAGCTTGTAATGTTAATATGCTTAAGGGGAAGACTGAGCCAGCTTCTAAGGATTTTGAAGTTCCAGCTGATGATGCTGCTGCCGATGTAGATGTGCTTGAGACAACTTTGGGTGGCGGATTTGAAATAGCAACTCCAATCTGCAAACGAATTAATAAAAAGTTTAATATGATGATGCAATATTTTTTTCAATCGCTAGAGATGACCGCCTTTTGTGCTGCCTCACCACTTTCATACTCAATGTATGAAATGCACTTGAGTTTATGATTACTTTTGAAACCAAAGAGAGACAGAATTAATTTAAATGTTGGTTAACTAGAATTTGTATCGTCACTTAAGGCTTTTGTACCATACGTACATCCAAATAGAACCAAAATCGTGAAAATTTTTGGTTGGATCCTCTTTGGTGCAACGGGGATACATTATTAGTTTCCAAACCAGCTGCAATCAAAAAACAAAAATGTCTTCAAGTCCGAAAAAGTACAAAAGTTTAAAAACTCTAACATGAATACTTAATGTTGGACTCATTGGAAGTTGCAGTTGCCGCTGATGGCGGTTTCTTTTCTTTTGGCATCTCTGTTTTGGCAAACGGTTGTGTTGGCTTCTTGAGCGGTGACTGCCATTGACGTCTGGCTGACCTTTGGTAAGGTGTATGCTGTGGTATCCATGGCGCACATTATGGATACTTTATGGATTTGGAATCCTTAGAGTATGCTTGACAATACGATTGACACTCGGCAATGGTATCGAAGCTGCCAAAGTAGCGCTCATTGCGACGATACAGCTCCAAAACGGCATTGAGATCCGGTGTCATTGATAGCGACATTAGAGCCTATCGCAGTACGATGCTTGTTCGATGACCACAATTGAATTCGCTTTCCATTGAAGCATAGGCCATCCACAGATGGCTCTTAACATTAATGCCGAATAATCTAAAAGAGTTTGTTGTTATACATATATAAGTACTAGTAAGTGGCCCGCTTACTTCGCTGCGCGGATATAAATTTTAGCAATAGAAGATAGATACAAAATAAATAAATTAGAAAATATTTCACAAAATATAAAAGCAAAGTATTTAATATTCTCTTTTCCACGCCACCATTGAGGTAGAGAATCAGGCGCGTCATATTTTTATTGTGGTTTTCCCAGTAGGCCTTATAATTTTATTGAATGTAATTTGCAATTATTAACAACTTTTAAAAGCTCTTTATAAACGAAATTGGTTGCTTTTCCGTCAGGTGCTAATACAAATAAACTTTTTGGGGAACTGACTCTTGAGCAGTGGTGGGAAAAGAGTAGCATTCAACTCTAATGACATCTCTGCGGCTATTTGCCTACATGCTGCAGGCCCAAGGGCGTATAACCACTTATACAAAAAAAAGATTTCCTCTTCCCAGTCGAGCCACCTTATACGGATGGCTGTCAGATGTCGATATAAAGCCAGGTCCCCTGGATGCGGTCATAGACCTAATGGAAAATGATGAAATGGAAGATCTCGATAAGCTTTGTGTCTTGGCGTTCGACGAGATGAAGGTTGCTGCTGCTTTTGAGTATGACAGCACAGCGGACGTCGTTCACGAACCAAGCAAATTTGCAATGTGTCCCACTGTACACTGCCGATCACCACGCCCAAAACCAATTTCGCTTTGGATCTGCGGCGCGTGCTGTACTTTTCACTATTTGTCGCATACGCCGACGACCCGCCTTGCACGTGCGCAATTCCCGTTCCTTTTATCAGCTCGTCCCTTTCTACCGACACTTTCGTTGCGCCGCGACCACTCGAATTGTGCGCTCAGCTTAACTCGATCCCGTTACAAAAACCAAAACGTCGCGACACTGGCTTATTTTCGTGAGCGACAAATGACCATCTGGCGTGCGTTTTTTTTTTTCTGGCACCGTTACCTTTTCGTCGATTTCGATGCGCGTGTTCAGAACAGGGTATGATGGGGTATATCCGTTTGTTTTTTTTTTTTGCGAAACTTTAAACTTTGGTAATATGTTCGGGGCTTTATTACCGATCTATATTACCTCTCTTTAGCTAACAGGTCCCTGCTCGGGCGCCACTTGTAAAGTAGTGAATTATGCCGAGGTACAGATCTCAGTCTGGCCAAGGCTCGCGTTACAAGGAATTTATAAATTGCCGAAACGCGTTAGCTATCTTAGAGGCGAGTTTCAATGAACGATGCAACCCCGGGGTGCGTGGCCGAAAAGGTGAAGGGGAGGGGGGGGGGGGTCAGGGGTTGACGTACTCTTGCACAGTCTCCGCCGACTCCACCAATGCCGCTCCGTACGAATCGGGGCTCGATCCACCGATTAGTAAGAATGCGGGGGGAGGAAAGGGGACACGTGTCAAAGGACAGGGATGTCAGGGTTTGACGTACGTTCGTACAGTCTCCGCCAACTCCGCTAATGTTGCTCCGTATAAATCGGGGCTCGATCCGCCGATTAGTAGGGATGCTGGGGAAAGAAAGAGGGAGACCGTATCGCGAGTTGACGCCGTGCGCGTGCATGTATATATGATCGCATATATATATGTGTGCGACGATTCTCGCTCGTCTTACACAAAAAAACTAATGTAATACGCTGAGTTTCGTTTCGGTTTTAGATTGCTTCTTTATTCCCTCTTCATCGGGCTCACTTATACTTACTCATTCCTTTTAATCAATATACTGAGTTTTGTTCTAATAATTCGTACAGTTTTCATCCGTTTTCTTTCACTTTGCGCAAAACTTCTCAACCGTTCTCGGCAACCGCGCGTCCGTCTACTCGTCACGCTACTGGGCAACTGCCTTTGCCGGTCTCGCGCTCGACCTGAGCTTGCCTTCGTCACTGCCTTCGTCGCTGCCATGATACATTATACAAGGTAGTCCACTCGGCTGCAGAAGTCATTCGGTTTTGGTCCCCTATTTTCAGTGCGTGCTTGCTTGTCGAACTGAAAGGTTGTGTGCGGACGCTTATTTTTCTGAGCTTTAACCTTAAGTCTCAAGCAGAAAAATGGCTTTTTGCATGTACAATTTGATTTTGATGACAGCATAGCAGCAGACATAGACGAGTTGGTGGAGGATGCGCTTGAATACCTGGCTGGTTACGGCATAAAAAAACTAATTTTGTCTAGTGAGTTTGCCAAAAAGTCGACATTCACATACGTAGATGAGTAGTCGCATGGGGGACTGATTAAACCTTCATCGACATTTAAAAACAAAATAAAACAATTAGAATTAATATTTTTACATATTGTAAAAGATACATTTAAAATAACAGAAAATGTAAAACAGACATTGTTAAACGCCGCTGAGCAGGTCGATATCAGTGTAAATATAAAACAATTTTTTTTAAGATACGTATATTCTTAAGAATTTAGAGCTTAAACAAAAGAATGGCTGTTAAACAACGAAAACAAAGAATAATGGCAAACTCAAAACTAATAAAAATAAAATTATAAACACTAAAACTCTTGTCATAACTAAGGAAACTTTTAGCCCCATGCGTGGGTTAATCGGCGCACTGTGTAGCCGTTTCACTCACACTCACTATTCAACGCTCTTTCACTCGCACTTATATTAAGGGACTATGATTTTGCCGAGTGGACTACCTTGTATAATTGTATCATGGTCGCTGCCTTCGTCGCCTGTGGATCGCGACATTTGAGGTTGTGGGTCGCGAGAGCGGGCACGACCTACGTTCTCTTTCTACTGATCTGGTCGCTCGGCCCTTCTGTTAATTCTGTCTTAATTACGTTACGAGTTAATGTTATATTTGTAGCTTATGTTTACTTATACAGTGAGTAATATTCTGTCTCCTTGACTCTTAACAGTAATCCGTTATGTTATTAATACCCTTAATATTAAGATGCGCCGCATTCGAATGTGGGGAGGCCCGTGGGCGGCCTACCTCACACGTGGCATCCAAATTTTCGATGCAGATCTTAGTAAATGTCAATTGCTATCTTCATATCAAATATTGTGACGCTAGCTCGAAAATTGTAAAAGGTGGGTATAGAGGGTCTGGGTGCATTATGGGTCGGTGTGTCATCCAATTTTTTGATGCAGATCTTTGTGAAATGTCAATAACTATCTTCATATCAAATTTGGTGTCTCTAGGTAAAAGTTTATAAAAGGTGGGGAAAGCGGGATCGAGTGGATTGGGTGGGTGTGGCATCCAATTTTTTGATGCAGATCTTTGTGAAATGTCAATTGCTATCTTCATATCAAATTTGGTAACTCTAGCTTGAAGTTTGTAAGAGATAGGGAAAGAGGGCTGGGACAGTATGGGTGGGCTAGGCAACCAAATTTTTGATGAAGATCTTTGTGAAATGTCAATTGCTATCTTCATATCAAATTTGGTGGCTCTAAATTGAAGTTTCTAAAAGGTGGGAAAGGGGGGCTGGAGTCCGAATCGGTGGGTGTGGCATCCAAATTTTTGATGCAAATCTTTGTGAAATGTCAATTGCTATCTTCATATCAAATTTGGTGACGCTAGCTTGAAGTTTGTAAATGTGGGGAAAGGAGGCTCGGGGCAATATGGGTGGGCGAAGCATCCAAATTTCTGATGCAGATCTTTGTGAAATGTCAATTACTATCTTCATATCAAATTTGGTGACTCTAGGTAAAAGTTTATAAAAGGTGGGGAAAGGGTGGCTGGAGTCCGGTTGGGTGGGTGTGGCATCCAATTTTTTGATGCAGATCTTTGTGAAATGTCAATTGCTATCTTCATATCAAATTTGGTGGCTCTAAATTGAAGTTCGTAAAAGGTGGGAAAGGGGGGCTGGAGTCCGAATCGGTGGGTGTGGCATCCAATTTTTGATGCAAATCTTTGTGAAATGTCAATTGCTATCTTCATATCAAATTTGGTGACTCTAGCTTGAAGTTTGTAAATGTGGGGAAATGGTGGCTAGGGGCAATATGGGTGGGCGAGGAATCCAAATTTTTCATGCAGATCTTTGTAGAATGTCAATTGCTATCTTCATACCCAATTTGGTGACGCTAGCTCGAAGTTTGTATAAGCTGTGGAAAGGGGGGCTCGAGTGGATTGGGTGGGTGTGGCATCCAATTTTTTGATGCAGATCTTTTTGAAATGTCAATTTCTATCTTCATATCAAATTTGGTGACTCTAGCTTGAAGTTTGTAAAAGGTGGGGAAAGGGGGCTTGGGGCAATATGGGTGGGCGAGGCATCCAAATTTTGATGCAGATCTTTGTGAAATGTCAATTACTATCTTCATATCAAATTTGGTGACTCTAGGTAAAAGTTTATAACAGGTGGGGAAAGGGGGCTCGAGTGGATTGGGTGGGTGTGGCATCCAAATTTTGATGCAGATCTTTGTGAAATGTCAATTGCCATATTCGTATCAAATTTGGTGGCTCTAAATTGAAGTTTGTAAAAGGTGGGAAAGGGGGGCTGGAGTCCGAATCGGTGGGTGTGGCATCCAATTTTTGATGCAGATCTTTGTGAAATGTCAATTGCTATCTTCATATCAAATTTGGTGACTCTAGCTTGAAGTTTGTAAAAGGTGAGGAAAGGGGGCTGGGGGCAGTATAGGTGGGCATGGCATCCAAATTTTTGAGCAGATCTTTGTGAATTGTCAATTTTATCTTCATACCAAATTTGGTGACTGTAGTTTGAAGTTTGTAAGAGGTGGGGAAAGGGGGCTGGGGGCAGTATGGGTGGGCGAGGCATCCAAATTTTTGAAGCAGATCTTTGTGAAATGTCAATTGCCATATGCGTATCAAATATGGTGGCAATTAATTGAAGTTTGTAAAAGTTGGGAAAGGGGGGCTGGAGTCCGAATCGGTGGGTGTGGCATCCAATTTTTTGATGCAAATCTTTGTGAAATGTCAATTGCTATCTTCATATCAAATTTGGTGACTCTAGCTTGAAGTTTGTAAATGTGGAGAAATGGTGGCTCGGGGCAATATGGGTGGGCGAGGCATCCAAATATTTCATGCAGATCTTTGTAGAATGTCAATTGCTATCTTCATACCAAATGTGGTGACGCTAGCTTGAAGTTTGTAAAAGGTGGGCAAAGGGGGCTGGGGGCAGTGTAGGTGGGCGTGGCATCCAAATTTTTGAGCAGATCTATGTGAATTGTCAATTTTTATCTTCATACCAAATTTGGTGACTCTAGCTTGAAGTTTGTAAAAGGTGGGGAAAGGGGGCTGGGGGTAGTATAGGTGGGCGTGGCATCCAAATTTTTGAGCAGATCTTTGTGAAATGTCAATTGCAATCTTCATATCAAATTGGGTGACGCTAGCTCGAAAATTAAAAAAGGTGGTGCTAGGGGCAATATTGGTGGGCGAGGCATCCAAATTGTTGATGCAGATCTTTGTGAAATGTCAATTGCCATCTTCGTATCAATTTGGTGGTTCTAAATTGAAGTTTGTAAGAGGTAGGGAAAGGGCGGCTGGGGGTAGTATGGGTGAGAGTGGCATCCAAATTTGCGATGCAGATCTTTGTGGAATGTCAATTGCTATCTTCATACCCAATTTGGTGACGCTAGTTCGAAAATTGTAAAAGTTGGGAAATGGGGGCTGGGGGCAGTATGTGTGGGCGTAGCATTTAAATTTTCATGCATCTCTTTGTGGAATGTCAATTGCTATCTTCATACCAAATTTGGGGACTCTAGCTTGAAAATTGTGAAAAGTGGGGAATTCATACCAAGTTTGGTGACGCTAGCTCGAAGTTTGTATAAGCTGTGGAAAGGGGGGGCTGGAGTTGGATTGGGTGGGTGTGGCATCCAATTTTTGATGAAGATCTTTGTGAAATGTCAATTGCTATCTTCATATCAAATTTGGTGACCCTAAATTGACGTTTGTAAGAGATAGGGAAAGAGGGCTGGGACAGTATGGGTGGGCGAGGCAACCAAATTTTTGATGCAGATCTTTGTGAAATGTCAATTGCCATATTCGTATCAAATTTGGTGGCTCTAGCTCGAAAATTGAAAAAGGTGGGGAAAGGGGGCT
The DNA here is from genome assembly GCA_030179655.1 of Scaptomyza flava. Classification (NCBI taxonomy): domain Eukaryota; kingdom Metazoa; phylum Arthropoda; class Insecta; order Diptera; family Drosophilidae; genus Scaptomyza; species Scaptomyza flava. The sequence goes on along the minus strand of JARNME010000539.1, from coordinate 41,558 downwards.
CGGGGCAATATGGGTCAGCGAGACATCCAAATTTTTGATGCAGATCTTTGTGAAATGTCAATTGCAATATTCATATCAAATTTGGTGACGCTAGCTCGAAGATTGTATAAGCTGCGGAAAGGGGGGCTGGAGTTGGATTGGGTGGGTGTGGCATCCAAATTTTTGATGAAGATCTTTGTGAAATGTCAATTGTTATCTTCATATCAAATTTGGTGACCCTAAATTGACGTTTGTAAGAGATAGGGAAAGAGGGCTGGGGCAATATGGGTGGGCGAGGCATCCAAATTTTTGATGCAGATCTTTGTGAAATGTCAATTGCCATATTCGTATCAAATTTGGTGGCTCTAAATTGAAGTTTGTAAAAGGTGGGAAAGGGGGGCTGGAGTCCGAATCGGTGGGTGTGGCAACCAATATTTTGATGCAGATCTTTGTGGAATGTCAATTGCTATCTTCATACCCAATTTGGTGACGCTAGCTAGAAGTTTGTATAAGCTGTGGAAAGGGGGGCTGGAGTTGGATTGGGTGGGTGTGGCATCCAAATTTTTGATGAAGATCTTTGTGAAATGTCAATTGCAATCTTCATATCAAATTGGGTGACGCTAGCTCTTGTCCACATTCCACAAAAATTGAAAAAGGTGGGGAAAGGGGGCTCGGGGCAATATGGGTGAGCGAGGCATCCAAATTTTTGATGCAGATCTTTGTGAAATGTCAATTGCAATATTCATATCAAATTTGGTGACGCTAGCTCGAAGATTGTATAAGCTGCGGAAAGGGGGGCTGGAGTTGAATTGGGTGGGTGTGGCATCCAAATTTTTGATGAAGATCTTTGTGAAATGTCAATTGCTATCTTCATATCAAATTTGGTGACCCTAAATTGACGTTTGTAAGAGATAGGGAAAGAGGGCTGGGGCAATATGGGTGGGTGTGGCATCCAAATTTTTGATGAAGATCTTTGTGAAATGTCAATTGCTATCTTCATATCAAATTTGGTGACCCTAAATTGACGTTTGTAAGATATAGGGAAAGAGGGCTGGGGCAATATGGGTGGGCGAGGCATCCAAATTTTTGATGCAGATCTTTGTGAAATGTCAATTGCCATATTCGTATCAAATTTGGTGGCTCTAAATTGAAGTTTGTAAAAGGTGGGAAAGGGGGCTGGAGTCCGAATCGGTGGGTGTGGCATCCAATTTTTGATGCAGATCTTTGTGGAATGTCAATTGCTATCTTCATACCCAATTTGGTGACGCTAGCTCGAAGTTTGTATAAGCTGTGGAAAGGGGGGCTGGAGTTGGATTGGGTGGGTGTGGCATCCAAATTTTTATGAAGATCTTTGTGAAATGTCGATTGCTATCTTCATATCAAATTTGGTGACTCTAGCTTGAAGTTTGTAAATGTGGGGAAATGGTGGCTCGGGGCAATATGGGTGGGCGAGGCATCCAAATATTTCATGCAGATCTTTGTAGAATGTCAATTGCTATCTTCATACCAAATGTGGTGACGCTAGCTCGAAGTTTGTATAAGCATGGAAAGGGGGGCTGGAGTTGGATTGGGTGGGTGTGGCATCCAAATTTTTGATGAAGATCTTTGTGAAATGTCAATTGCTATCTTCATATCAAAATTGGTGACATTAATTGACGTTTGTAAGAGATAGGGAAAGAGGGCTGGGGCAGTATGGGTGGGCGAGGCATCCAAATTTTTCATGCAGATCTTTGTGAAATGTCAATTGCAATCTTCATATCAAATTTGGTGACGCTAGCTTGAAAATGGTAAAAGGTGGGTATAGGGGGTCTGGGTGCATTATGGGTGGGTGTGTCATCCAATTTTTGATGCAGATCTTTGTGAAATGTCAATTACTATCTTCATATCAAATTTGGTGACCCTAAATTGAAGTTTGTAAAAGGTATGGAAAGGGGGACTGGAGGCGGATTGGGTGGGTGTGGCATCCAAATTTTTGATGCAGATCTTTGTGAAATGTCAACTGCTATCTTCATGTCAAATTTGGTGACTCTAGCGTGAAGTTTGTAAAAGGTGGGGAAAGGGGGCTGGGGCAGTATGGGTGGGCGTGGCATCCAAATTTTTGAAGCAGATCTTTGTGAAATGTCAATTGCTATTTTCATACCAAATTAAGTGACTCTAGCTCAAAGTTTGTATCAGCTTTTCAAGGGGGGCTGGGGGTGGATTTGGTGGGTGTGGAATCCATATATTTCATGCAGATCTTTGTGGAATGTCAATAGCTATCTTCATACCCAATTTGGTGACGCTAGCTCGAAAATTGTCAAAGTTGGGAAAGGGGGCTAGAGGCGGATTGGGTGGGTGTGGCATCCAAATTTTTGATGCAGATTTTGAGAAATGTCAATTGCTATCTTCATACACAATTTGGTGACTCTATATTGAAGTTCGGAAGAGGTAGGGAAAGGGGGCTGGAGTCCGAATCGTTGTGTGTGGCTTCCAAATTTTTGATGAAGATCTTTGTGAAATGTCAGTTGCTATCTTCATATCAAATTTGGTGACCCTAAATTGAAGTTTGTAAGAGATAGGTAAAGAGGGTTGGGGGCAGTATGGGTGGGCGAGGCATCCAAATTTTTCATGCAGATCTTTGTGGAATGTCAATTGCTATCTTCATATCAAATATTGTGACGCTAGCTCGAAAATTGTAAAAGGTGGGTATAGGGGGTCTGGGTGCGTTATGGGTGGGCGTGGCATCCAATTTTTTGATGCAGATCTTTGTGAAATGTCAATTGCTATCTTCATATCAAATTTGGTGACTCTAGCTTTAAGTTTGTAAATGTGGGAAATGGTGGCTGGGGGTGTATGAGTTGGCGAGGCATCCAAATATTTCATGCAGATCTTTGTAGAATGTAGATTGCTATATTCGTACCCAATTTGGTGACTCTAGCTCGAAGTTTGTATAAGCTGTGGAAAGGAGGCTGGAGTCGGATTGGGTGGGTGTGGCATCCAAATTTTTGATGAAGATCTTTGTGAAATGTCAACTGCTATCTTCATGTAAAATTTGGTGACTCTAGCTCGAAGTTTGTTAAAGGTGGGGAAAGGGGGCTGGGGGCAGTATGGGTGGGCGTGGCATCCAAATATTTGAAGCAGATCTGTGTGAAATGTAGATTGCTATTTTCATACCAAATTTAGTGACTCTAGCTCAAAGTTTGTATCAGCTTTGGCAAGGGGGGCTGGGGTGGATTGGGTGGGTGTGGAATCCAAATATAACATGCAGATCTTTGTGGAATGTCAATTGCTATCTTCATACCCAATTTGGTGACGCTAGCGCGAAAATTGTAAAAAGTTCGGAAAGGGGGCTAGAGGCGGATTGGGTGGGTGTGGCATCCAATTTTTGATGCAGAACTTTGTGAAATGTCAATTGCCATATTCGTATCAAATTTGGTGACTGCTAACTTGAAGTTTGTAAGAGGTAGGGATAGGGGGGCTGGGGTAGGAATGGGTGGGCGTGGCATCCAAGTTGTTGATGCAGATCTTTGTGAAATGTCAATTGCCATCTTCGTATCAAATTTGGTGGTTCTAAATTGAAGTTTGTAAGAGGTAGGGAAAGGGCGGCTGGGGGTGGTATGGGTGAGAGTGGCATCCAAATTTTTGATGCAGATCTTTGTGGAATGTCAATTGCTATCTTCATACCCAATTTGGTGACGCTAGTTCGAAAATTGTAAAAGTGGGAAATGGGGGCTGGGGGCAGTATGTGTGGGCGTAGCATTTAAATTTTTCATGCAGCTCTTTGTGGAATGTCAATTGCTATCTTCATACCAAATTTGGTGACTCTAGCTTGAAAATTGTGAAAAGTGGGGAATGGGGTCAATTGCTATTTTCATACCAAATTTGTTGAAACTAGCTCGAAGTTTGTATAAGCTGTGGAAAGGGGGGCTGGAGTCAGATTGGGTGGGTGCGGCATCCAATTTTTTATGAAGATCTTTGTGGAATGTCAATTGCTATCTTCATATCAAATTTGGTGACTCTAGCTCGAAGTTTGTAAAAGTGTGGAAAGGGGGCTGGAGTCCGATTGGGTGGGTGTGGCATCCAAATTTTTGATGAAGATCTTTGTGAAATGTCAATTGCTATCTTCATATCAAATTTGGTGACTCTAGCTCGAAGTTTGTAAGAGATAGGGAAAGAGGGCTGGGGGCAGTATGTGTGGGCGTAGCATTTAAATTTTTCATGCAGCTCTTTGTGGAATGTCAATTGCTATCTTCATACCAAATTTGGTGACTCTAGCTTGAAAATTGTGAAAAGTGGGGAATGGGGTCAATTGCTATTTTCATACCAAATTTGTTGAAACTAGCTCGAAGTTGTATAAGCTGTGGAAAGGGGGCTGGAGTCAGATTGGGTGGGTGCGGCATCCAAATTTTTATGAAGATCTTTGTGGAATATCAATGCTGTCTTCATACCCAATTTGGTGACGCTAGCTCGAAGTTTGTATAAGCTGTGGAAAGGGGGGCTGGAGTCCGATTGGGTGGGTGTGGCATCCAAATTTTTGATGCAGATCTTTGTGAATTGTCAATTGCTATCTTCATATCAAATTTCGTGACTCTAGATTAAAGTTTGTAAAAGGTGGGACAGGGGGGCTGGGGCGGATGGGTGGGTGTGGCATCCAAATTTTTGACGCAGATCTTTGTGAAATGTCAACTGCTATCTTCATGCCAAATTTGGTGACTCTAGCTAGAAGTTTGTAAAAGGTGGGGAAAAGGGGGCTGGGGGCAGTATGGGTGGGCGTGGCATCCAAATTTTTGAAGCAGATCTTTGTGATATGTCAATTGCTATCTTCATACCAAATTTGGTGACGCTAGCTCAAAGTTTGAATCAGCTTTCGCAGGGGGGGCTGGGGATGGATTGGGTGGGTGTGGCATCCATATTTTGATGCAGATCTTTGTGGAATGTCAATTGCTATCTTCATACCCAATTTGGTGACGCTAGCTCGAAGATTGTAAAAGTTCGGAAAGGGGGCTGGAGGCGGATTGGGTGGGTGTGGCATCCAAATTTTGATGCAGATCTTTGTGAAATGTCAATTGCCATATTCGTATCAAATTTGGTGACTCTAAATTGAAGTTTGTAAGAGGTATGGAAAGGGGGCTGGGGTAGGAATGGGTGGGCGTGGCATCCAAGTTGTTGATGCAGATCTTTGTGAAATGTCAATTGCATCTTCGTATCAAATTTGGTGGCTCTAGATCGAAGTTTGTAAGAGGTGGGAAAGGGCGGCTGGGGTTGGATGGGTGGGAGTGGCATCCAAATTTTTGATGCAGATCTTTGTGGAATGTCAATTGCTATCTTCATACCAATTTGGTGACGCTAGTTCGAAAATTGTCAAAAGTTGGGAAAGGGGGCTAGAGGCGATTGGGTGGGTGTGGCATCCAAATTTTTGATGCAGATCTTTGTAAAATGTCAATTGCTATCTTCATACACAATTTGGTGACTCTATATTGAAGTTCGGAAGAGGTAGGGAAAGGGGGGCTGGAGTCCGAATCGGTGGGTGTGGCTTCCAAATTTTTGATGAAGATCTTTGTGAAATGTCAATTGCTATCTTCATATCAAATTTGGTGACCCTAAATTGAAGTTTGTAAGAGATAGGGAAAGAGGGCTGGAGTCGGATTGGGTGGGTGTGGCACCAAATTTTTGATGAAGATCTTTGTGAATGTCAATTGCTATCTTCATGGCAAATTTGGTGACTCTAGCTCGAAGTTTGTAAAAGGTGGGGAAAGGGGGCTGGGGGCAGTATGGGTGGGCGTAGCATCCAAATATTTGATGCAGATCTTTGTGAAATGTCAGATTGCTATTTCTATACCAAATTTGGTGACTCTAGCTCGAAGTTTGTATAAGCTGTGGCAAGGGGGGCTGTAGGTGGATTGGGTGGGTGTGGAATCCATATATGTGATGCAGATCTTTGTGGAATGTCAATTGCTATCTTCATACCCAATTTGGTGACGCTAGCTCGAAATTTGTAAAAGTTCGGAAAGGGGCTAGAGGCGGATTGGGTGGGTGTGGCATCCAAATTTTTGATGCAGATCTTTGTGAAATGTCAATTGCTATCTTCATGTCAAATTTGGTGACTCTAAATTGAAGTTTGTAAGAGGTAGGGAAAGGGGGGCTGGGGGTGGTATGGGTGGGCGTGGCATCCAATATTTGAAGCAGATCTTTGTGAAATGTCAGATTGCTATTTTCATACCAAATTTAGTGACTCTAGCTCGAAGTTTGTATCAGCTGTGGCAAGGGGGGCTGTAGGTGGATTGGGTGGGTGTGGAATCCATATATGTCATGCAGATCTTTGAGGAATGTCAATTGCTATCTTCATACCCAATTTGGTGACGCTAGCTCGAAAATTTTAAAGAGTTCGGAAAGGGGGCTAGAGGCGGGTTGGGTGGGTGTGGCATCCAAATTTTTGATGCAGATCTGTGTGAAATGTCAATTGCCATATTCGTATCAAATTTGGTGACTCTAAATTGAAGTTTGTAAGAGGTAGGGAAAGGGGGGCTGGGGTAGGAATTGGTGGGCGTGGCATCCAAGTTGTTGATGCAGATCTTTGTGAAATGTCAATTGCCATCTTCGTATCAAATTTGGTGACCCTAAATTGACGTTTGTAAGATATAGGGAAAGAGGGCTGGGGCAATATGGGTGGGCGAGGCATCCAAATTTTGATGCAGATCTTTGTGAAATGTCAATTGCCATATTCGTATCAAATTTGGTGGCTCTAAATTGAAGTTTGTAAAAGGTGGGAAAGGGGGGCTGGAGTCCGAATCGGTGGGTGTGGCATCCAATTTTTTGATGCAGATCTTTGTGGAATGTCAATTGCTATCTTCATACCCAATTTGGTGACGCTAGCTCGAAGTTTGTATAAGCTGTGGAAAGGGGGGCTGGAGCTGGATTGGGTGGGTGTGGCATCCAAATTTTTGATGAAGATCTTTGTGAAATGTCAATTGCTATCTTCATATCAAATTTGGTGACTCTAGCTTGAAGTTTGTAAATGTGGGGAAATGGTGGCTCGGGGCAATATGGGTGGGCGAGGCATCCAAATATTTCATGCAGATCTTTGTAGAATGTCAATTGCTATCTTCATACCAAATGTGGTGACGCTAGCTCGAAGTTTGTATCAGCATGGAAAGGGGGGCTGGAGTTGGATTGGGTGGGTGTGGCATCCAAATTTTTGATGAAGATCTTTGTGAAATGTCAATTGCTATCTTCATATCAAAATTGGTGACATTAAATTGACGTTTGTAAGAGATAGGGAAAGAGGGCTGGGGCAGTATGGGTGGGCGAGGCATCCAAATTTTTCATGCAGATCTTTGTGAAATGTCAATTGCAATCTTCATATCAAATTTGGTGACGCTAGCTTGAAAATGGTAAAAGGTGGGTATAGGGGGTCTCGGTGCATTATGGGTGGGTGTGTCATCCAATTTTTTGATGCAGATCTTTGTGAAATGTCAATTACTATCTTCATATCAAATTTGGTGACCCTAAATTGAAGTTTGTAAAAGGTATGGAAAGGGGGGCTGGAGGCGGATTGGGTGGGTGTGGCATCCAAATTTTTGATGCAGATCTTTGTGAAATGTCAACTGCTATCTTCATGTCAAATTTGGTGACTCTAGCGTGAAGTTTGTAAAAGGTGGGGAAAGGGGGCTGGGGCAGTATGGGTGGGCGTGGCATCCAAATTTTTGAAGCAGATCTTTGTGAAATGTCAATTGCTATTTTCATACCAAATTAAGTGACTCTAGCTCAAAGTTTGTATCAGCTTTTCAAGGGGGGCTGGGGGTGGATTTGGTGGGTGTGGAATCCATATATTTCATGCAGATCTTTGTGGAATGTCAATAGCTATCTTCATACCCAATTTGGTGACGCTAGCTCGAAAATTGTCAAAAGTTGGGAAAGGGGGCTAGAGGCGGATTGGGTGGGTGTGGCATCCAAATTTTTGATGCAGATTTTTGAGAAATGTCAATTGCTATCTTCATACACAATTTGGTGACTCTATATTGAAGTTCGGAAGAGGTAGGGAAAGGGGGGCTGGAGGTCCGAATCGTTGTGGTGTGGCTTCCAAATTTTTGATGAAGATCTTTGTGAAATGTCAATTGCTATCTTCATATCAAATTTGGTGACTCTAAATTGAAGTTTGTAAGAGATAGGTAAAGAGGGTTGGGGGCAGTATGGGTGGGCGAGGCATCCAAATTTTTCATGCAGATCTTTGTGGAATGTCAATTGCTATCTTCATATCAAATATTGTGACGCTAGCTCGAAAATTGTAAAAGGTGGGTATAGGGGGTCTGGGTGCGTTATGGGTGGGCGTGGCATCCAATTTTTTGATGCAGATCTTTGTGAAATGTCAATTGCTATCTTCATATCAAATTTGGTGACTCTAGCTTTAAGTTTGTAAATGTTGGGAAATGGTGGCTGGGGGTGTATGAGTTGGCGAGGCATCCAAATATTTCATGCAGATCTTTGTAGAATGTAGATTGCTATATTCGTACCCAATTTGGTGACTCTAGCTCGAAGTTTGTATAAGCTGTGGAAAGGAAGGCTGGAGTCGGATTGGGTGGGTGTGGCATCCAAATTTTTGATGAAGATCTTTGTGAAATGTCAACTGCTATCTTCATGTAAAATTTGGTGACTCTAGCTCGAAGTTTGTTAAAGGTGGGGAAAGGGGGGCTGGGGGCAGTATGGGTGGGCGTGGCATCCAAATATTTGAAGCAGATCTGTGTGAAATGTAGATTGCTATTTTCATACCAAATTTAGTGACTCTAGCTCAAAGTTTGTATCAGCTTTGGCAAGGGGGGCTGGGGGTGGATTGGGTGGGTGTGGAATCCAAATATAACATGCAGATTTTTGTGGAATGTCAATTGCTATCTTCATACCCAATTTGGTGACGCTAGCGCGAAAATTGTAAAAAGTTCGGAAAGGGGGCTAGAGGCGGATTGGGTGGGTGTGGCATCCAAATTTTTGATGCAGAACTTTGTGAAATGTCAATTGCCATATTCGTATCAAATTTGGTGACTCTAAATTGAAGTTTGTAAGAGGTAGGGAAAGGGGGGCTGGGGTAGGAATTGGTGGGCGTGGCATCCAAGTTGTTGATGCAGATCTTTGTGAAATGTCAATTGCCATCTTCGTATCAAATTTGGTGGTTCTAAATTGAAGTTTGTAAGAGGTAGGGAAAGGGCGGCTGGGGGTGGTATGGGTGAGAGTGGCATCCAAATTTTTGATGCAGATCTTTGTGGAATGTCAATTGCTATCTTCATACCCAATTTGGTGACGCTAGTTCGAAAATTGTAAAAAGTTGGGAAATGGGGGCTGGGGGCAGTATGTGTGGGCGTAGCATTTAAATTTTTCATGCAGCTCTTTGTGGAATGTCAATTGCTATCTTCATACCAAATTTGGTGACTCTAGCTTGAAAATTGTGAAAAGTGGGGAATGGGGTCAATTGCTATTTTCATACCAAATTTGTTGAAACTAGCTCGAAGTTTGTATAAGCTGTGGAAAGGGGGGCTGGAGTCGGATTGGGTGGGTGCGGCATCCAAATTTTTTATGAAGATCTTTGTGGAATATCAAATGCTGTCTTCATACCCAATTTGGTGACGCTAGCTCGAAGTTTGTAAAAGTGTGGAAAGGGGGGCTGGAGTCCGATTGGGTGGGTGTGGCATCCAAATTTTTGATGAAGATCTTTGTGAAATGTCAATTGCTATCTTCATATCAAATTTGGTGACTCTAGCTCGAAGTTTGTAAGAGATAGGGAAAGAGGGCTGGGGGCAGTATGTGTGGGCGTAGCATTTAAATTTTTCATGCAGCTCTTTGTGGAATGTCAATTGCTATCTTCATACCAAATTTGGTGACTCTAGCTTGAAAATTGTGAAAAGTGGGGAATGGGGTCAATTGCTATTTTCATACCAAATTTGTTGAAACTAGCTCGAAGTTTGTATAAGCTGTGGAAAGGGGGGCTGGAGTCGGATTGGGTGGGTGCGGCATCCAAATTTTTATGAAGATCTTTGTGGAATATCAAATGCTGTCTTCATACCCAATTTGGTGACGCTAGCTCGAAGTTTGTATAAGCTGTGGAAAGGGGGGCTGGAGTCCGATTGGGTGGGTGTGGCATCCAAATTTTGATGCAGATCTTTGTGAATTATCAATTACTATCTTCATATCAAATTTCATGACTCTAGATAAAAGTTTGTAAAAGGTGTGGACAGGGGGTGCTGGGGGCGGATTGGGTGGGTGTGGCATCCAAATTTTTGACGCAGATCTTTGTGAAATGTCAACTGCTATCTTCATGCCAAATTTGGTGACTCTAGCTAGAAGTTTGTAAAGGTGGGGAAAAGGGGGGCTGGGGGCAGTATGGTTGGGCGTGGCATCCAAATTTTTGAAGCAGATCTTTGTGATATGTCAATTGCTATCTTCATACCAAATTTAGTGACTCTAGCTCAAAGTTTGAATCAGCTTTGGCAGGGGGGGCTGGGGATGGATTGGGTGGGTGTTGAATCCATATATTTCATGCAGATCTTTGTGGAATGTCAATTGCTATCTTCATACCCAATTTGGTGACGCTAGCTCGAAAATTGTAAAAAGTTCGGAAAGGGGGCTAGAGGCGGATTGGGTGGGTGTGGCATCCAAATTTTTGATGCAAATCTTTGTGAAATGTCAATTGCCATATTCGTATCACATTTGGTGACTCTAAATTGAAGTTTGTAAGAGGTAGGGAAAGGGGGGCTGGGGTAGGAATGGGTGGGCGTGGCATCCAAGTTGTTGATGCAGATCTTTGTGAAATGTCAATTGCCATCTTCGTATCAAATTTGGTGGTTCTAAATTGAAGTTTGTAAGAGGTAGGGAAAGGGCGGCTGGGGGTGGTATGGGTGAGAGTGGCATCCAAATTTTTGATGCAGATCTTTGTGGAATGTCAATTGCTATCTTCATACCCAATTTGGTGACGCTAGTTCGAAAATTGTCAAAAGTTGGGAAAGGGGGCTAGAGGCGGATTGGGTGGGTGTGGCATCCAAATTTTTGATGCAGATTTTTGTAAAATGTCAATTGCTATCTTCATACACAATTTGGTGACTCTATATTGAAGTTCGGAAGAGGTAGGGAAAGGGGGGCTGGAATCCGAATCGTTGGGTGTGGCTTCCAAATTTTTGATGAAGATCTTTGTGAAATGTCAATTGCTATCTTCATATCAAATTTGGTGACCCTAAATTGAAGTTTGTAAGAGATAGGGAAAGAGGGCTGGAGTCGGATTGGGTGGGTGTGGCACATAAATTTTTGATGAAGATCTTTGTGAATTGTCAACTGCTATCTTCATGGCAAATTTGGTGACTCTAGCTCGAAGTTTGTAAAAGGTGGGGAAAGGGGGGCTGGGGGCAGTATGGGTGGGCGTAGCATCCAAATATTTGAAGCAGATCTTTGTGAAATGTAGATTGCTATTTTCATACCAAATTTAGTGACTCTAGCTCAAAGTTTGTATCAGCTGTGGCAAGGGGGGCTGTAGGTGGATTGGGTGGGTGTGGAATCCATATATGTCATGCAGATCTTTGTGGAATGTCAATTGCTATCTTCATACCCAATTTGGTGACGCTAGCTCGAAAATTGTAAAAAGTTCGGAAAGGGGGCTAGAGGCGGATTGGGTGGGTGTGGCATCCAAATTTTGATGCAGATCTTTGTGAAATGTCAATTGCTATCTTCATATCAAATTTGGTGACTCTAAATTGAAGTTTGTAAGAGGTAGGGAAAGGGGGGCTGGGGGTGGTATGGGTGGGCGTGGCATCCAAATATTTGAAGCAGATCTGTGTGAAATGTAGATTGCTATTTTCATACCAAATTTAGTGACTCTAGCTCAAAGTTTGTATCAGCTGTGGCAAGGGGGGCTGGGGTTGGATTGGGTGGGTGTGGAATCCATATATGTCATGCAGATCTTTGTGGAATGTCAATTGCTATCTTCATACCCAATTTGGTGACGCTAGCTCGAAAATTTTAAAAAGTTCGGAAAGGGGGCTAGAGGCGGGTTGGGTGGGTGTGGCATCCAAATTTTTGATGCAGATCTTTGTGAAATGTCAATTGCCATATTCGTATCAAATTTGGTGACTCTAAATTGAAGTTTGTAAGAGGTAGGGAAAGGGGGGCTGGGGTAGGAATTGGTGGGCGTGGCATCCAAGTTGTTGATGCAGATCTTTGTGAAATGTCAATTGCCATCTTCGTATCAAATTTGGTGGTTCTAAATTGAAGTTTGTAAGAGGTAGGGAAAGGGCGGCTGGGGGTAGTATGGGTGAGAGTGGCATCCAAATTTGCGATGCAGATCTTTGTGGAATGTCAATTGCTATCTTCATACCCAATTTGGTGACGCTAGTTCGAAAATTGTAAAAAGTTGGGAAATGGGGGCTGGGGGCAGTATGTGTGGGCGTAGCATTTAAATTTTTCATGCATCTCTTTGTGGAATGTCAATTGCTATCTTCATACCAAATTTGGGGACTCTAGCTTGAAAATTGTGAAAAGTGGGGAATGGGGTCAATTGCTATTTTCATACCAAATTTGTTGAAACTAGCTCGAAGTTTGTATAAGCTGTGGAAAGGGGGGCTGGAGTCGGATTGGGTGGGTGCGGCATCCATATTTTTTATGAAGATCTTTGTGTAATGTCAATTGCTATCTTCATATCAAATTTGGTGACGCTTGCTCGAAAATTTTAAAAGGTGGGTATAGGGGGTCAGGGTGCATTATGGGTGGGCGTGGCATCCAAATTTTTGATGAAGATCTTTGTGAAATGTCAATTGCTATCTTCATACCCAATTTGGTGACTCTAAATTGACGTTTGTAAGAGATAGGGAAAGAGGGCTGGGAGCAGTATGGGTGAGCGAGGCATCCAAATTTTTCATGCAGATCTTTGTGGAATGTCAATTGCAATCTTCATATCAAATTTGGTGACGCTAGCTCGAAAATTGTAAAAGGTGGGTATAGGGGGTCTGGGTGCATTATGGGTGGGCGTGGCATCCAAATTTTTGATGCAGATCTTAGTGAAATGTCAATTGCTATCTTCATATCAAATTTGGTGACCCTAAATTGACGTTTGTAAGAGATAGGGAAAGAGGGCTGGGGGCAGTATGGGTGAGCGAGGCATCCAAATTTTTCATGCAGATCTTTGTGGAATGTCAATTGCAATCTTCATATCAAATTTTGTGACGCTAGCTCGAAAATTGTAAAAGGTGGGTATAGGGGGTCTGGGTGCATTATGGGTGTGCGTGGCATCCAAATTTTTGATGCAGATCTTTGTGAAATATCAATTACTATCTTCATATCAAATTTCATGACTCTAGATAAAAGTTTGTAAAAGGTGTGGACAGGGGGTGCTGGGGACGGATTGGGTGGGTGTGGCATCCAAATTTTTGACGCAGATCTTTGTGATATGTCAACTGCTATCTTCATGCCAAATTTGGTGACTCTAGCTAGAAGTTTGTAAAAGGTGGTGAAAAGGGGGGCTGGGGGCAGTATGGTTGGGCGTGGCATCCAAATATTTGAAGCAGATCTTTGTGATATGTCAATTGATATCTTCATACCAAATTTAGTGACTCCAGCTCAAAGTTTGAATCAGCTTTGGCAGGGGGGGCTGGGGATGGATTGGGTGGGTGTTGAATCCATATATTTCATGCAGATCTTTGTGAATGTCAATGCTAGCTTCATACCATTGGTGACGCTAGCTCGAAATTGTAAAAGTCAGAAGGGGCTAGAGGCGGATTGGGGGTGTGGCTCCAATTTTGATGCAGATCTTTGTGAATGTCAATGCCTATTCGTATCAATTTGGTGACTCTAATGAAGTTTGTAAGAGGTAGGGAAAGGGGGGCTGGGGTAGGAATGGGTGGGCGTGGCATCCAAGTTGTTGATGCAGATCTTTGTGAAATGTCAATTGCCATCTTCGTATCAAATTTGGTGGTTCTAAATTGAAGTTTGTAAGAGGTAGGGAGAGGGCGGCTGGGGGTGGTTTGGGTGAGAGTGGCATCCAAATTTTTGATGCAGATCTTTGTGGAATGTCAATTCCTATCTTCATACCCAATTTGGTGACGCTAGTTCGAAAATTGTCAAAAGTTGGGAAAGGGGGCTAGAGGCGGATTGGGTGGGTGTGGCATCCAAATTTTTGATGCAGATTTTTGTAAAATGTCAATTGCAATCTTCATACACAATTTGGTGACTCTATATTGAAGTTCGGAAGAGGTAGGGAAAGGTGGGCTGGAATCCGAATCGTTGGGTGTGGCTTCCAAATTTTTGATGAAGATCTTTGTGAAATGTCAATTGCTATCTTCATATCAAATTTGGTGACCCTAAATTGAAGTTTGTAAGAGATAGGGAAAGGCTGGAGTCGGATTGGGTGGGTGTGGCACATAAATTTTTGATGAAGATCTTTGTGAAATGTCAACTGCTATCTTCATGGCAAATTTGGTGACTCTAGCTCGAAGTTTGTAAAAGGTGGGGAAAGGGGGGCTGGGGGCAGTATGGGTGGGCGTAGCATCCAAATATTTGAAGCAGATCTTTGTGAAATGTAGATTGCTATTTTTATACCAAATTTAGTGACTCTAGCTCAAAGTTTGTATCAGCTGTGGCAAGGGGGGCTGGGGGTGGATTGGGTGGGTGTGGAATCCATATATGTCATGCAGATCTTTGTGGAATGTCAATTGCTATCTTCATACCCAATTTGGTGACGCTAGCTCGAAAATTGTAAAAAGTTCGGAAAGGGGGCTAGAGGCGGATTGGGTGGGTGTGGCATCCAAATTTTTGATGCAGATCTTTGTGAAATGTCAATTGCTATCTTCATATCAAATTTGGTGACTCTAGCTCGAAGTTTGTAAAAGGTTTGGAGAGGGGGGCTGGAGTCCGATTGGGTGGGTGTGGCATCCAAATTTTTGATGAAGATCTTTGTGAAATGTCAATTGCCATCTTCATATCAAATTTGGTGACTCTAGCTTGAAAATTGTGAAAAGTGGGGAATGGGGTCAATTGCTATTTTCATACCAAATTTGTTGAAACTAGCTCGAAGTTTGTATAAGCTGTGGAAAGGGGGGCTGGAGTCAGATTGGGTGGGTGCGGCATCCAAATTTTTATGAAGATCTTTGTGGAATGTCAATTGCTATCTTCATATCAAATTTGGTGACTCTAGCTCGAAGTTTGTAAAAGGTGTGGAAAGGGGGGCTGGAGTCCGATTGGGTGGGTGTGGCATCCAAATTTTTGATGAAGATCTTTGTGAAATGTCAATTGCCATCTTCATATCAAATTTGGTGACCCTAAATTGAAGTTTGTAAGAGATAGGGAAAGAGGGCTGGGGGCAGTATGGGTGGGCGAGGCATCCAAATTTTTCATGCACATCTTTGTGGAATGTCAATTGCAATCTTCATATCAAATTTGGTGACGCTAGCTCGAAAATTGTAAAAGGTGGGTATAGGGGGTCTGGGTGCATTATGGGTGGGCGTGGCATCCAAATTTTTGATGCAGATCTTAGTGAAATGTCAATTGCTATCTTCATATCAAATTTGGTGACCCTAAATTGACGTTTGTAAGAGATAGGGAAAGAGGGCTGGGGGCAGTATGGGTGAGCGAGGCATCCAAATTTTTCATGCAGATCTTTGTGGAATATCAATTGCAATCTTCATATCAAATTTTGTGACGCTAGCTCGAAAATTGTAAAAGGTGGGTATAGGGGGTCTGGGTGCATTATGGGTGTGCGTGGCATCCAAATTTTTGATGCAGATCTTTGTGAAATATCAATTGCCATCTTCGTATCAAATTTGGTGGTTCTAAATTGAAGTTTGTAAGAGGTAGGGAAAGGGCGGCTGGGGGGTGGTATGGGTGAGAGTGGCATCCAAATTTTTGATGCAGATCTTTGTGGAATGTCAATTGCTATCTTCATACCCAATTTGGTGACGCTAGTTCGAAAATTGTCAAAAGTTGGGAAAGGGGGCTAGAGGCGGATTGGGTGGGTGTGGCATCCAAATTTTTGATGCAGATTTTTGTAAAATGTCAATTGCTATCTTCATACACAATTTGGTGACTCTATATTGAAGTTCGGAAGAGGTAGGGAAAGGGGGGCTGGAATCCGAATCGTTGGGTGTGGCTTCCAAATTTTTGATGAAGATCTTTGTGAAATGTCAATTGCTATCTTCATATCAAATTTGGTGACCCTAAATTGAAGTTTGTAAGAGATAGGGAAAGAGGGCTGGAGTCGGATTGGGTGGGTGTGGCACATAAATTTTTGATGAAGATCTTTGTGAAATGTCAACTGCTATCTTCATGGCAAATTTGGTGACTCTAGTCGAAGTTTGTAAAAGGTGTGGAAAGGGGGGCTGGGGGCAGTATGGGTGGGCGTAGCATCCAAATATTTGAAGCAGATCTTTGTGAAATGTAGATTGCTATTTTTATACCAAATTTAGTGACTCTAGCTCAAAGTTTGTATCAGCTGTGGCAAGGGGGGCTGGGGGTGGTATGGGTGGGTGTGGAATCCATATATGTCATGCAGATCTTTGTGGAATGTCAATTGCTATCTTCATACCCAATTTGGTGACGCTAGCTCGAAAATTGTAAAAAGTTCGGAAAGGGGGCTAGAGGCGGATTGGGTGGGTGTGGCATCCAAATTTTTGATGCAGATCTTTGTGAAATGTCAATTGCTATCTTCATATCAAATTTGGTGACTCTAAATTGAAGTTTGTAAGAGGTAGGGAAAAGGAGGCTGGGGGTGGTATGGGTGGGCGTGGCATCCAAATATTTGATGAAGATCTTTGTGAAATGTAGATTGCTATTTTCATACCAAATTTAGTGACTCTAGCTCAAAGTTTGTATCAGCTGTGGCAAGGGGGGCTGGGGGTGGATTGGGTGGGTGTGGAATCCATATATGTCATGCAGATCTTTGTGGAATGTCAATTGCTATCTTCATACCCAATTTGGTGACGCTAGCTCGAAAATTGTAAAAAGTTCGGAAAGGGGGCTAGAGGCGGATTGGGTGGGTGTGGCATCCAAATTTTTGATGCAGATCTTTGTGAAATGTCAATTGCCATATTCGTATCAAATTTGGTGACTCTAAATTGAAGTTTGTAAGAGGTAGGGAAAGGGGGGCTCGGGTAGGAATGGGTGGGCGTGGCATCCAAGTTGTTTATGCAGATCTTTGTGAAATGTCAATTGCCATCTTCGTATCAAATTTGGTGGTTCTAAATTGAAGTTTGTAAGAGGTAGGGAAAGGGCGGCTGGGGGTGGTATGGGTGAGAGTGGCATCCAAATTTTTGATGCAGATCTTTGTGGAATGTCAATTGCTATCTTCATACCCAATTTGGTGACGCTAGTTCGAAAATTGTAAAAAGTTGGGAAATGGGGGCTGGGGGCAGTATGTGTGGGCGTAGCATTTAAATTTTTCATGCATCTCTTTGTGGAATGTCAATTGCTATCTTCATACCAAATTTGGTGACTCTAGCTTGAAAATTGTGAAAAGTGGGGAATGGGGTCAATTGCTATTTTCATACCAAATTTGTTGAAACTAGCTCGAAGTTTGTATAAGCTGTGGAAAGGGGGGCTGGAGTCGGATTGGGTGGGTGCTGCATCCAAATTTTTTATGAAGATCATTGTGTAATGTCAATTCCTATCTTCATATCAAATTTGGTGACTCTAGCTCGAAGTTTGTAAAAGGTGGGGAAAGGGGGGCTGGAGTCCGATTGGATGGGTGTGGCATCCAAATTTTTGATGAAGATCTTTGTGAAATGTCAATTGCCATCTTCATATCGAATTTGGTGACCCAAAATTGAAGTTTGTAAGAGATAGGGAAAGAGGGCTGGGGGCAGTATGGGTGGGCGAGGCATCCAAATTTTTCATGCACATCTTTGTGGAATGTCAATTGCAATCTTCATATCAAATTTGGTGACGCTTGCTCGAAAATTTTAAAAGGTGGGTATAGGGGGTCAGGGTGCATTATGGGTGGGCGTGGCATCCAAATTTTTAATGCAGATCTTTGTGAAATGTCAATTGCTATCTTCATATCCAATTTGGTGACTCTAAATTGACGTTTGTAAGAGATAGGGAAAGAGGGCTGGGGGCAGTATGGGTGAGCGACGCATCCAAATTTTTCATGCAGATCTTTGTGGAATGTCAATTGCAATCTTCATATCAAATTTTGTGACGCTAGCTCGAAAATTGTAAAAGGTGGGTATAGGGGGTCTGGGTGCATTATGGGTGTGCGTGGCATCCAAATTTTTGATGCAGATCTTTGTGAATTATCAATTACTATCTTCATATCAAATTTCATGACTCTAGATAAAAGTTTGTAAAAGGTGTGGACAGGGGGTGTTGGGGGCGGATTGGGTGGGTGTGGCATCCAAATTTTTGACGCAGATCTTTGTGAAATGTCAACTGCTATCTTCATGCCAAATTTGGTGACTCTAGCTAGAAGTTTGTAAAAGGTGGGGAAAAGGGGGGCTGGGGGCAGTATGGTTGGGCGTGGCATCCAAATTTTTGAAGCAGATCTTTGTGATATGTCAATTGATATCTTCATACCAAATTTAGTGACTCTAGCTCAAAGTTTGAATCAGCTTTGGCAGGGGGGGCTGGGGATGGATTGGGTGGGTGTTGAATCCATATATTTCATGCAGATCTTTGTGAATGTCAATTGCTATCTTCATACCCAATTTGGTGACGCTAGCTCGAAAATTGTAAAAAGTTCAGAAAGGGGGCTAGAGGCGGATTGGGTGGGTGTGGCATCCAAATTTTTGATGCAGATCTTTGTGAAATGTCAATTGCTATCTTCATATCAAATTTGGTGACTCTAGCTCGAAGTTTGTAAGAGGTAGGGAAAGGGGGGCTGGGGTAGGAATGGGTGGGCGTGGCATCCAAGTTGTTGATGCAGATCTTTGTGAAATGTCAATTGCCATCTTCGTATCAAATTTGGTGGTTCTAAATTGAAGTTTGTAAGAGGTAGGGAGAGGGCGGCTGGGGGTGGTATGGGTGAGAGTGGCATCCAAATTTTTGATGCAGATCTTTGTGGAATGTCAATTGCTATCTTCATACCCAATTTGGTGACGCTAGTTCGAAAATTGTCAAAAGTTGGGAAAGGGGGCTAGAGGCGGATTGGGTGGGTGTGGCATCCAAATTTTTGATGCAGATTTTTGTAAAATGTCAATTGCTATCTTCATACACAATTTGGTGACTCTATATTGAAGTTCGGAAGGTAGGGAAAGGGGGGCTGGAATCCGAATCGTTGGGTGTGGCTTCCAAATTTTGATGAAGATCTTTGTGAAATGTCAATTGCTATCTTCATATCAAATTTGGTGACCCTATATTGAAGTTTGTAAGAGATAGGGAAAGAGGGCTGGAGTCGGATTGGGTGGGTGTGGCACATAAATTTTTGATGAAGATCTTTGTGAATTGTCAACTGCTATCTTCATGGCAAATTTGGTGACTCTAGCTCGAAGTTTGTAAAAGGTGGGGAAAGGGGGGCTGGGGGCAGTATGGGTGGGCGTAGCATCCAAATATTTGAAGCAGATCTTTGTGAAATGTAGATTGCTATTTTTATACCAAATTTAGTGACTCTAGCTCAAAGTTTGTATCAGCTGTGGCAAGGGGGGCTGGGGGTGGATTGGGTGGGTGTGGAATCCATATATGTCATGCAGATCTTTGTGGAATGTCAATTGCTATCTTCATACCCAATTTGGTGACGCTAGCTCGAAAATTGTAAAAAGTTCGGAAAGGGGGCTAGAGGCGGATTGGGTGGGTGTGGCATCCAAATTTTTGATGCAGATCTTTGTGAAATGTCAATTGCTATCTTCATATCAAATTTGGTGACTCTAAATTGACGTTTGTAAGAGATAGGGAAAGAGGGCTGGGGGCAGTATGGGTGAGCGAGGCATCCAAATTTTTCATGCAGATCTTTGTGGAATGTCAATTACAATCTTCATATCAAATTTTGTGACGCTAGCTCGAAAATTGTAAAAGGTGGGTATAGAGGGTCTGGTTTGGACTATAAGCAAGTGGCTTATTACTGTCAGTATATCCCTCTAAGTTCTTTCGTTGGCCGAGCGGTCTAAGGCGCGGGTCTTCGCTCCCGAACTAACCGGTCGTGGGTCCCAATCCCGTCCACGGCCGAAGAAAAAAATTTTTAACTCTCCTTTGGACCAAGGCATACTTATATAGGTAGCCTAATGCGTCGCGTCGCCTTCGTTCTTTGGCCTTATATTTCAGTCTCGAGCCGAGCGTTGTGTGCGAAGTATCTCCGCGGACGATTATTTTGCGTTCTGCTTAGCGAGTTTATTCGAGACTTTTCGATATGCCTCCTCCATATTGTTTTTTGTGCAAAAAAACATGTGACATTGGTGTGAAGTGTGTGCACGTGCCAAATAATGGGTTAAAAAGGAAATTGTGGAATGAGTCCGCAGGAGTTGATTTCCATCCACATAGTAGAGTATGTGAAAACCATTTTAAGCGGGATGATTTTTATTTTGAAAAGACAAATAAGCGTAGACGACTGCGAGCAGGTGCAGTTCCCAAAAAAATTAAAAATAAATATGTGTACACAGAAGAAATCGAGCTGGAGTTTAATATCAACCAAAAAGATTTTAGCTCCCAAACTGAGTAAGTGCAGTTATAAAAGTGGCACGCGGACATAAAATAAAATATTGTATTTTAAATGTTTAGGAAGGAAGTTGTTGAAGCGGGTATTGCGCTCGAAAACTTGCGACTTCAAATTTTAAATAAGAGTTTGGAAAAACAAGTTAACAGCTTGAAGCAACAGCTGTACGAGGCAAACAATTTGAATGCTTCCATAAGTAAGCTTTTTACTGCATCCCAGCTTCAAGTATTACGTTTCGGAGGAAAAGCCAGATGGACGCAGGAAGATATTTCTGAAGCTATTTGCCTTCACGCTGCAGGGCCACGTGCATATCGTCACCTTTATAAAAAAGGCTATCCACTTCCACATGTTTCCACACTGCAAAGATGGTGCCAGTGTATTGACATGAAACCAGGGCCTTTAGACTTGGTGATAAATCTAATCGCCCCAGACATGGCTGAAGAGGACAAGGTGTGCACCCTAATGTTTGATGAAATGAAAGTGGCTTCATCGTTTGAGTGGGATGCGTCGCGACATTCTGTTTGTCCGCCGAAAGAAAATGTGCAGGTGGCAATGGTGCAAGGAGTTTTCCAATCCTGGAAACAGCCAGTTTTTTATGATTTTGATCAGCCAATGACGGCCGCAATCATAAAAAACATAGTTGTAAAACTGTACAGTGCTGGCTATTATGTCGCAGCAACAGTGTCGGACATGGGCCCAAGCAATTGTAAATTGTGGAAAGAGCTTGGGATTACTACAGGTGAGATTATTATTAATATTGTATATTAAATCCTTATTGTTTTAAATGCAATTTTTCAGACAAAACATGGTTTGAGCATCCGTCTAATTCAGAACTGAAGGTGTTCGTTTTTGCTGATGTGCCACATCTTATCAAACTGATGAGAAATCATTATTTAGATGCTGGAATCGTTTGGAATGGAAAGCATTTGACATCCGACTCCGTAAAGCAAGCGAAGCAACACTGCAGCTCGTCAGATGTTTCCATACTGTGGAAAATTTCGGATGAACACCTTCACGTCCAAAATTGTGGTCGGCAGCGTGTTAAATTGGCAACGTAACTTTTGTCAAACACCACAGCGAATGCTATTTTACGCTGTTTTTCTATGGGCAAGCAGGTGGACAACGCCTTGGAAACAGCTGCGTTTATCAAGCTTGTTAATGACTGGTTTGACTTATTTAACTCAAAGTTTTCTCAGCTGAATTATACTTGTATGCCAGCAAAACAACCATATGGCTGTTCACTGGAAATTCAGCGACAACTCTTAAGCAAAATGTCAGCTTTTGTCAGTTTACCAATTGTCCCAAATTTGAAGACGACTTCGCAATCTGAAGACTTGCAAATAAAAAATTGTCTGCCCTTTCAGAAGGGATTCAGAATTCGTAACGCATCGCTTCAGCAAATGCATGCTTTTTTGTCTGAGCGGTATGGCAAAAAGTATATAATAACTTGCAGACTATCGCAAGATCTACTTGAACATTTTTTTTGGCGCAATGCGGTCGAAGGGTGGCCTTCATGACCATCCTTCGCCTACTGACTTTAAGTTTAGGTTGCGAAATATATTATTGGTAATTTGGAACAATATTTCATTTAAACGTGAATTCGTCGAATGTAGTAGTTAGTAAATGTCCTAATGCTTTAATGTTAATGTATGTTTATTCGTCAAAGTAGTATATAGTGATGTTGTCTTCGTCTCAAAGTAAGTGTGAATACGTGTGAAAAGCACTTAAGCTTAGCATCTAATTATAATATATGGTTAACCCTTAAATTTAGCTCGCAATACAGAACTCTTGGGCTCAAAGGGTAATGTTGAAGCAGATGAGGTGCCCTGGTTGAACCTCTGCGTACCAGCATCACTTGAGCCGCAATCTGAGATAGAAGAAGTTGGGGACGACCATGATTTGCCGTTGTCAATACAACAAAGAGAAGACGTCGATGAGCTGACGGAGGACGCAATCGAGTATATGGCAGGGTACATAATTAAAAAACTAAACCTTCTAGACCAGGATAAAGAAAATCGGAATTTTAGTTATGTCGACCAGGTGTCGGAAGGATATCTAAAAAAACCTTCCATTCAATTCAAATCAAAAATAATAGAATTAGAAAAGATATTCCTAATGCACAATTACGACAGTAAAATATCACTGCAAAGTAATGTTGTTAATATTTTAGTTAAAAAAGCCACCAATATTTCTTTGGAAAAAAAAACTAAAGCATTTTTTTTTTAAACTAGAATTTTTTTAGAATAAAATATTTAAATAATAAAATAAAACTGCAAAAGCAAAAACAGAAAATTGTTGGCAACAAAAAAATGTTAAAAATTATATTATAAGCAAAAATAACAAATAAAAATATTAATAAAAATTTGCATTTCTTTTGTAACATTTAATCAATCATTTTGGTCTTAGCTGCAAGAAAAAAAATGTACACATCAATGAATATGTATATGCATGCACGCACACATTTTATTGTGTTGACGCAAGCCAGAAATTCAACGCTCTCTCGCTCTCGCTCTCTTTCGTTCTCATTTTGTGTACACTTTTTAAGGCCAGACGCGAGTGCGAATGCGGCTACCTATATAAGTATGCCTTGCTTTGGACTAAAAGCAAGTGGCTTATTAGTGTCAGTATATCCCTCTACCTCAAGTTCGTTCGTTGGCCGAGCGGTCTAAGGCGCGGGTCTTCGCTCCCGGACTCACCGATCGTATGTTCTAATCCCGTCCAGGACCGAAAAAATTTTTTTTCTTTTTTTAAATCTGCACCATGTTCATGCGTGTTTTTTAAGTTTTTAAAAACTATATTTATTAAAATTGGAAATGGATTATTTCCAACCCATGATGGCAAAATAGCTTTGTCGAACCAATTATCTTTACTGGCAATTGTATAAACGGGAAACGGTTTTAATACCGAGAATTCCATTAATACCTTCTAATTCTGAATTGCCAATTCAATTTAAAAGATTGCAATTTCCTTTAAAAGTTTGCTTTGCCTTAACAATTAATAAATCACAGGGACAAACTCTGAAATTAGACGGACTAGACTTAAGACACGATTGTTTTTCTCAAGGCCAATTTTATGTAGCCTGCTCAAGAGTCAGTTCACCAAAAAGTTTATTTGTATTAGCACCTGACGGAAAAGCAACCAATTTCGTTTATAAAGAGCTCTTAAAAGTTGTTAATAATTGCAAATTAAATTCAATAAAATTATAATAAAAATATGACGCGCCTGATTCTCTACCTCAATGGTGGCGTGGAAAAGAGAGTATTAAATACTTTGCTTTAATATTTTGTGAAATATTTTCTAATTTATTTATTTTGTATCTATCTTCTATTGCTAAAATTTATATCCGCGCAGCGAAGTAAGCGGGCCACTTACTAGTACTTATATATGTATAACAACAAACTCTTTTAGATTATTCCGGCATTAATGTTAAGAGCCATCTGTGGATGGCCTATGCTTCAATGGAAAGCGAATTCAATTGTGGTCATCGAACAAGCATCGTACTGCGATAGGCTCTAATGTCGCTATCAATGACACCGGATCTCAATGCCGTTTTGGAGCTGTATCGTCGCAATGAGCGCTACTTTGGCAGCTTCGATACCATTGCCGAGTGTCAATCGTATTGTCAAGCATACTCTAAGGATTCCAAATCCATAAAGTATCCATAATGTGCGCCATGGATACCACAGCATACACCTTACCAAAGGTCAGCCAGACGTCAATGGCAGTCACCGCTCAAGAAGCCAACACAACCGTTTGCCAAAACAGAGATGCCAAAAGAAAAGAAACCGCCATCAGCGGCAACTGCAACTTCCAATGAGTCCAACATTAAGTATTCATGTTAGAGTTTTTAAACTTTTGTACTTTTTCGGACTTGAAGACATTTTTGTTTTTTGATTGCAGCTGGTTTGGAAACTAATAATGTATCCCCGTTGCACCAAAGAGGATCCAACCAAAAATTTTCACGATTTTGGTTCTATTTTGGATGTACGTATGGTACAAAAGCCTTAAGTGACGATACAAATTCTAGTTAACCAACATTTAAATTAATTCTGTCTCTCTTTGGTTTCAAAAGTAATCATAAACTCAAGTGCATTTCATACATTGAGTATGAAAGTGCTGAGGCAGCACAAAAGGCGGTCATCTCTAGCGATTGAAAAAAATATTGCATCATCATATTAAACTTTTTATTAATTCGTTTGCAGATTGGAGTTGCTATTTCAAATCCGCCACCCAAAGTTGTCTCAAGCACATCTACATCGGCAGCAGCATCATCAGCTGGAACTTCAAAATCCTTAGAAGCTGGCTCAGTCTTCCCCTTAAGCATATTAACATTTACAAGCTTAGTTTAAGTGTTTATATATATGTATGGTATATATAATATATACATTTAATGTACTGTTCCGCGTCGTGTGCCATTTTCAAACAATAATTTAACAATGAACAAAAACATTTGCACGCCGTTTCAAATTGAAATCAGCTCAGAATCAAGCAACGATGTAACTGGCAGCAACTCTGATTCGAAATGCGATGTCAGCATCGTTAATTCGGTAAGCGAAAGCAGCAGTGATTCGCACGATGATCAAAAGTTGGTGGATGATTTTGCCACCCAATTGGCCCGGCCAGGCAAGCGCTATCGACAGTTCATGGAATTGTGCACCACAGCATTGTAAGTGGAGATATTATATATTTACTTTCACATTTTTGTTACTTTTGTGTGTTTGAAATTTGAAACTATAATTTGCTTGCCCCATGAAAATCAATATACAGCCAATTGAATGTTTTTGTAAAGATTGAGATTGCCATCAAAGAGTTTGTTCAGCATTCCGTTATACCGCCGCATATCTTTCTACGTTATCTGAAGGCCCTTAAGGCTGTTACCCAAACACTAGCCGTGCGCACCACCTTTAATAAGAATTGCGCCAGGGCTCTATTCAGTCACTATGGTAATTTCCAAAGGCACTTGTAATATTTTATTGTTTTTTTACTCGAAAAACACAGATGAACCACTTGCCGAGTTTGTTGTTAGCAGTTTGCTTGAAGAGCAAATGGTTGAGCAGCATTTGATGTGGGCTAAGGTATTGAAGAGCAAATGGTTGAGCAGCACTTGATGTGAGCTTAGGTATTGGCTGATTATAAATAGAGCGTATTGATTTCATAAAGGATTTGCGCGACGCGCTTGGTTTGCTCACCGATCAGGAGGAAATCGAGCTCGTCGAGAAAACTATGAGAGCCCAGTGTGTCAATTGGAATCGCAATGAAGAGCAGTTGGATTCGATTGAGCAGCTTGTTGAAGAATTTAAAAATAAGCTAGACGGTAGTGTTGAGAATACAGCTTGGCTGCAGGAAATGCACATTTGCTCATTTCGAAGAAAATTAAATGCACTTTAGCCAAACTCTTTTATGAGCGCTGTCTGGCCAAATATCCTACTGATTCGACCCTTTGGCTAGATTATGTCCAATATATGAAAGAGCCATTGGAGTCGGGTAGCAAAGATGAGATTCATACGGAGATAACCGATGGCTATTTGAGAAGCAAGCCGCTTCCGCTTATAACTCGAGCTTTGCGCACCAAGCCAAGCATTCACATTAATCACAAGTTCTTGCAGTAAATGGAGCAGTCCATGGAGTTCGATTGAAATTGACGTGGATAACTTTGAATTAAAACCGTCGAACCAATCATTAATTATTTTAAACAGATCTGCAGTTTCGCATGCATTTTGGACTTCATAGCCCAATGAATAGCAGCGTCGGATGGAGCTAGCGGTTGTGTTAGGAAACAGCTGTGTTGCCAGTTGAACTTTCTGCTTAGCAAGTGAGCGAACATTTAAACGGTTTTCCGTGATCTTAAACATAATTGACAGATCTGTTTTGCCACAATGATCAAGTGTCTTTTGGACTGTCGTTTAAGTCAGCTTATTTCCGTTTAAACCAGAATCCACGTCGTGATTCCGGATAAGCTTAATTAAATGAGGAGTATCCGAAAAAACATAAATTTTAAGTTGGTCATCAGCTTGATGGCTGCGTTTGCCACGTTTTTGCTGAAAATATACACAAAAAACCAACTTTGACTTTTTCCGATTAATTAATTGTAATACACTTACTTTCCGATATGCCAAGCTCTCTCCATAATCTCTGGTTGCCAGCACCCAAATCAGAGGTGATTGCTACAACTGGATATCCTCTTCTGTGTAATTTTCTTATTTAGTATTGAGTGTATCAATATCCATTCCAGTGTTGTAATCAAAAAACACTGGTTGCTTCCATGATTTTTTTAGTCCACGAACAATTGCCAGTTGCACAAAGTTGCTTGGTTTGTGAACGACGTCCGCTGTGCTGTCATACTCAAAAGCAGCAGCAACCTTCATATCGTCGAACGCCAAGACACAAAGCTTATCGAGATCTTCCATTTCATCATTTTCCATTAGGTCTATGACCGCATCCAGGGGACCTGTCTTTATATCGACATCTGACAGCCATCCGTATAAGGTGGCTCGACTGGGAAGAGGAAATTTTTTTTTGTACAAGTGGTTATACGCCCTTGGTCCTGCAGCATGTAGGCAAATAGCCGCAGAGATTTCATTAGAGTTGAATGCTACTCTTTTCCCACCACTCTTTAATATTTAAAGTTGGCCATCGGTAAAAATTTTGCCCAGAGACTTTTCCAACTCGCGAAAATCATCAAGATGCTGGCGCAGGCAATGCATTTCTTTCTCCATATCAAGAATTTTTTGCCTCAGGCTCTCATTTTTAATGAACGATGCATAATTTAGCGTTTTTGCCCGAAAAATCAGTTACATAATAATTAAAATTTTCGTGTCCAGTAATGGGTTAAATGCTCAGAAAAAATGCGTGCGCAGGCTACATAAAATTGGACATGAGAAAAACAATCGTGTCTTAAGTCTAGTCCGGCTAATTTAAGAGTTTGTCCCTGTGATTTGTTAATTGTTAAAGCAAAGCAAACTTTTAAAGGAATTTGCAATCTTTTAAATTGAATTGGCAATTCAGAATCAGAAGGTATTAATAAAATTCTCGGTATAAAAACCGTTTCCCCTTTACCATTGCCAGTAAAGATAATTGCTTCGACAACATTCTTATGAAGGACTCTAACTTGCAATCTTGTACCATTGCACAGTTTCGGCGGTTTCGAGTTGCGAATCAACATTACAGGTGAACCAATCTTAAAGTTAAT
Organism: Scaptomyza flava; assembly: GCA_030179655.1. Classification (NCBI taxonomy): domain Eukaryota; kingdom Metazoa; phylum Arthropoda; class Insecta; order Diptera; family Drosophilidae; genus Scaptomyza; species Scaptomyza flava. The sequence goes on along the minus strand of JARNME010000539.1, from coordinate 13,815 downwards.
TTATGTTAAGGCAGGCCAGACGGATTTAATGATTTAAGAAGCTCGACGGGGTAATGAACTGCATCTTCGATTTCAATCACAGAATCAATAGAGTTATATGTCATTTCTTCACAATGAAATGATTTTAATAACAACTCGTTTATTTCCAATGCATTGTCATTTCTCGCAGTCAAAAGCACGATGAGCTGCCAACCAAAAGGATGGACCAGGTAAGTGACTCAGTTGCAAATAGTAAATTGTTTGATTAAGAAATCAAAGTTTTAACTATTTTGTATTCGTTTTTTGCATGAATATATGGCAGAAGCTGGTACACGCCTGTGATGTTGTTTCCGTGTGCCACTCACGGATACCACCAGCCATGTCGGAAGTGTGGACTTCACGAACACTGGATGCAGGCGACAAAATTATGACCAGGTAAGTGACGAATTTTGTGTGTTTGAGAAAAATCAATAAATAATTTATTTTTGCTCTTATTCTTTTCTTTGCAGGTACTGGTGGGACTTTTGAAGTGAGATGAAGCCGCCGGAATGATGTCTTCGCTGGATCCAATCGATGAGCTGCCAACCACAAGGATGGACCAGGTAAGTGACTTAATTGCAAATAGCAAAAATAATTGATTTAAAAATCAAAATTTTAACTATTTTTTTATTCGTATTTTGCAGCAATTTTTAGTGGACGCTGGTAGACGCCTGTGATGTTGAGTCCGTGGATAACGCTCGATGCCACCAGCCATGCCGGAAGTTTGGACTCCACGAACACTGGATGCAGGCGACAATGTGATGACCAGATAAGTGACGAATTTTGAGTGTTTGAGAAAAATCTATGTAAATTAATTTTTGCTGTTTTTCTATTCTTTTCAGGTACTGCAGGGACGGTAGATGTTAAATGAAGCCGCTGGAATGATGTCTTCGCTGGATCCAGTCGATGAGCTGCCAACCAAAAGGATGGCCCAGGTAAGTGACTCAGTTGCAAATAGTAAATTATTTGATTTAGAAATCAAAGTTTTAACTATTGTGTATTCGTTTTTTGCAGGAATTTTAGGCGGACGCTGGTATGTGATGTTGATTCCGTGTGCCACTCACGGATGCCACCAGCCATGTCGGAAGTGTGGACTTCATGAGCACTGGATGCAGGCGACAATGTGATGACCAGATAAGTGACGAATTTTGTGTTTTGTAGATAAATCAATTTATAATTAATTTTTGCTCTTTTTCTTTTCCTTGCTGATACTGGAAGGACGTTTGATGTTAGAGGAAGCCGCTGGAATGATGTCTTCGCTGGATCCAATCGATGAGCTGCCAACCACAAGGATGGACCAGGTAAGTGACTTAGTTGAAGTTAGAAAAATTATTTGATTTAAAATCATATTTGAACTACTTTGTATTCATCTTTTTTTTGCAGCAACTTATGGTGGGCGCTGGTAGACGCCTATGATGTTGATTCCGTGGATCAAACTCATTGCCACCAGACATTTCGGAAGTGTGGACTTCACGCGCACTGATGACCAGATAAATGACGAATTTTGTGTGTTTGAGAAAAATCAATTTAACTTAGTTTTTGCTCATTTTTTATTTCTTTTCAGGTACTGGAAGGACGTTTGATGTAAGATGAACCGCTGGAATGATGTCTTTGCTGGATCCTATCGATGAGCTACCAACCACAAGGATGGTCCAGGTAAGTGAGTCTGTTGCAAATAGCAAACATGTTTGATTTTAAAATCAAAATTTTAACTATTTTGTATTCATCTTTTATTTGCAGCAACTTTTGGTGGACGCTGGTTTACGCCTATGACGTTGACGACAATGTGATGACCAGATAAGTGAAGAATTTTGAGTGTTCGAGAAAAATCAATGTAAAATTAATTTTTGCTCTTTTTCTTTTCTTTACAGGTACTGGAAGGACGTTTGATGTTGGATGATGCCGCTGGAATGATGTCTTCGCTGGATCCTGTCGATGAGCTGCCAACCACATGGATGGACCAGGTATGTGACTGTGATGTTGATTCGTGGATCACACTCCATGCCACCAGCCATGCCGGAAGTTTGGACTCCACGAACACTGGATGCAGGCGACAATGTGATGATCAGATAAGTGATGAATTTTGTGTATTGTAGAAAATCACTATATAATTAAGTTTTGCTCTTATTCTTTTCTTTTCAGGTACTAAAGGGACGTTAGATGTTAGATGAACCGCTGGAATGATGTCTTCGCTGGATCCAATCTATGAGCTGCCAACCAAAAGGATGGACCAGGTAAGTGACTCAGTTGCAAATAGTAAATTATTTGATTTAGAAATCAAAGTTTTAACTATTGTGTATTCGTTTTTTTGCAGGAATTTTAGGCGGACGCTGGTACACGCCTGTGATGTTGATTCCGTGTGCCACTCACGGATGCCACCAGCCATGTCGGAAGTGTGGACTTCATGAGCACTGGATGCAGGCGACAAAATGATGACCAGATAAGTGACGAATTTTGTGTTTTGTAGATAAATCAATTTATAATTAATTTTTGCTCTTTTCTTTTCCTTGCTGATACTGGAAGGACGTTTGATGTTAGAGGAAGCCGCTGGAATGATGTCTTCGCTGGATCCAATCGATGAGCTGCCAACCACAAGGATGGACCAGGTAAGTGACTTAGTTGAAGTTAGAAAAATATTTGATTTAAAAATCATATTTGAACTACTTTGTATTCATCTTTTTTTGCAGCAACTTATGGTGGGCGCTGGTAGACGCCTATGATGTTGATTCCGTGGATCAAACTCATTGCCACCAGACATGTCGGAAGTGTGGACTTCACGCGCACTGATGACCAGATAATGACGAATTTGTGTGTTTGAGAAAAATCAATTTAAATTAGTTTTTGCTCATTTTTATTTCTTTCAGGTACTGGAAGGACGTGTGATGCAAGATGAACCGCTGGAATGAGGTCTTCGCTGGATCCTATCGATGAGCTACCAACCACAAGGATGGTACCAGGTAATGTGACTGTGACTGTTGATTCGTGGATCACACTCCATGCCACCAGCCATGCCGTGAAGTTTGGACTCCACGAACACTGGATGCAGGCGACAATGTGATGACCACATAAGTGACGAATTTTGTGTTTGAGAAAACTCAATAAATAATTATTTTTGCTCTTTTTCTATTCTTTTCAGGTACTGCAGGGACGTTAGATGTTCACAAGCACTAGGTGCAGGCGACAAAAAAAAAAAACCAGATAAGTGACGAATTTGTGTGTTTGAGAATAATCAAGGTAAAATTAATTTTTGCTCTTTTTTTTTCTTTGCAGGTACTAGAAGGACGTTTGATGTTAGATGAACCGCTCGAATGATGTATTCGATGGATCCAATCGATGAGCTGCCAACCACAAGGATCTAAATCGCAAATAGCAAATATGTTTGATTTTAAAATCAAAATTTTAATATTGTTTCTTTGAGGAATATATGGCAGACGCTGGTAGACGCCTGTGATATTGATTCCGTGTGCCACCCACGGATGCCACCAGCCATGTCGGAAGTGTGGACTTCACAAGCACTAGGTGCAGGCGACAATGTGATGACCAGATAAGTGACGAATTTTGAGTGTTTGAGAAAAATCAATGTAAATTAATTGTTGCTCATTTTCTTTTCCTTGCAGGTACTGGAAGGACGTTTGATGTTAGATGAACCGCTGGAATGATGTATTCGATGGATCCAATCGATGAGCTACCAACCACAAGGATGGACCAGGTAAGTGACTCAATCGCACATAGCAAGAATGTTTGATTTAAAAATCAAAATTTTAACTATTTTTTATTCGTATTTTGCAGCAATTTTTGGTGGACGCTGGTAGACGCCTGTGATTTTGAGTCCGTGGATAAGGCTCGATGCCGCGAACCATGCCGCAAGTGTGAACTTCACGAACACTGGATGCAGGCGACAATGTGATGACCAGGTAAGTGACGAATTTTGTGTTTTGAAGAAAAATCAATAATTAATTTTTGCTCTTTTTCTATTCTTTGCAGGTACTGGAGGGACGTTAGATGTTTGATGAAGCCGCTGGAATGATGTCTTCGCTGGATTCAATCGATGAGCTGCCAACCAAAAGGATGGACCAGGTAAGTGACTCAGTTGCAAATAGTAATTATTTGATTTAGAAATCAAAGTTTTAACTATTGTGTATTCGTTTTTTGCATGAATATATGGCGGAAGCTGGTACACGCCTGTGATGTTGATTCCGTGTGCCACTCACGGATACCACCAGCCATGTCGGAAGTGTGGACTTCATGAGCACTGGATGCAGGCGAAAAATAGATGACCAGATAAGTGACGAATTTTGTGTGTTTGAGAAAAATCAATGTAAAATTAATTTTTGCTTCTTATTTTTCTTTGCAGGTACTAGAAGGACGTTTGATGTAAGATGAACCGCGGAAATTATGTATTCGATGGATCCAATCAATGAGCTGCCCACCACAAGGATGGACAAGGTAAGTGACTCAATCGCAAATAGCAAATATGTTTGATTTTAAAATTAATATTTTAACTATTTTTTATTCGTTTTTTGCAGGAATATATGGCGGACGCTGGTTGACGCCTGTGATATTGATTCCGTGTGCCACTCACAGACGCCACCAGCAATGTCGGAAGTTTGGACTTCATGAGCACTGGATGCCGGCGAAAAAAAGCTGACCAGATAAATAACGAATTTTGAGTGTTTCAGAAAAATTAATGTAAATTAATTTTTGCTCTTTTTCTTTTCTTTACAGGTACTGGAAGCACGTTTGATGTTAAATGATGCCGCTGGAATGATGTCTTCGCTGGATCCAATCGATGAGCTGCCAACCACAAGGATGGACCAGGTAAGTGACTTAGTTGAAATTAGTAAAATTCATCTAATAATCAAAATTTTAACTTTTTTTTACATGTTTGCTATTTGCAACCGACTCTTTTACCTGGTCCATCCTTGTGGTTGGCAGCTCATCGATAGGATCCAACGAAGACATCATTCCAGCGGCTTCACCTAACATCTAACGTCCCTCAAGTGCCTGAAAAGAAAAGAATAAGAGCAAAAGTTAATTAAAAATTGATTTTTCTACAACACCCAAAATTCGTCACTTATCTGGTCATCACTTTGTCGCCTGCATCCAGTGTTCGTGGAGTCCAAACTTCCGGCATCGCTGGTGGCATGGATAAAAAATAGTTAACTTAACAAAAATCGATGAGCTGCCAACCACAAGGATGGATCCAGGTAAGTGACTATGTTGCAAATAGCAAATATGTTTGATTTAAAAATCAAAATTTAAACTATTTTTTATACGTTTTTTGCATCAATTTTTGGTGGACGCTGGTAAACGCCTGTGATGTTGAGTCCGTGGATAACGCTCGATGCCACGATGCCGCAAGTGTGAATTTCACGAATACTCGATGCAGGCGAAAATATGACAGGTGAGTGCGACTTTGTGTTGAGAAAATTATGTAATATTTTGCCCTTTTTTTGTGCAGATACTGGAAAGACGTTTGATGTTAGATGATTCCGCTGGAATGATGTCTTCGCTGGATCCTATCGATGAGCTGCCAACAACAAGGATGGACCAGGTTTGTGACTGTGATGTTGATTCGTGGATCATACTCCATGCCACCAGCCATGCCGCAAGTTTGGACTCCACGAACACTGGTTGCAGGTGACAATGTGATGTCCAGGTAAGTGACGAATTTTGTGTGTTTGAGAAAAATTAATAAATAATTAATTTTTGCTAATTTGCAAAATTGCAAACAGCAAATTGTTTGATTTAAAAATCAAAATTTTATCTAGTTATACCCTTAACCCATAAAATGGGTATCTAAGGGTATAATGGTTTTGTGCAAAAGTATGTGACAGGCAGAAGGAAGCATCTCCGACCCTATTAAGTATATATATTCTTGATCAGCATCAAAAGCCGAGACGATATAGCCATGTCCGTCTGTCCGCCTGTCTGTCTGTCTGTCGTCTGTCTGTCTGTCTGTCTGTATGAACGCGTGGATCTCAGAGACTACAAGAGCTAGCGACTTCTGCTTTTGTTTTTAAGTTCTCCTATACCATGAGCAGAACAAGTTTGCTTCAAATTAACGATAACTATTCTGGTTTCCGATATACACATGGAATCGATAACAATAAAATATCGAATTTGGAAAATGTAAAAATGAGTGTTGAAATAATGGCTAACGATAGAACTTTTCTGAAAAATTCGCCCAAATCGGTTAAGAAACACCGGAGATATCTAATTTTATCGATTGAAGTTAAGTCAGTATAGCAAAGTCAATTATAAATTTAATTTACATATTTATTGCAACTGGGTTCAGGGTATCTTCTAGTCGGGCTCTCCCGACTAGAGCCTTCTTACTTGTTTTTTATTCGTTTTTTGCAGCAATTTTTGGTGGACGTGGATAACGCTCGATACCACGAGCCATGATCAAAGGATTTGGAGTCAAGTGCGCACCTGCAACACACGTCAAAAATGAATGTTTATGGTTGTGATAACCAGTGATCAAAGGAAGTAAGGATAGAGAATAGAGAAAAGCGAACGCTTGTTCGATGTACTGGGTTTCTGTGAACAAGAGATGGGAATTTTCCTGCGCAGCAGCAGCAGCAGCGGCAGGATCAATACATTGCTTCTTATCAAGAGTATTGATACTTGTAGCTTAAGATTCAAATGTGTTAGAGGGGGAAAGAGTTAGGGAGAGAAAGTGTTAGAAGGAGAATGTATGTTAGAGGGGGAAAGAGCTATAGGGGAAAGTGTTAGAAGGAGAATGCGTGTTAAAGGGGGAAAGTGATCCTGCTTGTATTAATTTAATAAGCCACGCCCCTTATACGATTTTTATTGGTTCCCACCATCCTTAAGATGAATACTATTTTCCATTCGTTTGGGCTTGAAATTTAAATATTTAGCGCCATCACTTTCTAACCTTTGATATTATATATTATATTATATATACCTGTTTTTATTTGGTCAAGTGCTAGGAAAATCTTATATCCTGCATTGACTTCAAAACGAATAAAAGAGGTAGTTTGGTTTAAGTTGTATAGTTTATTTATTATTCTTTCTATGTATGCAATAAAATATTTATTTTTAAATCTAGTATTCATACATTTTATGCCTTATTGACTTAAACGTTGTTTGTTAATTCTTTTGTTTAAATTTTTATATTTTGCCATTAAGCGTTCTAGCCTTGTCAGAAGCATGCTGTAGTAAAAGCATCCACATGTGTCGACTCCCTCTGTAGTTAAATCGGATGACCAGCTGCACGCTGAAAGATGCTCGCCAAATTTGGATGTAACTAGATGGCAGTTTTCGTACACCAAGAAAAATTCTCGATATTCTTCAAGCAATTCATGATGTTCAGGAAAATCATTCCTCAAACTCTTTTAAAAATCATCGATTTTCTTGACAATTGGTTTAAATCCAAAGTTAGAATTCTGCTCCATTTTGTAGTATACTCGACAAACGTTTATTTAAGACTGACTTAAATGAATATTTTAACTTTCCTCAAAGCATTTAATTTTTTATTTAGTTTCATATTATGATGAATTGTGTCCTAAAAATATTAACATCCCTTTTTATTTCTTTACCCGTCTTTTTTGAAATTTCAAACAGTAACCGAGTAAGATCAATTTCTGACTCATAATCATAAGTTGCTTCTAAATCTGAAAGTTGTATACTATATTTACGCATCTCTACACATTTTGGAATAATATAGTTATAATATATATTCTTTATTTGATTTTTCAGTAATGTGTTCCAACACATAAATGTTGTTAAAAAAATTCCTAATCTTATAAGCGTCCTCTATGAGTCACTATCAAATTCAACTCTATTACCATACTGATTGAGTATTAATATTCGTTGCCTATCTGATTTTCGAATTTTAAAATGACACTTAACGGTCTCAAGCATTGGATGTTCAATTATTGTATTTGGCATTAAGAAGTCAAAGTGCTCCAGTTTCATTTGGATGTACTCCTTAAAAGTTAATAATTGAATCCACTCCTCTTTTTGCAATCCAATAAAGTTACGTTTATGTTGCTGCAGCCAAACTATAGGTGTGAAATCTCTACTCGTAGAAAACCCACACTTTAGCTTAAGCTCTAAACTAACAAAATATGTACTCAAATCCAAAAATTATTTCATGATCTTGAATTTTCCTTGAATTTTTCGTTTTTTTCAAGTGTAGCGTATCCATCCTCTCTTAAGTGCTTTTTCAAACTAAACGTAAAATAAGATAAACCATAATATTTAAGGTATTGATTTTTGTATAATTTCTCAGTACATCATTAACGCTAGAGGAAAATAGTTATTCTAGATAGAAACTCATGTATTTTAGTTGACTTTCAATATGTATTCGGAAACGAAAGACAGATGTTTGTCAAAGAGTTGGCATTTATGCAAGCTGGGTCCGTCACACCCAATTTTTTTCACTTTAAACCACCCTACGACATGAGGGAGCTGGATGAAGTGACTAGGAAAACCTTAAAGATAACCAAACAGTATGTGGACGGCTTAGATTGGTCTGAAGTTGACATCTCTTATCTAAGTCTTGGCGAAATACTAAAGCCATTGAATAGTTACGCAAATGTAGTAGTAAGAGGAAGAGCTAAAAAAGAGTTCTTAAGTAAATTTTTACACACAAAAATAATAGATGTAAATCTTGAACAGAGCTTAGTGCAATAACCAAACTTCTTCACAAATTGTAGAATACACAAAGAAATAGTAAATCAATGTGCACTAAATAATTTATTTAAATTATTTCTCATCTGAAAATGTAATGTTTATGCTAGTATACTTGAATAAAATAAAAATTATTTTCTTATTAATTTCATCATGTTTCTATTTATTATTTAATTAAGAGAGGGTACATAATATTTAATATAATTAATTTCAATGATTATCAACCACAACTTGATTCTATACTTAATTGGTTTTAAACGATGCGTTGAACTATTCCAGTCAAGGCGAATACTCTGCTAATCGATCATGCATAAGCAGGCAATATACCTTAGTATTCCTCACACTAACACTATCAAGATCAATTGAAACTCTTACATCGATTGGCCCTGTTTTAACTGTTTCATTCTGATGTGATAAGTCTACAACAACCATTGGTGCTTTCTCTTTAAACTTTATAGGTGTTAGTAATGGCTCAGACTCCTTCATATAATAGCTTGCTTGAAATCCTGTATACATATCATACAAACTGGCGTATCGTTCATGCATAAATTAATGTTCATGTCATCGTACGGAAAGTTCTCCGAGTTAAGATACACTTTTAAATTCCTCAAATGATTATGTGTTAGTTTATCGTCCACTACAAAAGCTATTATCGCGAATCGAGGGCGTTCTCTATTAGCTGCTAGCTTAACATTCCAAACATGTTGTGTGCCTTCGGCAAATGTTGGATTCAGGTAACAATCCCAACTGCGGAATGCAAGTGGAAGTGAGCCTCCACTCTTAGTCAGACTAAACATTTGTAACTTCTTTTCATCACTCAGAGTTACATGTGGTATTTCCATACAATGTTAGAAATATTTAGCTGATACTCCTTAGTTCCCATTTTTAGTGTAGTAAACATCTTCCATATTTTTCGTCATGAGTAATATCAATTCATGTTTACAATTTAGTATGACCTTGTTATAATCTTCAGCAAATCCAAGTAAGTATTTAAGAGGTATAGAAAAATTAAAGTATCCGTTCGACAGCTCTCTATCATTTTCATTGAACCAGCCAGAATTCTCTAACATGCAGCTCTCCGTTTTGTTTAAGGAACAACAAATCTAGTACGGTCAATTTGAATTCCATTTAATTCATAACGAACCTCGTCAAAGAGATAACTCATACAATTGTTTTTAAGTTTCCATCTACAGCAAGCGAGTTATCCGCCAAAGAAATTGTTCCCTCAACATTAATAAAACTCTCACAAGTGTAAAGGATGTTCAGTAAGCAGTGGAACTGAGCTGCCGGTCTTCTTATTACAGCCTCGCCTGGGAAAGGGAATCGGGTGTGTGCACTATGCTACTCTCTGTGGATTGCTCGACGGATGGGGTCGGGGTTTTCCTATCCCTTATTTTCCTATGACACACTTACGACACAAAAATAAAGTTTAAGTGCACGGAGACAGATACTACTCTAAAAATCTACAAATCAAAACAAAGAAAAAGCAAGGAATAAGCTCTGTCAAAAATGGTGTTTGGTATGCGGATTAGTTATGCAGAGAGTTCAACGCAGTATTTATATGAACATGATGTTGGTGTCCATAAGCTCTCTATGCCCTCCCTACCTTGGCAATTTGTGAGCTAAAATAAATAAAATTGCCCCTTTATGATGTACTAATGAAATACATAGATTGATTAAGAATTCATTTTTAAATAACAAGTGTTTTCAAAAGCAAACAAAAAAAAAATTATAGAGTAATTACGTTTCATTACGTTAATTCAAGATTTCACTTAATTTTCATGCTTGTAATATTCTATAAAGTTTCTTAAAATTAAATGTTTATGTCGAATCGAAATTTAATAGAAACCCCTGTCCATTCATTTAAAAGGTAGCCATACGAAATACAAAATGTTATTATATTATAGAACTTACATAACTTTACTTGTACTCACAATACAAATCCATCGCTGAGTCCGTTGGTACCAAAGAACTGATGCGGCCGTAGATTAAATGTTTAATTTATGCATATATATATATATATATATATATATATTATATCGTTTGGTCTACCCACTAAAAGGGTCCCTGTTAATTAAGATTCGATTAGCAAGATTTCATGTTTAAAGTTAAAACTAATATATAATTTCAAAAAAAATAATTTCAAAATAATTGATAATCAACCAAATTTATCATATGTTGTTGCGAATGGCAACGGTACAAAACGAAAATCGCATTGGTGATAGCAACGCAATCGAGAGAGAGGCAGTTCACGTAAGCTCCAGTTCCAGTTCACTCCCACTGGTTCACTTCAAAAGTTCAAGTCGGGCAACACTGTGAAAGCGGTGTGCGAGCAGCGATGTCAAAGCAGTGTTCGAGCAATGCTGGCAAAACAGTGTTCGATGGGACGAATCAAGAAAGTTGTAGCAGATATTTTTGAGGGTTATGTCTCAAAAGATATTTCTGTCGACTCCCTTCAGCGGAGTCTTACAATCCTGGCTTCCTGATCTTCTAACACTTTACGGAATATCGAGGGGTGCTTGTGTGCGTGTGGCAACACCAAGGTAAATTTGCAGCGGTCGACGGCTATGTGTGTGTATAATAGCCGCCGACACTTGAACACAAGAACTTTAGAAAAAAATGCACTTATTAAATATGGGTTAAATATCACCTTGTCTTAAAAATTCCGCGACTTAAATAACAACTAAACCGCACTGCTACTCATGAGCAAGTGTCGGGTTGTTTTTTTGTAATTGATTCAATAATCTCTTTTCTTTTCTGTCGCACTTTAACAATTTTAAGGCCTTATTGCCGAACTGTACGTTCTATGTAGTTTTAGTTTCACGTGGTTTTAAATTAAATCGTTTTAATTTGTTTAATGCACGACTTCACTCTTTTGGTGCTGTGACAGAAAAGATCGACAGCTGCGAAAATTTTATGTTCTGCAGCTCGATTTTGCATATCGAAGAGCTTTCATACGGGATACTTCCAAAGCTGAATTAGCGAAAGAGCGAAACAAAGATGAGCCAACAATATGTTTACACCAAGTAACGGTGATAAAAGCTGCGAGCGAGTTTGGCTAACAAAGACAATGGGACATTTGCTAATTTCGGTGGCTAAAATGAATAAATGTAAAACTCAAAAAAAAAAAAAAAAATTAAAATTAATCATACTATGTTTGGGTAGTATTCTGTCCACTACAGACCACAGATATTGCCATTGAAGTCTACAAAGTGGCATTGTCTGACTAAAGGACGGTTTACTACCTAGTCTGTATATCTTTCAAATGATAAACACCAATATTCTTGTTTTGTTCGTTAAGCAGTTCATAGTACACAGGGCTTCTTATGCGAATAACTTGGCTTTGACAAAAACAAGATCAAGTTTGTGACTGAACTTTTTGCTAGCATTACTTTGAGAAAACTTCCGCGCATATACCTCTTGGCCTAGTTTAAGTTGAATGTTTCTGCTGCGCAAATTGTAAACTCGAGTATTTGCTTCGTGAGCATTTGCAATATTGGTTTTTGCTTCACTTCTAGCTAATTGCAATGCATCAGGGTAACTAATCCTTGTGTCGTCACTAAGTAAATGCAGTTTTCTAAGGAGATCATAATCTTTTCCATTAAGTATCATGTTTTGATCGAAAGTTAAAAGTATGGAGAGTAACCAGTACTACTGTGTATACTAGATCTAATAGCACCATTTATCTCATTCAATTTTTGATCCCAACAAGTATGATCAGTTCCAATATAGGCACGTATTGCTGCTAACACCGACCTATTCAATCGTTCGCTTGCATTCGCTTGCGGAGAATATATGGCTGGAACACCAAATGTGAAGAAAATAGAGCTCTCTAAAAAATCACAAATTTAGGTGATGTAAAACGCTTAACGGGCAAAGAAAATGAAACTTGGTACAGTGGTCGACCACTATTAATATTCCAATGTTTCCAGCTTTAGATCGTGGATATGGTCCAAGCAAATCTAAATATAATCGTTGAAACGGTCTGTCCGAAACAAATGGCCTACCCATAGGTGGTCTTAGTACAACATTAGGACTCTTGGTTTGCTTACAGATTGCACAATTTTGATATACTCACGAGTTTGAGTTACCATGCGTGGCCAAAATAAGTATCTTTTCAACTTCTCGATCGTTTTACCCGTGCCACAGTGCGATGCACTTGGAGAATCATGAGCCTGCTGCAAGACATTAGTAACAATACCTGAAGGTACCCTTAACTTCCATGATTCTGCCCCTTGATCTGCGTTTCCAGTTGCTATTTCTGTTGGCTTATAGACAAAACCATCAGCAATTTTAAGATCAGGCAATTTAGCTTGATTCTTCATCACGCGATCAATAAGATTCATGTATTCTAGACAACGAAAATGGTCAGATGATAGATCAATGATAGGTCCGGTCTGGGCAAACTCGTCGATCGATGGATCGTTTTGTCTAGACAATGTGTCCGCGACAACATTCAGAGATCCTCTTCTGTGTTCTATTTAAATACGAAACCCTGCAATTTAATAGCCCATCGTGCTAAACGACCTGACAAGTCTTTCTGGCGCCATGTAATGATGCATGATCGGTCACAACTAAAAAGTCTTGACCTTCAATATAAGAACGAAATTTCTTGATGCCTTTATGACTGCTAAACATTCTAATTCCGTGACGGAATAATTCCTTTGGGCCTTAGTAAGTTTTTCCGACATAATGCGATAGGCATTTCCACACCCTGCTCATTTTTTTGTGATAGCACGCATCCAAGTCCATATGAGCTTGCATCTTTTAGAAAGTTCGGAGTTATCAAAATGGGAGCGGATGTTCAACCGATTCTTTAACTCTATCAAAAGCATCGTTTGCCTCATCTGTCCATTTAAACGTTTTATTTTTCTTGAGACATTAGTTAACAGAAACTTATATCAGCATAATTTCCGACAAACCTACGGTACCAACCAGTTAATCCTAGAAAACGCCTAAGCTGTCTGACGGTGATAGGAACAGGAAGTCGTTTATTGCTTGTGTATTGGCGTGACTTTTCCTTAAAGGAATTTGCCAAAACGCATGCTTCATGTCTAGTCCGGTAATAAACAAGCAGGAGGCAAGCGACTGAGTATCCCATCAATATGGGGTAAAGGATTGTAGTAGGCTGATAAT
>JARNME010000536.1:0-14381 GCA_030179655.1 Scaptomyza flava | reverse complement strand
TGCTGTGCCAAATATTTGTATGGAAAAATGTAAATATTTGTTGGTCACCTTATTTGATTAATTGTTCAAATTGAGTGCCTTCGCGTATTGCTCGCTTGGTAAAGGAATTTTGGCAGATAGTCAAAATATTTCGCCAGACAACGTTCTCGAAGGAGTTGAAACACCATATTTTATTGTTGCAGACGATGCGTTTCCTCTACACAAGAGGATTATGAAGTCATACGGGTCGCGCTCATTTAGCGTACACGAACGTGTTTTTAATTATAGGCTCTGTTTGGTTACGCAGCTATCTGCGCCAAACAACAACACACGCAGTTTAATTTTAAACTAGTTCTCTTTAATCAATTATGCTCTGCGCAGCATAAGAGCAAATTAACGTAACTCTCATAATTCTTGTTTGCATATTCTATCATCGTTCGTTTTATCTTGCATGCTTTCTATTTTTTGCCCTTGGCCTTCAGCTGAGTTCAAGCTGCTGCTGCAATTTGGCAGCTAGTTAGTTCTTTTCGATCGCGCAAGAATTCAAGTCGCGGCAAGGCATTCGACGCCTGCCAAATTATTTTGTTATATAATTATTGCATAGCTCAATTCGGAGTTTGCATTAAAAATTGAACAATTGTAACAGTATAAATAAGTTCGGCCACGAAGGCAAATAAATTATAATTATATTTATGCAAAATTTCGGTGCATTTATATTTATAAATTTGTACTTTTGAAAATTCGATAGCTATTGAAAAAGCTCAATAGCTCAACAATTGGTGACCCCGACGTGATCACTCTGTATTGTTTAAACAACTTAAAACTATTTAATTTATAGAGTGATAAAAGTGCGCGCCCGCGTTTTTTACATCGTTTTCGTTGATCTCGCTTCGTTTCGCGCTCGCTTTTGCTTCAGGTGTTTGACCTGCATTGGCTCCCGCGCATTGATTCTCTTATCGCTTTTCGCTAATACAGTTGCAGCAGCCGTTTCTGCATTGTTAGTATTGGCCGTTTCTGTTGCATTCGCTTGTGTTTAAGTGTTTGCCCTCGAATTGACATTGTGACTTGTGCAGTTTGGTGGTACATTATTACCAGCTGCATTGCCAGTGACATTACGTTGTTTGAGCGTCAGTGCATTTTAAACTGTAATGTACTGAAGCATAAGTGAATGCAATAAAGTGATAGTGTTTTGGCATTAACTGAACAATAAAGACAAAGCAACTGCATCCCTCAAGTGTATGTCATTCAGTGGCTCTCAAACTATATTTTGCAAGTGCGTGTACATATAAACAAATATTTCAAAATGCCAGATACTGCTGCAGTGCCGTCGCCTGGTGCAGCATTTTATAAAGCCAAAGCCAAAGCTATTAACGAGCAGGTAAAACGGTTGGCCAAAATAGTCGCTCCGGAGCAAATTGTGCATCTCAGTGAAGAAGAGTTGGCTGTTCGGCTTAAGGCTCTAGAAAATGCTCAGCAGGCATTCAACAATATGCATAATGCATTGGAAGAACTGGACTACGACGAAATCGGGAGTGATTTACGCGAATCTTTTGATGAACTTGTTGTCTTAGTGGAAGCTAGCTTTCGTTGCGAAATAAATAAGCGAAAGTTATCTTCACCTTTGTGGTCTACTATGAGGCAAGATGCTTCTGTTGACAATCACACATTGTCTCAAAGCCGGATTCGATTGCCTGAACTCAAGCTTCCAGAGTGCCAAAGGTTGGAAAATGTGGAACACGCTATGGCAACGTATACGCCTAGCTCTAAGGTGGGAAAAAGTAGCAAAATCTCTAACACCAGTAGAAAGGCCTTTGTCGCTACTAACTCCAACACAAATGATTGTGTGTTTTGTGAGACCTCTGGCCATGTTATATACAACTTTTCCCGTTTTGGCAATCTGTCTCCTCAACTGCGTCTACGCGAGGTAAAAAAGCTTTCCCTTTGTATCAATTGCCTGCGCAAGGGTCATAGGCTTAAGGAATGCAGCTCAACTGCCTGCAACCGTTGTAAGGCCAAGCATCACACGCTTCTGCACTTTGAGAATCAGATTGACGGTTCTCAATTTAATTCTGCCCCGCATCTGCCTGCTGCAAAACCTTCAGCATCACTCGTAGCCCAAAATCTCAGCCCCGACATTGTGCTCTTGGCAACTGCTGTTGTTAACGTTAGGAGTCACAGTGGTGTTTTGGTCCCGTGCCGTGCTCTTCTCGATTCTGGTTCGCAGGTGCACATTATTACGTCTCGATTAGCTCAACACCTCCAGCTTCGCAAACATCGGTCGCCTACGTTGATTTCTGGATTAGGGGAGTCTAGTGTTGCCTCAGAAGGCTATTCAGCAGAAATAAGCTTTCAATCACGAGCATCTGATTACTCTGCTGACATCTCAGTTTTGATAGCTGCGTCTATAACTGGAAATCAGCCGAGCTACGATATTAGTACTGACCTCTGGAATATACCCTCAAATATTCACTTGGCTGATCCAGAGTTCTTTAAGCCGCAACAAATAGATCTGCTAATTGGAGCAGGCCTATTTTTTGAATTGTTGTGTGTTGGTCAAATTAAGATCGCTCCTGGTTTGCCTATTCTACAAAAAACTCAACTCGGCTGGATAGTGACAGGTGGAACGTCTTCGACAAGCCCTGCCTCATTAATGGTGACTCATTCTGTTTCGATGCCAAGCTCCAGCCCTGATCACAAGCTTGATGAGATCGTTCGTCGGTTTTGGGAGGTAGAATCCTGTTCTCGTGCAGTCAACGGATCTACCAAGGAGGAACTTGATTGTGAGGCGCATTTTCAACAAACTTTTGCTCGTTTAGGCACTGGTGAATATTCGGTTCGCCTTCCGGTCAAGCATGCTGTGGATCTAATTGGAGACTCGTATCAGCAAGCTTATCGTCGGTTCTGCAATCTGGAGCGCAAATTGGAGCGTCATCCTGAGCTAAAGTCTCAATATGCAGCATTTATCAAGGAGTATGTGGATTTAAATCACATGTCTTTGGTTGAGTCGCAAATGCTTAGTCACTGCAAATATTATCTTCCACATCATTGCGTTCTTAAGGAAGATAGCTCCACAACTAAGCTCAGAGTTGTGTTTGGTGGTTCGTCTGGTTATTCCCTGAATGAAATCCTCATGGCAGGCCCAACTATACAACGCAAGCTGTTCAGTACGCTGTTGCAGTTTAGGACTTTCCCAATAGCACTGACAGGCGATATTTGCAAAATGTATAGGTGCGTTAGCATGGCTGAACCCGATTCGTACCTGCAATGTATCCTGTGGCGTGATTCGCCGCATCAGGAAATTCAAGTCTTCAAACTGGACACCGTCACCTATGGCACGAAGCCAGCTTCCTTTCTGGCAGTTCGTTCCATGCAGCAATTGGCTATTGACGAAAAAAGGTTCGTTTCCTGCTGGATCCAAAGTGGTCTTGAGCGATTTTTATGTAGATGATCTCATCACGGGAGGCGACTCTGTCGAGGAAGTAGTTGACCTTATGGATCAGACAGTCAGGCTGCTCTGGAAAGGAAATTTCAAGCTTAGGAAGTGGTACTCCAATGATCCTCGCGTGCTTCAGCAGGTTCCCGATGAGGACAAGGAGACTTTTCTAAAGTTTGATGATGGCACGGATGTCACGAAGACTCTCGGACACTCCTTTCGCTGTGACTGGAGTGGACTATTGTGGACCATTTTACTACAAGAGCGAGATTCGGAACAAGGGACCAGTAAAATGCTACATCTCAGTCTTCATTTGCTTCGCAACGAAGGCAGTGCATCTCGAACTGGTTCCTGACTTGTCGACAGCAGCCTTTCTCAATGCGCTTAAGCGGTTCATGCTCACCAGATGCAAACCTGCTCGCATATGGTCGGACAACGCCACTAATTTCGTGGGAGCCAAAAACGACTTAGCTGAGCTCAAGCGACTCTTCCTCAGCGAGAAGCACATAGACTCTGTCCGAGAGTTTTGTGTCGCTGATGACATCGAATGGGAATTCATTCCACCTCGATCCCCACACTTCGGTGGACTTTGGGAGGCCGCGGTTAAGACAGCCAAATACCATTTTTATCGATCGGTCGGGCCCTCTCTGTTGCCCCTGGATGATCTCGCTTTATATCCTGAGCCTGACGTCACCGCTCTGAACGTTAGCCGCCTAGATCGCTGGCAGCGTATAACATATTATCAGCAAATTTTCTGGAGACGTTGGCGTGAGGAGTATTTAACGCTTCTTCAGCAGCGATCCAAATGGAGGACGTCCCAGCCGGGCGTTCTCATTAATGATGTCGTCCTTGTAAAGGATGAAAACTTGCCACCTCTTAAATGGCCACTAGCTCGTGTGGTTGAGCTTGTTGCTGGCGCTGACGGCGTTTCTCGAGTAGCTGTTCTTAAGACGTCAACAGGAATAATCAAGAGAGCTGTGCGCAAATTATGTGCGCTTCCGAAAGAGGATGTTGCTGAAAGCCCGTGTCTTCCAACGGGGGGAGAATGTTTGGTTACGCAGCTATCTGCGCCAAACAACAACACACGCAGTTTAATTTTAAACTAGTTCTCTTTAATCAATTATGCTCTGCGCAGCATAAGAGCAAATTAACGTAACTCTCATAATTCTTGTTTGCATATTCTATCATCGTTCGTTTTATCTTGCATGCTTTCTATTGTTTGCCCTTGGCCTTCAGCTGAGTTCAAGCTGCTGCTGCAATTTGGCAGCTAGTTAGTTCTTTTCGATCGCGCAAGAATTCAAGTCGCGGCAAGGCATTCGACGCCTGCCAAATTATTTTGTTATATAACAATTGTAACAGTATAAATAAGTTCGGCCACGAAGGCAAATAAATTATAATTATATTTATGCAAAATTTCGGTGCATTTATATTTATAAATTTGTACTTTTGAAAATTCGATAGCTATTGAAAAAGCTCAATAGCTCAACAGGCTCAGTCGAGGCCGCCTCTGCATTGAAAATGCATTTGGCATTTTGATCGCCAAATGCATGGCTGTGCAAAATTTGCTAGACATGACATTAAGGAATATGTAAACTCAGGCGAAGGTTCTGTTCCTTAGCAAAATAATTTGGCTGGTGTTAAAATTAAACAAAACATTATAATTATATTTAATTGTTTTTCTTTTTCATGCTTATTGATAAATGCGATTTTATCTTCTCGAAAAAAGCTTTCAAACCGCTTTCGTTCTACATTTTTTTGTGCGTCCATTTCTAATGCTGCGCGTAATAATTGTAAAGCTATTATTCCGTTTTTAAGAACAGCTGATTTTGGAATACACAATTGTTCCACTATCGGAACTATCGATGAACTTTTCGGATGGTTGCTGGGAATTTAAAAACGGAAAGCATGCACGAAAATTTCTGACAACTGTTTTTTATACTCGATACCGAAGGTAAAGAGTATATTGGGTTTGTGCAATGTCCGTCATGGTGTCCGTCCGTCTGTCCGTCTGTATGTTCGCAACTTTTTTCCACACCCTTCAAGCTAGAGACTTGAAACTTTCCAATTCTCTTTATCTATAGGATAGTAAATTAAAGTGTCAAGATGGGGGTTCTACGATAACTGGGGGGCTGGCAAATCGATAAATTCGATAACTCAAAACCGATAAATCCTCATATTTCGCACATCCTTACAGCTTGAACTACCAAATTTGGTGGGCAGATAGCTCCTAGCAACCCCCAAAAAACTGCATCAAAATTTTGGAGCCACGCCCACCCATTCCGCCCCCAGCCCCCCCCCGCAATTTAAAGTCAAAAAAGCGTATATCTCCCACAGTTTTTGAGCTAGAGCCACCAAATTTTGTGCCAAGATAGGTGATGATGACCCCCCAAAAACTGCATCAAAAGTTTGGATGCCACGCCCACCGATACTGCTCTAGCCGCCCCCATCCACCCCAACGCTTCGTCAAAAACGGGAATGCGTGTATCTATCAGAGTTGTAGAGCTAGAGCCTCCAAATTTGGTAGAAAGCTAGCTGGTAACGACCCCCAAAAAACTGCATCCAAATTTTGGAGCCACGCCCACCCATTCCGCCCCCAGCCCCCCCGCATTTTGAAATCAGAAATAGCTATATCTCCCACAGTTTTTGAGCTAGAGCCACCAAATTCGGTGCCAAGATAGGTGATGATGACCCCCCAAAAACTGCATCAAAAGTTTGGATGCCACGCCCACCAATACCACCCTAGCCACCCCCATCCACCCCAACGCTTCGTCAAAAACGGGAATGCGTGTATCTTCCAGAGTTGTGGAGCTAGAGCCACCAAATTTGGCAGGAAGATAGCTTGCAACGACCCCCGAAAAAAGTTTTGGAGCCACGCGCACCCCTTCCACCCCCCTTTCACCACCTTTTACAAACTTTGTGCTAGAGTCACCAAATTTTGTATGAAGATAGCAATTGACATTCCACATAGATCTGCATCAAAAATTTGGATGCCACGCCCACCCATACCGCCCCCAGCCCCCCTTTCCCCATTTTATACAAACTTCGAGCTAGAGTCACCAAATTTGGCATGAAGATAGCAATTGACATCCCACATGGATCGGCAGCAAAAATTTGAATGCCACGCCCACCCATACCGCCCCAAGCCCCCCTTTCCCCACTTTTACAAACTTTGAGCTAGAGTCAACAAATTTGTTATGAAGATAGCAATTGACATTCCACAAAGATCTGCATCAAAAATTTGGATGCAATTCCACCCATACCGCCCCCAGCCCCCCTTTCCCCACTTTATACAAACTTTGAGCTAGAGTCACCAAATTTGGTATGAAGGTAGCATTTGACATTCCACAAGGATCTGCAGCAAAAATTTGAATGCCACGCCCAACCATACCGCCCCCAGCCCCCCTTTCCCCACTTTTACAAACTTTGAGCTAGAGTCACCAAATTTGTTATGAAGATAGCAATTGACATTCCACAAAGATCTGCATCAAAAATTTGGATGCAATTCCACCCTTACCGCCCCCAGCCCCCCTTTCCCCACTTTATACAAACTTCGAGCTAGAGTCACCAAATTTGGTATGAAGAAAGCAATTAACATCCCACATGGATGGGCATCAAAATTTTTAATACTGGTATCGAGTATACCGCACTCGGTTGCGTCCGACTGCAACGTTTCCACTTAATTTTATATAGAGTTGCAGCTAAAAATTACGTTTCGCAGCTGCTGGGAATGGGCCTTTACAAAAGAATTTTGTATAATAACAGATGCTAGTAAGCAAGCCTGTGGCGCAGTGCTAACACAAGTCCGCAATGGAATTCAACTTCCAGTAGCTTACGCATCGAGATCATTTACCAAAGGAGAAAGTAACAAGAGTACGACGGAACAAGAGTTAACAGCTATTTATTGGGCAATTACCAAATTTAGACCCTATATCTACGGAACTCATTTCATAGTAAAAACTGACCATAGACCCCTAACATTTTGTTTTCAATGACAAACCCCAGTTCTAAATTAACGCGTATGAGACTTATATTAGATTATTAAAATTTTACAGTAGAGTACCTAAGAGGCAAAGATAATTTTGTAGCCGATGCATTGTCACGAACAACAATATCTGATCTAAAAGACATACAAAATAAAGTCCTGAAAGTCACTACCAGGCACCAAAGTAGACAAAAATCCTGCGCAGGAGATGATAAAGAAGAATTGCAAAAGCAACCTTCAGAAAAAGCTTCAAAGCCCAACGTATATGAAGTCATCAAAAATGACGACGTACGTAAAGTAGTGACCTTGCATGTAAAAAATATGCTATGTTTCTTTAAACATGGAAAAAAAATTACTGCAAGATATGATGTTAGCGATTTATATACTAATGGAATTCTTGACTTAGGTCAATTCTTCCAAAGGCTTGAAATGCAAGCCGGTATAAATGAAATCAGCCAACTCAAAATGGCACCGTGGGAAAATATCTTTGAAAATATTTCAATGGATAGATTTAAAGAAATGGGCAATAAAATATTAAAATCATTGAGAGTAGCGCTCACTCAACCCGGTGACCCTAATAAATACAGAAAAAGAAAAAGAAGCTATATTGTCTACATTCCATGATAAACCCATACAAGGAGGTCATACAGGCATTTCAAAAACCTTGGCCAAGGTCAAAAGATATTATTATTGGAAAGGAATGTCTAAAGATATATCCGAATACATACGAAAATGTCAAAAATGTCAAACATCGAAAATAACAACACATACCAAAACTCCTCTTACACTGACAGAAACACCAACAAGTTCTTTCGACGGGGTAATAGTTGACACTATAAATCCATTACCAAGATCTGAATATGGTAACGAGTATGTAGTTACGCTTATCTGCGATTTAACAAAATATCTTGTTGCCATACCGATCCCTAGTAAAAATGCAAATACTGTCGCTAAAGCAATATTTGAATCTTTTATATTACAGTTCGGTCCAATGAAGACGTTCATTACGGACATGGGAACAGAATATAAAAACTCCATTATAAATGACTTGTGCAAATATTTAAAAATGTACAACATAACGTCTACAGCACACCACCACCAGACAGTTGGAACAGTAGAAAGAAGTCATAGAACTTTTAATGAATATATTCGTTCATACATATCAGTCGACAAAACTGATTGGGATGTATGGCTAAAATATTTCGTATACTGTTTCAACACGACACCTTCTATGGCACATGGCTATTGTCCATATGAATTAGTTTTTTGCAAGCAAAGTAATTTGCCACAATATTTTAATAACATTGATAAAATTAATCCTCTTTATAACATAGAAGATTATGCTAAAGAAAGTAAATATAGATTAGAACAAGCTTATAAGAGAGCTAGAATTATGTTAGAACAACATAAGAGCAAAAATAAAGAATACTATGATAGGAAAATAATTAATCTCGAATTAAAAGTAGGAGATACAGTTTTATTAAGAAATGAAACTGGCCATAAATTGGATCCAGAATATTTAGGACCCTATTCAGTAATATCAATAGAAAATAATGACAATATTTTAATTAAAGATAATAAAAATAAAAAACAAAAAGTTCATAAGGATAGGTTAAAAATTTGAAATTGAAAATTGAATAATATTTCTAGTGTGGCCATACATAAGTAAATTACTATTATTATATCATTATTATTGAATTAAATAACGTTTTTATGCATTTAAACATAAAAAAAAAATGTTTAATTAAAAATTAAAACTAAATTTAGATAAATAATAATACTTATTAATTTAAAATAACTACATATATTACGTTATTTCTCAAAAGGATGGAGATGTAGTATGCACATATATCGATGGTACACTGTATTTAATGTATCCAAATCAGTAACACTTTGTTGCTGTATAAACATAACACAAAACGGCCACAACACTTTGTCGTTGCATAAACATATTCAAACATACAATTTCAAGTACATTTCAAGTGCACCAAAATATGATCCTACAAGAATAAGACAGCGTCAGCATGTGTCCCATGCATTGACCACTTAAGTATACATGTGCATAACACACTCTGCCCGCAGCGACGTATCCGTCGCTTATATATATATAACGCTTATATACAAACGGCTGCGCTGCCACCATAAGCAGCGCACAGCCTTTTTGTAGCTTACGATATGTTTAAGCCCACATTGTTAAGAACATTCCCAATAAAGCATTCGGAGTGATATTAACAGTCGCTCCGATCTAAAATAATAAAACAAATAACTTGAGTTCTATTATTATAATACCCCGCACGCTGCATCATTAGGCGCAGCTGAATCATATAACGCTTGAAAGGTTCCCCGTTTTGCTGTAGATGGGTGCGGATCTGGTCCTCAAGCCTCTCGAAATACCTCGGTGGCAGGTGGAGTTCCAGAAATTCTCGCTTGAATCGCGTCCAGGTCTCACCATGCATGTGACTGACCCTGAACCAGCTCTCCGCTTCCCCAGTTAGGCTCTATATGGTGAGCTACCGCCCTCTCTTCTACGCGCTCAATGAAGCTCAGTGGATCTGAGGTTCCATCGAAGGTGATTCCCCAGCGCTGAACTTTATCTGCCAATGCTCCATATGGGACCTCGTGCCTTGTGGTTGTTGAGCATTGTGGTGAACTGTGCCGGGGACGTGGTGGTGATCTTCCAGCGAGTCGGGTAGGATCAGGTCCAGGAACAGCTCCATCTGTGTTCGTCACGGTGATCACGGGTCGGGTTGGAGCGACTGAGCTGGTATCCAAGGGTGATGGACTCCGTGAGCGCTGCTTCTTGTCTTTGTCGCTTTGGTCGGCTGGAGAGATATCCCGGTACTTCGTTTCTAACTCCGATAAACGCGCTAGGAGAGTGTCCGGATGGTCAGTCCTGGATATGAATCCTGCGACTCGGCTGCGTAGTTCACTCACGGTGCCCTCTGCGTCAAGCCCAAACTCACTGGCCATGGACACCAATTCGTCCTTACGGCGATAGTAAACCCAGCTGACATTCACCATGATGTTATCTACTGTGGATAAATGTAAATTTTTTTTTTTTTTTTTTTTTGATGAGTGTTATTTATTATTATCTTTCGAGAGGATCTGTAAGTTTTATTTATTATTATCCTTCGGGAGGATCTGTAAAAATTTTATTTATTGTGATCCTTCGAGAGGATCTGTAGATTTTTATTTATTATTATCCTTCGAGAGGATCTGTAGATTTTTTTATTTATTATTATCCTTCGAGAGGATCTGTAGATTTTTATTTATTATTATCCTTCTAGAGGATCTGTAGATTTTTATTTATTATTATCCTTCGGGAATCTCTGTAGATTTTTATTTATTATTATCCTTCGAGAGGATCTGAAGATTTTTATTTATTATTATCCTTGGAGAGGATCTGTAGATTTGTAGTTATTATTATCCTTCGAGAGGATCTGTAGATTTTTATTTATTATTATCCTTCGAGAGGATCTGAAGATTTTTATTTATAATTATCCTTCGAGAGGATCTGTAGATTTGTAGTTATTATTATCCTTCGAGAGGATCTGTAGATTTGTAGTTATTATTATCCTTCGAGAGGATCGTTGCGTCGCACTGTGATGTGTTCACTTCGGTGACCGGGTCTTGACTGCTTATCCTCAGCTCGCGGGCTGCCTTATATAGCAGAACGCAGCTCTGCTCCTTGATGGGCGGTGGCAGCGCTGCCCTTATTAGGCGTCAGCAGCGCTGCGCTTATTAAGCGTCGGCGCATCTGCTCTGTAGCCTTAGCCTGCAAAGACAGCAAAGCCAAGACTTCCGTGGCAAAGGGGAGGCGGATGCTGGATGTTTTAAGGGGACGTGTAAGGGGCGAAGAGACTTAAACTTTGAGGATTTGACAACAACAGGGCACAAAATAAGGACACAATCAACAAGAAAACGTAACATAGTTCTGGTTTAGGGTGACCCTGGACTCCCTAGGTACTACGTGGTGGTGGTTCTTTAAGCCACCATGATGTTATACTCCCAGAAGTGTTTGCCAGTGTCCCTGCTCGGGCGCCATCTGTAAGGACGTAATTTCTTAGGCCGAGGTCGGCGTCTCAGTCGCGTCAAGGGATTTTACAGAAAATTTGTAAATTGCTGGGACACTGGGGGAGCTGTGACAGAGTATACCTAGGGGTCGGGGCAATAGAGGAAAGTGTAGGGGGGAATAGCAGGGGGGGGGGGGGGGGGTCCGGGAGCATACCTTACGCACTGGCGACGATTTGAAAGACACCGGAAGGAATAGGTTGGTTAGTCCAGAATAATACTCGGAGAACCAACCAATCACTCCCCCAAATGGCTCTTCGTCGCCGACCAGGGCGTCGGGCGAAGTTCTGTGTTAGTACGAGCGGGTGAGAGTCAACCAGTCAGCTGGTCAGGCCGAGGGTAAGAACCTGAGTGTGCGTGTAGCTGAGTGTATTCCTGGTAGTGTGTGCCTGTGTGTCGATGCCGGGTGTGTGTGGAGTGTTGTGCGTGTGTAATATGCCTGGGTGTACGCGTATGTGTTTGTGTATGCGGGTGTCGATGCCGGGTGTGTGTGGGTATGTATGTGCCTATTGTTGCTGGCGTTAAAGCCGGGCGCTACTACTGATCATGGTCGTTGCTGTTATTGCGGCTGTGGTGGCGGTTGCCCCTGTGGTTGTCGCTGATGTCGTTGTTGTTGCCGTTGCACTTCCTAAGCGCCGTCGCGGTTGCGCGTTGTGTCGCTGAAGTGGTTGTTGTTTTTGTTGCCGTTCGCGGCGGTAGCTGTGGTTGCTCTTCCGCGTACCGATTTTATCACGCTCGCTCGAAAAACTGATCTTTAACATTCAAATTGCAATATCATTTTCTACCTTGTTTTCTTCCTCTTCCACAGCTTCCATTCCTCCGGAACGCGCAAATTACCAACTCGTTCCGCGCGGAGCAACATTTTGCGTTTGCGTTTACGCAAATGTGCGCAGAGCACTAGCTTGCGTTTACATTTACGCAAATGTGAGTGGAGCATGGTATATGCAATCACAAGATAACATAAACGACGTCACGAACGAAAAACATAAATGTGCGGTAGCTGATCGCTACCTCACACCGTCTCCTTACTTCGGGGGGCGGTGGCGGACGGTGACCATCCCGGCTTTCGATACCTTTACCTGGAACGCATGGCCTTCCGTCTCGATAAGGTACTTGGTACCGTAGATGGGGTTGCGCCGTACCGCCACCTCGACACTGTCTCGAACATCCTGTGGTAACAAACCTCCCGTTCCTTTTACCCGCCAGCTCTCCTGGGCCATCACCCAGTCGATGGTGTAGAGTGGTAGGTCGTCGAGACACAAAACGTCATCCGCGAGGCTTAGTGTAGACAGCACCTCGTCGATTGCGTCGTCGGACGGCCATCCAGGGTCCACCCTCAGGTCTCTCCAGGGGTCTATCGTGGGTAGGGGTACGTCTGAGGTGGAGTCGGGGACTTCGGGTACTTCGGGGATATCCTCGGGCGGCACGTAAATGTCCGTGGCGCGGCTGTCGTCGGAGTGGTACCCTTCGGGGTCCACGTATCTTCGGCAGTGCCCCTCTAGCCCGAACAGGATGTGTCCCTCTGCTTCAGACATCTTCTCGCTGTAACACAATGGAGTCGTAATTTTCATTTGCATAATCCTACCTACAGTGCGGTTTATAAGAGGGTCTGAAGGACTTGACACAGGTATGGGGAAAGGTGGATTTGGTTCTTGGGTCTGGGTGATATTCGGAGAATCCTCGTCGGGGTCGGAGTGAAACGGCTTCAAGTCTGCTAAACTAGCCATTCGACGCTTATGAGTCTCCAAATGCTGTAGGCGTACGACATTCGGGGATACGAACTTCTTCAGTTCATATGGCCCATCGAACTTCGGTGCTAGTTTCGCTGCAAATCCCTCTGCTGCGTTACTCAGAACGTGATGCTTGACCAGCACTTGCGTACCCACGGTAGGGCGCCAGTCTCGACGGCGAAGGTTGTACTGTTTTGCTTGGTCCTGGGATGCTCTCTGTACGTTTTGCTTCACGACCTCGAAGACTTTTTGCAGCTCTGTGGCTCGGGTCTCGGGATTCGTCTCCAATCGTCCACTTCCTGGCGTAACTTCGTCATATAACGCGCTCGGTAGACGGGGCTCACGTCCTTGAACCAAGAATGCGGGTCTGAATCCTGTCGTATCGGAGACGCTGGTATTGATCGCTAACATGATTTCCGGTAGCAACTCATCCCACGTGCTCTGGTGTCCCTCGACGTATTGAGCCAGCATGGTCTTGATCGTCCGGTTTGCCCTCTCCGTCGGATTCTGTTGGGGGCTGTAGGGAGCGGTGTGCTGTAGCTCCATCCCTAGCTTTTCGCAGAATCGGCCAAACGATCGACTGGTGAACTGTGTCTCGTTGTCGCAAACAAAGCACCGCGGTACCCCGAAGCGGCAAAGTATTCGCTCCCTGAACGCTCGCTCCAAATGCACGGTCGTAGCCTTGCGTAAGGGTACCAGCTCTAC
Organism: Scaptomyza flava; assembly: GCA_030179655.1. NCBI lineage: Eukaryota > Metazoa > Arthropoda > Insecta > Diptera > Drosophilidae > Scaptomyza > Scaptomyza flava. Next base: position 481 of record JARNME010000536.1, on the reverse strand, counting down.
CCATTTAGAGAAATGATCAAAGAACACCAGGAGCATGGTATTTCCGTGCTTGGATCGTGGGAGGGGGCCAACGAAGTCGGAACAGATGGTACCAAACGGTTTTTTCCACTTGCCTGGTCAACATTTTCCCAGCGGGCTTCAGCTGGCTCACCTTGTATGCCTGACATTTGGCACATCGTCGCACATACCGGGTTATGTCTCTAAAGAGACCGGGCCAGTAATACCGCTGCATGACACGGCTGGCTGTTTTCCGTATCCCTATGTGACCAGCGGTAGGGTTGTCATGGCACTCCTTGAGGACGCGGGAGCGCTGTTCGGATGCCACACAGAGCTTCCAGGGTACGTAATCCTCCTCGGTTGGGCGTAGACCTAGATGTCGGTACACCTGACCGTTCTCGAGTGTATAGTCCGGATGTTCCTTGGGGTGTGTTCGATGCGCTTAGTCAGCTTGAGGAGCCATGGACACCTAACCGTTTCGACT
>JARNME010000534.1:0-16777 GCA_030179655.1 Scaptomyza flava | reverse complement strand
GCCTGGAAGGGCTTTCTTGGGGACAAGTAAATGGGCTGTTGTTATTCTCTGACACAGACGGTTTCGACCATGGTTTGCGCGGATTAATGTTTTCAACTTGTTTGTGTATTTCTTCGTCTGGCTATGCGGCTTCGATAGTTCTTATGTACACTGTTCATTAGCTTTAGTCGCAGTTTGGTGGTTATAGAATTTATTTGTTGTGATGGATTCGGGTTTCAAGACGAATATGGTCAACTATTTTGATGCATAATGGTTACTTCCAACTTGATTTGTGGGGGGAAATTTTTTGGCTACTGAGTTGACAGTTTGTTTCCTCTATGTTCTTTAATTTGTGTGAAACTACATCGTAGCTCGAAAGTGATTCATGTTGTAAATTATTTATTGTACTAATGGTCGTAACTAGTTGTATTTTGTAAATGGTCACAAACGTTTTGAGATGTTGAATGTGTTTGCAACATATACCCATGTTGAATTTTTCTTCTTTTAATTTGGATAATACACCATCTCTTTTTGAAGTGAGCGTGACTTTTCGGACAACGTGAGAGCTGCGGGCAGAAGTATGAGTTTTTGCCAGAGTGATGTATGGGACATGGTCGGATATTTTAGATTATTGGGTCCTATTATAAACCAATCTTCCGAGGGTTTTGAAATCTAGTTGACAACATTGAAATTTTTTTATAAAATCAATGCTATTATTCCAACACATGGTTGAAGCGAAATCTAAATCCCCCAACTATGTGAAAATTGTGTGGAATTATATAATTTTTCCGTCTGAATCTCTATTGATGCTAACCTTTGGAGTTTAAAATCTTTTACTTATTCTTGAATGTTTTTACATTATTAGCCTGGATGTCATGAAGGACATCAGAATGGCACCTGTAATCTATAAAAACGTAATTTGGGTTTTACCTTTACCGTGTCAATGAACAAATGTATTGAACAAAATTTATAGCCTGAACTTTAGTGTTTTCCTATTGATGGTATCCTAAGGTTGCTCGGAGTTTCCCGAAACATCTTTCTCTGACATTGTTATGACCGGCTGTTTGAATTGCCATGGCCTCTAGAATAGTTTTTTGGGTCCTCGAGTGTTTGCCTCGGTTATTTATGGAGTATTGACCTTGACCTCGCCTCTGTTGTAAGTCGGCCCTATAATTTCCTCTCCTCCGCGGTTTCCGCCCCACGTTGAGAGTATGTTGGTAGACCATACAGCATTGATTGTCCATTGCCTTTGTGCACTGTTGAGCAATTTGGATCCACATCATACCCCCCCCCCCTTCATGTTATGAATGTGCCAGCCTGCATGAGAGTTTAACCTTTCGTTATACCAGTTTTTGGTCATTGCCTTAGACTTGCTTTCCTGCTGTACTGTATTTTTGCCAGTTCCGGCGTTAAACATCCGTTATATATGCGCACTTCCAAAGCTCTGTTACTGCTCACCTCTTCTGTATCTGTTGGCAGTTTTGCTTTCTTTTGCAAGTTGCGTAATTTGGCTGACAATACGTTCGACTGACCTCGCCTTTTTACTGTGCTGAAGTTTTGGAATAATTGAGCGAAGCGTTTTGGTCATTACTAATCAAATTTTTCTTGCGTGGCCCTCTTATTTTGTTTTAAAGTTCTATGCGTTGCTTTCGTGGTCCCTTTGATTTGTGTCAATAGACTTACCGCGGTCGTTGAAGCTTTTGGCCAGATTTTCTGCTTTGCCATCGTACTCACATAGAAGAGACGAGGCTGTTTCAAAAATCTACCACGGTTTTGGGGTCATTTTTTATATGTTTGATGATCTTCTCATAATCAGAATCAAAATCAATGTCGTTTCTTTTCCTTTCTTCTTTGGCAGTCGGTCGTCTAATACGGATGGATCGAATGTTACCGGTACACTTAGTACCGAAGAATAAATAGATGTAGGGGTCGTGCTTTGTTCCAAGGTAATTAACCTGATCTTATTTCGATAACTTCCCTTGCTTGTAATTTGTGTATACCTATTTAGGGTGTACATAATTGAAATGTAGACGTTCCCGCCATTCTTACGTTTGTACCAGTATTTTGGTTATGCTTGATTATTTTTCATCTATTGGGAACTTTCTATTTAGCACTTATACGAAGTTAATTGAACTCAACTCCTTTTTTTGTAGTATTACTCTCTGAATTTCTGTTCCATACATCCATGAGTTACTAATATTTAGCGATGCATTCGCACATTAGTTTAGTAACTGACCCAAGAAAGACGTTTCTATCTTTTAGTTCTTTCCATCCCAGTGGCAAGTGATAGCACTAGACCTTTTTCTTTTATACGCAGTGGTATAGTGTGCTAGTATTCTATTATACCAGGCCCACGTAGGCGTACTCACAATCAGACTATCGAGATTAATTCGTTAAATTGATTTATTGAGCCAGATTGCTCGTCTAATGACTTTGGGTCCTTTCGAATCTTCGGCTATTGCCGCATGCATTTTGAAATCTTATTATGTGTATATGTTTCTTGTGATCTCAATGTGCGGCGTATATATTCGATAGTTGAGCTGGGCTCATTTGCTCATATATCATATTGGCTTATACTTTGTTTGGAAATCCTGTGTCTTTGTTAGGCATACGTGAACAAGTTTTTAGTCCTGTACTTTAGGTATATCCATCATACAATAATATCTATATATACCTTTGTTTAGTCCACAAATGTTTAATTTCATTGTATCGTTTTTTTTCTTTTTTTCATTCGATTCTAAATTTTATCTAGCAATCGTTAGCCTTGCTTTTGATTTTTCTTGAGGCACTGATTTTGTAGCCTTGTATAATTTAAAAAACCATATTTTGCGCTTAGATACGACGTAATTATTACACGTATTTGTATTGCCTAAATCTACACTACTTGATTCTACCTTATTTTCATTAGCTGGTGGAATCCACCGTTTTGTGTCTACGAGGCCCATTTGGCCGATTCTGTGTCATAAACGTTTTACCCGCTTTAGAATTATAGTATTATTAGATTTCCTATTTTTGAAATTAATTTGTAATTTCCTTGTGGTTTTTATTTTTATGTATCGCACAATATGAAATATGTTTATAAAATAAATTTTATTGGCCTAACTGTGCCGTCGTTTTGTAGTTTTTTGGTAATTTGTCTACAACTTTTTTATTTTATTCTTTATGATTACCATTATATTCACTACTTTTCGAAATTTCTACTTTATTTATTTATTTTTATAATTTTAGTAGTTAAATCATTTTAAGTTTTGCCATTTCTTTGATTGCTTAATGGCTATTTAATTTAAATATTTATTAATTGTTTACTATACAAAAAAAAAACTGAGACTGAATGTTGAAAGTTGTTTTACCAATTCAGTGGTTTTGCAAAACAGTTTTTTATTATTTTTATTTTTGAAAAGGTTGTACGCCAACTGCGGAGAGAAGTTTCCAATTATTCACATCATGGTGAATGTACATATACTCCTACCTAGTGTTTGTCTGGCTTGCGGGCCAGACCTTCCCGTCCGACTCGATTATCGCCGTATTACAAAAAAATTGCTCAGATAATATTTTTTTAAAATATTCGTTATTTGTATGTTGATTCCTTCAGTTCCTGCACCCTTTGTGATGCCTCCGGCTTCTGCATTCCTTTGTATGCTGGTCGTCTTCTTATGGTCACCTGTTAAGTTACGTTGGGCCGGTGCTGTTTCTTCGCCCCAAGCCTTTACTGGGGCGGCCGTTGACGGGGGGTCGTCTCCTCTTGTTGTTGCCGCCAAGTGTACTCGCAATGTACTGAATATAGAGGTCCCTCGCAGTCGCCAGTCACTTCTTTTAATGCTGGTATTGGCTGAGGGCGCAGGCGATTATGAATGATTTATATTTTTTATTTTGGAATGGTACAGAGTGCGTGTGTTTTTAGTACTGCTCTAAATGCCGAGCTCATTGTTTAATTTAACAGCAACATCCCAAGTTGGGGGGGGGGGGGGTGTTGCTTTTGGTATAAGAGTCTTACTACTCGGTCTTTCGTTTTCTTGAGTCGCCTTTTAATGCCAGAACTCTGTTCTTTTGCACAGACACGGCATCTTCTGTACTCACTCTGACATTTTTTTGTGTCGCCGAATCTCATCATCTCTATGGTCCACTACGATAATCTTCGCAACGCTGATAGAAGCCAGTTCAGCAACTACTACCAGAAACGTTCTCCTTCCATCTGGATATTGTCTTCGGCTTCCGTTAAGTTGTTAATGTTTGTGATATGTTTGGTTGGAATAGCCCCAACAGCTTTGTCTGTCCAGTATATGGGGCTTCAAATCGGTAATGGCCCAGTGTTGACGTTTCTTCTTACTGCTTCCTGCAAGTCGCGTGCCTCTAGTCCCGGTCTCCATATGGTAAGCTCCTTGTGGTGTAAAAATAAAATACGCTTACACTGGCACGTCCGTGCCTTTTGCGTTGGTTTATGTGAATGTCTTTTTTTTATTTTAGCAAAAGAATTCTTAGCCTAAATACATAATTGTGGTGCGTATGTATAAACCTCTCGCAGCAGAGCGGGGCCGCTGCAACGAGAGAGAGAGAGAGAGAAGAGAGAATTGTAGTATATTTCTGAAAAATGGGGTATATGGCCAGAGGCAAATGAATGCATATGCATACAAATAATTTATATGCAGAGCAAAGAAAGGCATAGCTTTAAATATACATATGTATATAAGGCAAGCGCTGGCTGCTGTACGGGCTAAAGTGCTTACGTTGCGGATCCACACTTCGTTTTGGTTTATTCAGAATTTCAAGTTGCACTGACCGTTTTTGTGTGATATGTGCTTATCTTTGTATATACGTAGCAAAAAGTGTCTATGTCTGAAAGGTTACATACCCTGCAATATATTGGCTTATGACAGATTGGCCATGCATACAACAAAAGGGAACAAGTGGAAACGTGCAGTCGGGAACGCAAAACCGACGGCGGCCTACTTCGATACCAGTATTAAAACGGTAACAAGATGCCCCCCTGATTGCAAAGGGGTACGGATGTGGCAAGGGGTGTACGCTGCCTTAAGAATTCTCCGTGCCGATGGGGAATGCCACCAACTTCTCTTCCTCCAATTTTGTGAACTCTAGCTGAAGTTTGTAAGAGCTGTTGAAAAGGGGCCTGGTGCGGTTATGGGTGGGCGTGTCATACAAGTTTTACTGCATCTCTTGTAGACATTCAATTGCTATCTCATACAAATTTTGTGACTCCATCTCGAAATTGTTTAAAAGTGGGAAATGTATGTGTGGGCGTGGCGTCCCAAGTTTGTGGTGGCAGATCTATGTGGGAATGTCAATTGCCCTCTTCATACCAACTTTGGGGTGACTCTAGCTCGAAGTTGGCCTCATAAAGTGGGGGAAAAGGGGGCTGGGGGCGGTTAGGGGGGGGCGGGGCATCCAAAGGTTTGCTGCAGTCCTGTGGAATGTCAATGCTACCTTCATACCAAATTTGGTGACTCTAGCTCAACAGTGTATAAAACGGGTGGGAAGGGCGCTATGGGGCTGGGGCGGTATGGTTGGCGTGGCATCCAATTTGTTTCCTGCCGATCTATGTGGGATGCAATTGCTATCCTTCATAACCAAATTTGGTGACTCTAGCTCGAAGTTTGTTAAAGTGGGGAAAGGGGGTCTGGGGGCGGTATTGGTTGGCCGTGGCATCCAAATTTTTGCTGCAGATCCTTGTGGAATGTCAAATGCTAACCTTCATACCAAATTTGGTGACTCTAGCTCGAAGCTGTCAAAGTGTGAAAGGGGGTCATGGGGCTTCGGGCGGTATGGGTTGGCGCTGGCATCCAAATTTTTGCTGCCAGATCCTGTGGGAATGTCAAATGCTCCCTCATACCAAATTTGGTGACTCTAGCTCAAAGTTTGTATAAAGTGGGGAAGGGGGCTGGTGGGCGGTATGGTTGTGCGTGGCATCCAAATTTTGTGCTGCAGATCTGTGGAATGTCAATTCTACCTTCATACCAAATTTGGTGACTCAGCTCGAAAAGTGGTATAAGGGGGGGGCTGGGGGCGATTGGTGGGCTGGGCATTCCCAATTTTTTGCTGCAATCTTTGTGGAATGTCCTATGCTCTCTTGCGTAACCAAATCTTGGTTGACCTCTAGCTCGGAGTTTGTATAAAATATTGGGAGGAAAAGGGGGGTATGGGGCTGGGAGGCGGTATTGTTGGGGCGTGGCATCCCAAATTTTTGCTGCAGTGTGCCTTGTTGGACTGTCAACTTGCGCCCTTTCATGACCAAATTTGGGACTCTCAGACTCTAGCTCAAGGCTTGTATAAGGAGGTGGAACCAGGGGCGATGGGGCCTTACGCGGTATGGTTGGGCGTGGGCCTCCAACATTTGTGCTTGCCGATCCATGGGTGGGATGTCATGTGCTACTCGTTCCATAACCAAATTTGGTGACTCTCGCTCGGAGTTTGTATAAAGTGGGAGGGAAAGGGGGGCTGGGCGCTTGGGCGGTATGGGGGGCGGCGATGGCATCCAAATTTTGTGCTGCAGAGCCTTGTGGGAATGTCAAATGCTACCTTCATACCAAATGTGGTGACTCTAGCTCAAAGTTTCTGTATAAGGTGGGGAACGGGGGGCGGAATGGATGGTCTAGGCTTCCAAAATTTGATGCACCACTAACAGTGGGGGGTCGTTGCCAGCTATCTTCCTATCCTACCCCATTTTGGTGGCTCTAGCTCCACTACTCTGATCGAATAATACCTCATCCCGTTATTGCGAAAGTTGGGGCAGATGGGGGTGCTAGGGCAGTAATTTTTTGGGGGGGTCATCATCCGCTATATTTGCTCCAATTGGTGCTCTAGCTCAAAAACGGTGGGAGATATAGGCTTTTTTGACTTTAAATGCGGTGTGTCCGGGGCGTAATGGGGAGGCGTGCTCCAAAATTTTTGAATGCAGTTTTGTTGGGGGTTGCTAGACTATCGTCTACCAAATTTGGAGTTCTGTTTTGTACGGAGTGTGAAATATGCGACTTATAAAATGTTTTTTGAGTTATTCGATTTATCGATTTCCAGCCCGCCAGTTATCGGAGAACCTCCAGCTTGACACTTTAATTTACTATCCCCATAGTCAGAGAATGGGAAGTTTCAAGTCCTAGCATGAAGTTTGGAAAAAAAGCAACCATAATGACGGACAGATGGACAGACACCATTACGGACAGTTGCACGAACCATATCTCTTACTCGGTATCGCGTATAAAAATGTGCTATTTTTTATCATCAGCATTTGCTCATAGTTTCTTGAAAACAATTGAAAAATTTATTAAATTTTTGATAACCCTAAAATTTCAAAACTACTAATGGAGCTTTAAATTCGGGTTTCTTTCTTCACAAGCCTGTTTTCAAACCTTAATAGTTCGATACTTAAAAAATACATTAAATATGCTAATATGTTTTTTTCAGAACAAAAATAAAAAATGGGTTATTTTATTTAGAATCTAAAACTCTCTTCAGAAAAACTACAACTAAATTGTTATTTCGCTTTCCTTAGGACTGGGAACTTTTTTTAAACTAGAAAAACAGTAAACAATTTTAAGGTTTTGTTGTTTGGCTGTTTCTTTTTCCGGGTCCTTTCTGTTCCGGCTTCTGTTTTCCTTTTCCTGATCCCATTCCTTTTTCTGCTCCTGTTCCTCATGCCTCGTCGGATGTGGTTTCAATTTCATCAGTCCAAAGTTCAAAGTCAGTTTTTCCAATTGCCCAAATTTGTCGTAATAAGTAATCGTGTACTTATTCTGCAATATGGCCTTTTGCCAGGTACTTCATCTGACCATGGTCAATGGGCGTCAGTACAGTTGCGTACCGAATCCCCCAGATCTAAGTATAGAAATATATACAATAAGCAGAAGTAAATCCGGAAATTTTTCAAGAGAACTCATCACTTACGTCCTGACGCTCTGGGCAGGCCGCGCCGTCGGCTAAGTCAAGGTTAAGGTAATGACTCATGCAACGAAAATACGAGTCCTTACTTTGACGATCAAACACCAAGAACACGAACTGTCGCAAACTCCAATTACTCGTACTTTAAACTGATTTACAAAATATCGCATATGCTATGGCTATAGTGCATATTTTTCTTGTAGACCTCCGATACCACCGCTCTTTTCGGTCAGAAAAGGGCCCAAGTGCTTTCCGATCGACACATAGGATTTAGTTTGCAGTGGCATAACATCACGTTTTCCGAATGTCCCCAAGAAACTGGGCTTTATACCACAACCGAAATAATCATCTGGTCGCGTATAATCGTCCATGCTTTGTGAGTTTTCATCCGTTTTGCTGATTACCTGATGCGCTTATCAGCTTGCTGGTTTAGCGATGGCCACTTCATGGGGCAGATATGATAACTTTTTTCCTCCACTGCCGAGCAAAGAGGATTCGCTTACATGCCGTCTTCTGCCAATGGCGTTTTCTCTTTGTCTATGGTAAACACTTCATTTCATTTTCTTTTCTTCATTGCTTTCTTTCCATATTTTATATTTAGGTTTAAGCTAGCTTATTGTTTTTATTTCCGGGTTTAGACTTAATTTATGATGAATCAAGCTGAGATATTTTTATTTACATTTTTATAGAATAAGTTGTTAATAAATTTCGAATATAAGGAAAATGGATGAAAAAAACCTGCAATGCAACGTAGGTTCTATCTTAAACCTACAAAGACGTGACTTAAGGCATTGACTATATATATAGTATGCAAGGCCCTATTAGCCTCAAAAAACCTGTGCTATCTGAGATTTTTATTGTAAATTTTTTTTTATAGTGACTGATAGGCGCCTCATCAATCATTTTAAATATCATCTATTTTATTTAGAGATTGTGTTCTGTGATATCGTGGTAGTTTAGGATCAATTTATAAAAATTTTTATTTTGGCAACTGGAGTTTTTTTCAAAATGTGTACTGCCGAGCAGTTCCTATTTTCAGATCCGTACTTACATTGGCAGTATAATTGATTTTAAATTGTTAACTTATTTTTATTTGAAAGTTTAGAGTGACTGTTTATAACTGGGTAAGAAATACGACTTTTGGTAAGTTTATCTATGTGTTACTTATATGCTACTCATAACACTTTTTTTGTCTAAAGTAATTCCTAATATTTAACGATTCCTCCCATGAGATTTTAATTCCTTCAGTTCAAGATCTGAAGTGGGTACGACAAAGCTTACGGTTTTTGCTAAAAATAGTTGCTTTGGTTTTGTTGGCATAGCTGTAAGTTTCCAACTATAAAGGATTCAATATGGAGTTTCGATGTTTTTGTAAACTTTGTTATTCCGAGTAACATTTACCAGAGAAATAGGATGGTGTCCGTCTGCAAAGATTAAGGCCTTGCAACTTTGAAGTCCTAGGAAAGTCAAAGGGTAAATTTGTATACATAGGGCCGAAACACAGCCTTGTGGGACCTCCGGCACAGATGGATTTTTTGGCTGACACAAGTTTTCATTTTCACATAGACGCAGAAGGTCATCAGTCAGGTTTATCTAATTATGTGGATTCAGTAGCCTGGAGTGTTACTGGCTCTCATTGTGGATTAAACCGTCGTGCCATACATTGGTCCAGGCAGCTTCAACATCCATGGTTACCACGCACAGATTGCCTTTTCAACGAACGTTGTTTTGACAAGGTAGTCAATTTTGTCCCAAATGGAGATACAGCAATAGTGCTCTCCTAAATCATAGTGCATTGGTGGTAAAATATTGTTTTCTCAAGGTGGGTGTTTGAGTCTGATCTTGATGTATGCGTTCAAAATTTTAAAATAAAACCACACAGAAGGCTAATCGTACGTATAACTCACAGAGAATTAGGAGGTTTACCTGGTTTTTCCAATTGAATAATCTTAGCAGTTTTTCCCATTCATGGGGAATAATAACCATTTTCAGACAACTATTAAAGATTTTTTTTGTGTAACAAATTCAACTGCACACTGCTGGTAAGTTTTTATTAAGAGACAAATATAAGGTATTTTGTCCTATCCCAGGTGAGTTTTTGTTTTTTGCAGTAACTTTTTATGATTTTACAACTGTAGTTTGAAATAAGGGATTCACATGTGATATTGATCACATAGCGAGTTCAATGATAAAGAGTTATGAACAACTTATAGGAGCACTATTAGAGCAGGTTTCTGTAATGTTGTGTTGTTGTTTGGTACCTCAAATATTTCACTAAGACAGTTTGCCTTTTCTAAGTTTAGTAGTTGATTTATCATCATGTTTAGGAGAATACACGCTTTTTGTTTTTAATTATTTTTTGTAAGTTTCCCGAATGGTTGAGTTCTAACCCAAGTTTAGACAGCTTTTCTCCCCCAAAGAGTTATGATTAGTATTAAATCATTCCTGCTTTATGAATTCGATTTAATTGGTATTCTACTTTTGTAGATGGCATCTCGTTCTGCTCCATTGTCTCTGAACAGCATTTCTGGTAGCAATATGTCTGTTATTTCTGGCGGAAAGTATTCGGCGTGTAACTTAACGTGTATTCTTGGGGGTTGCGTGTTTCATTGCCTGTGTGATTTTTCTGTCATGGTCCTTGGTCATACGCAATTAATGCGTTGTCCTGGGCGCCAGTCTTTGAAGGCTTTAGGTCAGTGGAATTGATTTAGCAAGTGTAGCGTCCTAAACTTTCCCAATTGGACCTAGCATTATTTCAGATAAGTTTCACCGAAACTGGCATTAGTAGCAGTATCAAGTTTGCAGGTAATTCGCAGATGATCTAATAAGATCATTGTGTACTTTGGGATGAGAGAGCTGTCTGGGTTGATTTGTTAGAAAAAGATCAGAGTGTTGAGGGCTTTGTTCCTTTGTAGTTTGGGAGGTATGCATTGTACGGATCGTGGGGGGGACTAAAGGAATTTCCCCATAGGAGAAAGGTCCATTAAGGTATTGCCAAAGGGTTTGCTCGCGAGCAGTTCCAGACACTTTGCTTCTGCAATTTAAGTCCCCCTCCTACGCAATATAGTGAGTCTTTGAATTCGAGAAATCCTTAAGAAGATCGGCTGTCAAACATCTATCATTTATGTGAATTGATTGGCATTGGCTTTTCAGCCATTTAGCTGAGATTCTCAGGGAAGTAAGGCTGCGCATTTACAAGAAGAGAGTTTGAGCATCTATAACACAACTTTAAACGGCAACATGTTGCCATAAGGTTTTTGTCAATGACTCTGGATCCTGAGAGTGGTGTACAATGGATTTCTTAACATTATTGCACACCCCCTCCGCTAATGGCAGAGCGATCGTTTCTAGAGCCGGAATAGGTTAGGGATGAAGAATCTGTTTGTGTGGCAGGTCAGCCAAGTTCGCTGACAAGACTATATGTCTTTGGTTTTTCGTTCAAGAAAAGTTCATAAGTTCTAGACGTTTATTGACTACGGCACGTGAGTTCCCATGCCATGATATTAAGAGCGTTTGGTTGAATATTTGTACACCTATTTAAGCTAGTTCATAATAATATTAAATTGGATCGCTTTTTGTTTTACACAGACTAAGTTTTGTGCATCAATTCCCTAGTAAGATAGTAATTTCCTCAAAAGTGAGAGATCTTGATTGGTGGAGTTGTTGTACCAGTAGTAACACGGACTTGGCTATAGCTCAGAGATGTAGTTTGAGGCACGCTCTGGATGGTGTTGGATACAGCAGCAGCCCTAGGCGTTGATGGGGAGCATAATGGATGTAGTTGAATTGCTTTTGTTAATTGGAACGCTTTTGTAATAGCGACTGGTAGGAGAGCCGACAAGGGCAGTTAACATCTGTAGACGGATGGTTTCCTTTGCAGTTTTGCACACTTTGTTGCAGTCTTGTCAGGGCAGCCGTCGTTAGAGTGACTGGCCAGCAACAGTGTGCGCAGGATGTCTTAATTGCGCATTGGTTAGCACCGTGACCATATAGTTGGCAATTGTAGCATTGCGTCCATTTATTGTGGGTTTTGGTTTTATACTCCCAACGAACTTTAGTGTGGTTTATGTGTGGATACTCATTCCTTAACTGTCTTATAGTTATACTCTTTGAGAGAAGTAAAAAACATACATATCAGCTTATAACCGTTACTTGTAGTGTTTTTCAACTAACTTAACATCAGTGCAGCTGAGACCAGATCAGAGACATGGTTTGTACTTCATCATTGGGACTTGCTTGTCTAGTCCAGAGAGAACTGCCTTGTATGGCTTAGTATCTCTTGTCTCGTAAGAGAAAAATTCACAATTGTTTTTCTTTAGCTTACACGCCACAGTAGTTAAAGTCAGATTCGATTTTATGTATATTTTATGCCCAATTTGAAATAGATTTGACATAATAATCGCTGATTTTTGTTTATTGAAAGCAGATCATGGACAAACTGCACTGTTTTTTTGATGACTGTGATTGGTGGTAAGTTTACACTAGCCTCTAGCACAGGTACATGATATTTTCGTTTTCGTTTTCAAGAGTCTGTAGTGGACGAAAATAGTTTAAAAATTGTTTTCAGTGTGTTTACGCGGCGAATTTTTCATTCGTACGGCGCGCATTTTACCGTTGGCAGTGCAGTAGCACCGCAAATGTCAATTACGACGTTTAATGATTGTTTTTTGGTTGTTGCGATGCAAGAACAGCTAAGCACGCGCTATTATTAGCTTAAAGTACCGTACGTTTTAACGAAGAAGTGCGAAGTATCGGTGACTCGGATTAAGGTACGACACCCTCGCGTTGAGTGATACACAAGACTGATAGGGTAAAATAAATATAAAAAAATTATTATTTATTATTTTTGGTCTAGACAATACATATGGGCAATTCTCTGGTGTCCGTACGTGATTTACGTATCGTGACGCATGCAAGAAGTAAAGAGGTCCAAATAAGACGCATTTCCAAAATTTCTTTTTCACTATACACTTGCCCCTAGCCTTAACACGGGGGTTACGTTCCTAAACACCTCATGTGAAGCGAAATCGTGTAAGCAATACATAGATTCAGTACAAACAAGGGGTTACGCATGGTGAAACAATGTTTAAGGTGTTCTATTCCGCATTCCTGCTCTCTTTGGCCGTACTTAGTTTTTGTCAGTATGCATTTGACCTTTTGAAGTGAGCAGTCGTGTGTGCGGAAAATTTTTTAATTGTGTATACGAAACAAAAGCAATGGGGCCACAAAAAATTATTAAAAATATTACTTAGTTTAAGACAACTTGTTAACTAAAAGTATTTAAACAAATTAATTCCGCTAACACAATTTCTTTTATATTTTTCCTATCAAATTCTTCCATTGCTGCAGCTAACAATAACACGAGCAAGAGCAGTGCCGTATATAAATCACAGCTGTCTCGTTCTATCTCCTGCTCACTGCTCTCTTCGTAAATAAGTACGTCGCTAAAGCGGAATAAGAACACCTTAAGTATGTTTCACCATGGGGTTACGTTCCTGAAATTAAAATTTGCCATCAAACATTTTTTTTAATTTTTAATTTGGTCTTTCTATATTTAAACCTCACATAGTTTGTTCACAATTACGAAAAGTGCTTTACAAAGTGAAAATTCTTCTTTTTTTAAAAAAATTTTTCTACTTCAGGAACAAAACAATTTAAGACCAGTTTTTTATACTCTGTACGAAGGTAAAGAGTATATTGGTTTTGTGCAATGTCCGTCATGGTGTCTGTCCGTCTGTCCGTCCGTCCGATGGTACAAGTTTTTTCCACACCCTTCAGCTAGAGACTTGCAATTTTCCAATTATTTTTATCTATGGATAGTAAATAAAAGTGTCAAGATTGGGGCTCTACGATAACTGGGGAGGCTGGCAAATCGATAAATTGGATAACTCAAAAACGATAAGCCGCATATATCACACACCCCTTACAGCTAACTACCAACATTGGTAAGAAGATAGCTTCTAGCAACCGCCAAAAAACTGCATCACTATTTTGGAGCCACGCCCCCCCATTCCGCCCCAGGCCCCCGAATTTTAAAGTCAAAAAAAGCATATATCTCCCCCCCTCAGTTTTTGAGCTATAGCCACCAAATTTGGTGCCAAGATAGGTGATGATGACCCCCTAAAAACTGCATCAAAGTTTGGATGCCACGCCCACCGACCACTGCCCTAGCTACCCCCATCCACCCCAACGCTTCGTCAAAAACGGGAATGCGTGTATCTTCCGAGTTGAAGAGCTAGAGCTTCCAATTGGGTGGAAGATAGCTAGTAGCGATCCCCAAAAAACTGCATCAAAGTTTTGGAGCCAAGCCCACCCATTCCGCCCCCCTTTCCCCCACCATTTACAAACTTTCAGCTAGAGTCACCAAATTTGGTATGAAGATAGCAATTGATATTCCACAAAGATCTGCATCAAAATTTGGATGCAATGCCTACCCATAACGCCCCCAGCCCCCCCCCCCCCCTTGTCTCACTTTTAACAAAACTTCGAGCTAGAGTCACCAAATTTGGTATGAAGATAGCAATTGACATTCCTCATAGATCTGCAGCAAAAAACTTGGATGCCACACCCACCCAGATCGCCCCAAGCCCCCCATTCCCCACTTTTTGTAAATTCGAGCTAGAGTCACCAAAGTACGTATGAAGATAGCGATTGACATTCCACAAAGATCTGCAGTAAAAATTTGGATGCCACGCCCACCCATACCGCCCCCAGCCCCCCTCTCCCCTCTTTTACAAACTTCGAGCTAGAGTCATTAAATTTGGTATGAAGATAGTTGTGGCATCCCCATCTGCATCAGAAAATCTTTAAGGCAGCGTACACCCCCTGCACCAATCCGTACCCCCTTTGCAATCAGGCCTGCTTTTTTACCGGTTTTAATAGGGTATCGAGTATACAGCGTCGGTTGCGTCCGACTGCAACGTTCCACTTGTTTTTGATATGTATTTTGTTTGGGCTAGTTCTCGTAAGATTGTGTGTGCGTCCTTGTTTATCTACATGTGCACATTTAAATGTATTTGCCATTCAGAGACCTTTTTTCCAATATATGAATTTCGGCAAACCTTAAATAGCCAATATTTAGATTAAATTTGGTGCATATTTATACTCGATACCGAAGGTAAAGAGTATATTGGTTTTGTGCAATGTCCGTCATGGTGTCTGTCCGTCTGTCCGTCCGTATGGTTGCAAATTTTTTCCACACCCTTCAAGCTAGAGACTTGAAACTTTCCAATTCTCTTTATCATGGGATAGTAATTAAAGTGTCAAGATGGAGGTTCTACGATAACTGAGGGGCTGGCAAATCGATAAATTCGATAACTCAAAACCGATAAATCCACATATTTCGCACATCCTTACATCTAGAACTACCAATTTTGGTAAGAAGATAGCTACTAGCAACCCCCAACAAACTGCATCAAAAATATGGAGCCACGCCCCCCATTCCGCCCCCAACCCCCCCCCCCCCCCCCGTATATTAAATCCAAAAAGCCTATATCTCCCTCAGTTTTTGAGCTATAGCCACCAAATTTGGTGCCAAGATAAGTAATGATGACCCCCTAAAAACTGCATCAAAAGTTTGGATGCACACGCCCACCGATTCTGCCCTAGCCGCCCCCATCCACCCCAACGCTTCGTCAAAAACGGGAATGCGTGTATCTTCCAGAGTTGTGGAGCTAGAGCCTCCAAATTTGATAGGAAGCTAGCTGGTAACGACCCCCAAAAAACTGCATCAAAGTTATAGAGCAACGCCCACCCATCCGCCCCCAGCCCCCCGGATTTTAAAATCAGAAAAGGCTATATCTCCCACAGTTTTTGAGCTAGAGCCACCAAATTTGGTGCCAAGATAAGCGATGATGACCCCCCAAAAACTGCATCAAAAGTTTGGATGCCACGCCCACCAAAGCTGCCCTAGCCGCCCTCATCTACCCCAACGCTTCGTCAAGAACGGGAATGCGTGTATCTTCCAGAGTTATGAGCTAGATCCACCAAATTTGGTAGGAAGATAACTGGCAACAACCCCAAAAATCTGCATCAAAGTTTTGGAGCCACGCCCACCCATTTCGCGCCCCCCTTCCCCACCTTTTACAAACTTTTAGATAGAGTCACCAAATATGGTATGAAGAAAGCAATTGACATTTCACAAAGATCTGCATCACAAATTTGGATGCCACGTCTACCTATACTGCCCCCAGCCCCCTTTCCCCACTTTTTACAAACTTCGAGCTAGAGTCATCAAATTTGGTATGAAATAGCAATTGACTCCCACAAAAAAACATCGCAGCCCATACGACACCTTTTGCCCCTAGCCTCCACCTCTTTGAATTGGAAATATCTGAATATAAATATTCATTTAATTGAACGTAACGTAAGTTTTCCTAGCTAAGGATTACAATAAAAGCTAATCCTTATCAAATAGGGTGTAGCGCCATCTAGCTTGATCTATCAATCGATAGGTAACACTTGGGTCCGTTTAGAAACTAGATGGCGCTGCATGGTCTCTTACGTTGTATAAATATGCAAATATTGCGATTGCGTTAGGATTACAAAAATGGTACACAGCTTACATATATTATAAACAGCTCGTTTTTGTGAACATGTATTTTGTGTATTCTTGCTTGATCGCATATATACATAATGCGCTCGTTTTTGGCATATTTTTAAGCGTTGCCAGACAAGATACACCTACGCATGGAAATGCAATGCATATTCAATGCTCAAAAAGCGTGAGTGCCTTTACGTTTTGCGCGAATTTTTATTTACTTTTCTGTTTTGGCTCATTTCTGCTCATTTACGCAAAATTTAGCGCTGACAGTAAGTGAAATTCTAATCATATGTAGTCTGTGGTTAGTAGTATTGAATTGCCAGAGTTGCCAGTAAATTATAATTGATTTGTTTGGCTGCTAACCACACC
>JARNME010000532.1:0-11261 GCA_030179655.1 Scaptomyza flava | reverse complement strand
TATTATTCAAACATTTTATATTTATTGCATCGTTTTATTCCGCTTTATTTTAATATTGTCGTGACCCACCTAACATTCCAGGTAACTCGGCACACATTATTATTCTTTTAAATTGCAAAGCATAGTATGCCACAGGGTCAAAAGAGGACCGATAAAAAAGCAAAACTTAAGCCAGTTTTTCCACTTTCCCAACCTGAGCGTCGTCATTCCACTTCGTCCGCTCCATCTGGGTCGCAAGCTTCTCGTATTCCAATCAGGGCACCTCCACAAAGTGAAGAGAAGTTAAATCCAATCGTTCGCGTGAAGAAAAATCCATCGGCGTCACCAGCCGCAACGTCATCGCGATTTCCCAGCGCACTTCCGAATAAAGAGTCAAAGTCCAAGTTTCCGGATCGTAGTCCGAAAAAAAATTCAAAGTCACAATTTCCGAATCGTAGTCCGGTAAAAACCAGATCTACCAAGAAAAATTCAACGATGAACTTGGTGAAGTTTATTTCCGTTACGGACAAACTGATCCAGTTTGAGTCCCGTGTCAATGCTCCCGCATCCGACGAAGATAATATTTTACCTTCGAAATTCGCCGTGATCGCTTACAAGTCTTTCGGGACAAGATTGAGACTGAGTATGAAATCTGTTCCAAGGCACTCACACAAGAAGAAAAGAGTGATGATATTGCTAAATATGCGAAATATGAGCACTGCTACTCCGTTTATGAAAGGTGTCTTTCACGCCTGAAGGGGGCGATAAAAGGTGTGTCCGCATCTGAAAGGGTTGAAATACCCACTCCTCTGCCCTTCTCCGGGGGCTGTCGCCTCCCTCCGTGTGACACAGAGGTGTTCCATGGAGACTATCTGCGTTGGCCCACGTTCCGGGACCTTTTTACTGCAATATATGTCAACAATCCTAGGTTGACTCCGGTTGAAAAAGTGTTCCATCTAAATTCAAAGACTGCTGGTGAAGCTAATGAAATCATCGCGAAGTTTCCACTCACGAATGATGGTTTTGCGTCTGCTTGGGCAGCACTCTGTGAGCGGTTCGAGAATAAGAGGCTGCTGGTAACCAGTCAGCTTAAGATTCTTTTTAACCTATCCACGGTTACAAGCGAATCAGGTGCTTCCGTTAAAAACCTTCAGAGCACCATCCAACGATGTTTGACCGCTCTAGAGCATTCGGGAATTTCCACTTCCTCCCCATTCGCCGATTGCATTCTAGTTTTTCTATGCTCGTCAAAGCTACCCAAACTCACGCTTTCCCCATGGGAACAATCAATATCCAAAAAATGCGAAATTCCAGCTTGGCAAGATTTGAGTGCGTTCCTCAATGAACGCTACCGAACGCTTGAAGCGATTGATGATGTGAAACCCGCTAACAATCCACAAACCTCATCCGCGTCTACATCCCGAAATATCAACCCCCTAAGAGAGTAAATTCGTTCGAAGCGCAAGTTCTACGAAGAGCAAGACTTGCGACGTATGTTCAAAAGAAAACCATCCGGTGCGACTGTGCCCTCGTTTTCTACAGATGCCAGTTAGCGAGCGGGCAGCGTATATAAAGCAGAAAAAGCTCTGCCTCAACTGTTTCGCAAGAGGTCACCAGTTACGGGAGTGTACCAGTGCGCATAATTGCTTTACGTGCAAGGGTCGTCACAACACGTTACTACATAGAGGTGACACAGCTCAAGGTAACTCCGCCAGTTCCAACTCCAGTATACAGTCCACTACCCCTCGGTCCAATGCAAGTTCCAATACTATACAGTCCACTACCCTACAACCAGCAGCAAATGTCCAAACGTATTTTGCTGCAAACGAACAGAGTGTCCTACTCGGCACGGCGGTCATTAACGTATGCCATCGGGGAGCTACGTATACCGCTCGAGCTCTAATCGATTCAGGCTCAGAGGCTACGTTTATCTCTGAGCGATTATTCCGACAGATTAAGCTGCCATTCGAATCCGTGCAAGCTCAAGTTTCTGGGCTAAATCAGATAGTTGCAGCCCAAGCGCAAAAGCTATGCCATTTACTATAGGCTCTCCTACAAACCAAGACTTCATATAGAAGCTTCGGCGTTCGTTCTTCCTCAGTTGGCCGGCAACTTGCCCGCCATATCGGTTCCTAAAAGTTCCCTGAGGAGCCTCCCAGCCATTGAGCTGGCCGATCCGACTTTCCATCAGAGTTCGCCGATTGATGTTCTTATTGGCGCGGATATCCTTCCGTCGGTCATTTTAAGCGGCTCTCTTCCTAACCTTTGCGGCTCGCTCCTTGGGCAAGAAACCATTTTTGGATGGATTCTCACCGGTCCGCTTTCAAAGATTGTGCCGCAGTCAATTTCATCGTTCTCCGCAAGAATTTCGACCTGCGACGGGATGCAGCTAGACCATCGCATTTCCAAATTATGGGAGGTGGAGGATGTTCCAGTGCCGCAGACCCAAAAACTAAGCGTCTCTCAAGCTCCAACGCAGGAATTCCCCCTATATGTTGAGCCAACTACTACAGCCTCATCAGTGGCTATTCAGGAATATTCCTTATTCGGCTCCTCACAGCCCCTCTATTCTATGCTTTTCACTCCACAACTGACTACAGGAACGGAGTCTAAATCAGAAATAAATCAAGAAGTTCCCTTGTACGCCGCACCACCAGCTTCGACAGCAGCGACAAGCTTATCATCTGGGTCAAGGCAATCACCTGAACCGAACTTACGAGTCGGTGACATGGTCGTCGTGAAGGAAGATAACCTGCCGACAAACGAGTGGCGCCTTGGTCGAATAACTCTGACCGTACCCGGCAGTGACGACAAGGTCCGTGTGGTAGATGTGCTCACAGCTCGTGGCACCATCCGTAGGCCCATTACGAAGCTATCCTACTCCAATCGAAGATAACATTCCTGAACCATCTGCGTCCAAAAATTCACAAAATTGACAATTCGTCCTATTAAGATCAATTCTCCTGTGCTGTCCAATGTACTCCGTGTTATCTGTCAATACTCAATCTACGCAATTACTTACACCGTTCCTATTTTTTTTATAGCAAAAAAATGCCATCCCGTAGATCAACGCACCACGACCGTCCCAACGGCACCAATTCCTTCCGGTGTAGGATATGCAGAGGAGTGCATGCAAGAAAGTGCCAGCGGTTCACGGCCGAGAAGCGCCTCCGTGCGGTGCTTGTCAACAAATACTGCCCAAATTGCCTGGCTCATCAGCATTCTGGGCAGTCCTGCCGCAGCGCGGGAAAATGCAAGGTCTGCGACAAGGACCATCACACTCTACTCCATTTCAAGGACGTCCGATTATCCAGGAGGCAAGAGCGCAACGCTGGCGCTCGATCATCTACGCATGGCCCACGATCTCCAACCGGCCCTCCGCAAACATCTTCCCCCCATCCTATCCACACATCGCTGGCCACACTGTTGCAGCATAATGCAGTGAGCGTTCTGCCGACGGCCCTAGTGAAGCTTGATATCGGAGAGAAACGGTTCGACATTCGCGTCCTGATCGACCCGTGCAGCCCCACCAGCCGCATCGCCACATCTTTGGCAACGGCCTTCGGGCTATCCGTCACCCGTGTGGGTGCGGAGGGTGTCTGCACGGTGATCCTTCGATCACCAGTGACAGAATTCAACCGGGAGATCCTGCTCACCTCGACCCCAAGCTTGAGTGCCACACCCCATTGCGCACCATCTCCACGGATGCTGATCAATTCAGAAGCATAGTTCTGGCCGACGGTCGTTGGAAACATCCCTCGAAGATTTTCTTGGCGCTCGGAGCTGACGTGTATCCTCACGTCATGCTGAACGGTGTCGTCCCAAGCGCCAACGGTCTACCAATGGCCCAGAATTCCGTTTTCGGCTGGATTCTGTCCGGGACCTGTGCCCAGTGATCCCATTTGCAATATATTGCAAGGGGGGGGAGGATGTTTATGGCAGAATTCATGGGGTTCTTAAATTGTTCAAGATATGTAATTTGCTCAGAACCATGATTTTTGCCTTTCCAATACAAGTATTTTACACTATAACTGTATGTAATCCAGTCGCTCTCATCATGTTAATTAACAGAGCCACGTACAGTTTAAGTCTAAGTTATAGCGTAATTTCATTATTTATATGATTGTCCTACATACAAGAAGCTTATCCGCTTATTACATATAGTTACGTGAAACATATATTATAATTAATCACATCCTACAATCACGATACAAGAGTGAACATCATACAAACACATCTGAAACATCCACAATAAACGCTACTATACATAGTACATAAACGAAAACCACCACATCGCATTACTACATCTTTTGAAGCCTCCGCCACAAACATCTATGATTATGTGGATTTTATCGAAAGTTCATACCCAACTTTGCCAAAGTAGCAAAACCAATTACACTTAAGCTAAAAAAGGGAGCAAAAATAAATATAAACGAGAAAGAGTATAAAGAAGCATTCGAAAAACTAAAATTACTCATCATGTCCGACCCAATATTAATTTATCCTGACTTTAACAAGAAATTTTCTCTGACAACAGACGCAAGTAATTATGCATTAGGAGCAGTTTTATCACAGGATCACAAGCCAATATGCTCTGCAAGCAGGACCCTAAATGAACATGAAATTAATTATTCCGCAATAGAAAAAGAAATCTTGGCTATAACATAGGCTACAAAAAATTTCAGATCGTATCTTTTCGGTAGAAAATTCGAAATCCTAAGCGACCACAAACCTTTAGTATGGTAAGAAAACATTAAAGACCCAAATAATAAATTACAGAGATGGAAAATATGGCTAAACGAATTTGATTATGAAATTACATATGTACCAGGTAAAGAGAATTATGTAGCAGATGCACTTTCAAGAATTAAATTAGAGGAAAACTTCATGGGAGATACACAAGACAGCGTAGCAGCAACAATACACAGCGCATGCGAAGACAATCCAAATTGCATTCAAATCACATAAAGACCTTTAAATAATTACAACCACCAAATAGAATTTATTCAAAACAATATAGAAGACGTAAAGAAAATAAACTACTTTCACAAAACAAAAATTATTGTAAATTACACAAAGATGACAATAGAGAGAGCAAAAGAGCTAATAAAAGAATATTTATGTGCAAAAAATAGTATAGTATATTTCCCACACAATGGTGACTACGAAATATTCCAAAAAGCTTATGTAGACATAATAAATACAGACAATCCAATAAGAACAATGAGAACAAGCACCAAATTAATTGACATCCAAACTTATCCAGGCTTTAAAGAAATCATTATGAAAAACCACAAGAAGCTATTGCATCCAGGTATAGAAAAGACAAAAGCTATGTTTAAAACAAATTACTATAACCCAGATTACCAGAAATTAATCCAAAACATAATAAACGAATGCGAAGTTTGTAATATAGCGAAAACAGAACATAGAGATATGAAGAATACCTTTGAACTAAACCCCGAAATCTACAACCCAAGAGAAAAATATGTAATAGATTTTTACATGGTAGACAACAAACAATTTTTGTCATGCATAGATGTTTATTCAAAATACGCTACATTAGTTGAAGTAAATGGAAAAGATTGGCTAGAAGCGAAAAGGGCAATCCTCAAGATATTCAATGACATGGGAAAACCGATAGAAATAAAAGCAGATAAGGATTCAGCATTTATTTGCACAGCTCTTAAAATATGGTTAGAGTCAGAAAATGTTAAATAGAAATAACAACAAGCAAAAACAAGTGGAAACGTTGCAGTCGGACGCAACCGACTGCGGCATACTCGATACCAGTATTAAAACAGGTAAAAAGAGGCCTGATTGCAAAGGGGTACGGATGGGACAAAAGTGTACGCTGCCTTAAAGATTCTCCGATGCCACCAACTATCTTCCTTCCAAATTTGGTGGCTCTAGCTCGAAAATTGTTAAATGTGGGGAAAGGGGGGCTGGGAGCGGTATGGGTGGGCATGGCATCCAAATTTTTGATGCAGATCTTTGTGAAATGTCAATTGCTATTTTCATACCAAATTTGGTGACTCTAGCTCGAAATTGTAAAAAGTGGGGAAGGGGGGGCGAAATGGGTGGGCGTGGCTCCAAAACTTTGATGCAATTCTTTTGGGGTTGTTGCCAGCTATCTTCCTACCAAATTTGGTGGCTCTAGCTCCACTACTCTGGAAGATACACGCATTCCCGTTTTTGACGAAGCGTTGGGGCAGATGGGGGTGGCTAGGGCGGTATTGGTGGGCGTGGCATCCAAACTTTTGATGCAGTTTTTGGGGGGTCATCATCACCTATCTTGGCACCAAATTTGGTGGCTATAGCTCAAAAACTGTGGGAGATATAGGCTTTTTTGACTTTAAAATGGGGGGGGGGGCTGGGGCGGATGTGCGGGCTCCATTTGTTTTTTGGGGGTTGCTAGTAGCTATCTTCTCACCAAATTTGGTAGTTCTAGCTGTCAGGATGTGCGAAATATGTGGATTTATCGGTTTTGAGTTATCGAATTTATCGATTTGCGAGCCCCCCAGTTATCGTAGAACCCCCATCTTGACACTTTAATTTACTATCCCATAGATAAAGAGAATTGGAAAGTTTCAAGTCTCTAGCTTGAAGGGTGTGGAAAAAACTTGCGTTCATACAGACGGACAGACGGACAGACAGACAGACGGACAGACACCATGACGGACATTGCACAAACCCAATATACTCTTTACCTTCGGTATCGAGTATAAAAAGATTTCATAAAACAGTTAACGAAAACTGAGAATCATAAACACCGACACTGACCCCGAAAACAGTTAACAAAGTCGAAACAATCCTTTATACGTACAACCATAAAATAATACACAACACAACAGGCAGAACCCCAGCAGAGATTGTTATTTACGCAAGAACACCAACTCATGATACCCAAGCAAAGAAAATCAACAAGATCAATAAATTAAATGAAACAAGTAAGAAGGCTCCAGTCGGGAGAGCCCATCTAGAAGATACCCTGAATCCAGTTGCAATAAATAAATTAAATTTATGTAATACTTTGGTATACTGACTTAGCTTCAAGCGATAAAATTCGATATCTCCGTTGTTTCTTAACCGATTGGACAAAATTTTCAGAAAAGTTTTATCGTTACCCATTACTTCAACCCTCATTTTAAATTTTCCAAATTCGATATTTTTTGTTATCGATACCATGTGTATATCGGAAACCAGAATAGTTATCGATAGTTTGAAGTAAACTTGTTCTGCTCATGGTATATGGGAACTTATATAGAAAATCTGAAGTCTCTTGCTCTTGTAGTCTCTGAGATTCACGAGTTCATACAGACGGACAGACGGACAGACAGGCGGACATGGCTAAATCGACTCGGCTATTGATGCTGATCAAGAATATATATACTTTATAGGGTCGGAGATGCTTCCTTCTGCCTGTTACATACTTTTGCACAAAACCATTATACCCTTATTTACCCATTTTATGGGTTAAGGGTATAAAAATACAAACATTTGAAATAGACACAAATAACAGAAAAATGCCTCTAGTGAAATCCAAAGTAACTAACCCTTTTAGAACAAGTGGAAACGTTGCAGTCGGACGCAACCGACTGCGGCATACTCGATACCAGTATTAAAACAGGTAAAAAGAGGCCTGATTGCAAAGGGGTACGGATGGGGCAGGGGTGTCCCTGCCTTAAAGATTCTCCGATGCAGATAGGGATGCCACCAACTATCTTCCTTCAAATTTGGTGACTCTAGCTGAAAGTTTGTAAGAGCTGTTGAAAGGGGGGCTGGGGGCGGTATGGGTGGGCGTGGCATCCAAAGTTTTGATGCAGATCTTTGTGGAATGTCCATTGCTATCTTCATACCAAATTTGGTGACTCTAGCTCGAAAATTGTTAAATGTGGGGAAAGGGGGGCTGAGGATAGTATGGGTGGGCGTGGCATCCAAAAATTTGATGCAGATCTGTGTGGAATGTCAATTGCTATCTTCATACCAAATTTGGTGACTCTAGCTCAAAGTTTGTAAAAAGTGGGGAAAGGGGGCATGGGGGCGTTATGGATGGGCGTGACGTCAACATTTTTGATGCAGATCATGTGGAATGTCAATTGGTGACTCTAGCTCAAAGTATGTATAATGTGGAGAAAGGGGGGCTGGGGGCGGTATGGGTAGGCGTGGCATCCAAATTTTTGATACAGATCTATGTGGAATGTCAATTGCTACCTTCACACCAAATTTGGTGACTCTAGCTCAAAGTATGTATAAGGTGGAGAAAGGGGGGCTGGGGGCGGTATGGGTAGGCGTGGTTCCAAAACTATGATGCAGTTTTTTGGGGGTCGTTACCAGGTATCTTCCTACCAAATTTGGAGGCTCTAGCTCCACAACTCTGGAAGATACACGCATTCCCGTTTTTGACGAAGCGTTGGGGTGGAAGGGGGCGGCTAGGGCAGTTTCGGTAGGCGTGGCATCCAAACTTTGGATGCAGTTTTTGGGGGGTCATCATCACCTATCTTGGCACCAAATTTGGTGGCTATAGCTCAAAAACTGTGGGAGATATAGGCTTTTTGACTTTAAAATGCGGGGGGGCTGGGGGCGGAATGGGTGGGAGTGGCTCCAAAACTTTGATGCAATTCTTTTGGGGTTGTTGCCAGCTATCTTCCTACCAAATTTGGTGGCTCTAGCTCCACTACTCTGGAAGATACACGCATTCCCGCTTTTGACGAAGCGTTGGGGCAGATGGGGGTGGCTAGGGCGGTATTGGTAGGCGTGGCATCCAAACTTTTGATGCAGTTTTTGGGGGGTCATCATCACCTATCTTGGCACCAAATTTGGTGGCTATAGCTCAAAAACTGTGGGAGATATAGGCTTTTTTGACTTTAAAATGGGGGGGGGGGCTGGGGGCGGAATGGGTACGCGGGGCTCCAAAATTTTTGATGCAGTTTTTTGGGGGTTGCTAGTAGCTATCTTCTCACCAAATTTGGTAGTTCTAGCTGTAAGGATGTGCGAAATATGTGGATTTATCGGTTTTGAGTTATCGAACTTATCGATTTGCGAGCCCCCCAGTTATCATAGAACCCCCATCTTGACACTTTAATTTACTATCCCATAGATAAAGAGAATTGGAAAGTTTCAAGTCTCTAGCTTGAAGGGTGTGGAAAAAAGTTGCGTTCATACAGACGGACAGACGGACAGACAGACAGACGGACAGACGGACAGACACCATGACGGACATTGCACAAACCCAATATACTCTTTACCTTCGGTATCGAGTATAAAAAGATTTCATAAAACAGTTAACGAAAAACTGAGAATCATAAACACCGACACTGACCCCGGAAACAAGTTAACAAAGTCGAAACAATCCTTTATACGTACAACCATAAAATAATACACAACACAACAGGCAGAACCCCAGCAGAGATTGTTATTTACGCAAGAACACCAACTCATGATACCCAAGCAAAGAAAATCAACAAGATCAATAAATTAAATGAAACAAGTAAGAAGGCTCCAGTCGGGAGAGCCCGTCTAGAAGATACCCTGAATCCAGTTGCAATAAATAAATTAAATTTATGTAATACTTTGGTATACTGACTTAGCTTCAAGCGATAAAATTCGATATCTCCGTTGTTTCTTAACCGATTTGGACAAAATTTTCAGAAAAGTTTTATCGTTACCCATTACTTCAACCCTCATTTTAAATTTTCCAAATTCGATATTTTTGTTATCGATACCATGTGTATATCGGAAACCAGAATAGTTATCGATAGTTTGAAGTAAACTTGTTCTGCTCATGGTATATGGGAACTTATATAGAAAATCTGAAGTCTCTTGCTCTTGTGGTCTCTGAGATCCACTCGTTCATACAGACGGACAGACGGACAGACAGACGGACATGGCTAAATCGACTCGGCTATTGATGCTGATCAAGAATATATATACTTTATAGGGTCGGAGATGCTTCCTTCTGCCTGTTACATACTTTTGCACAAAACCATTATACCCTTATTTACCCATTTTATGGGTTAAGGGTAAAAAATACAAAAATTTGAAATAGACACAAATTACAGAAAAATGCCTCTAGTGAAATCCAAAGTAACTAACCCTTTTAGAACAAGTGGAAACGTTGCAGTCGGACGCAACCGACTGCGGCATACTCGATACCAGTATTAAAACAGGTAAAAAGAGGCCTGATTGCAAAGGGGTACGGATGGGGCAGGGGTGTCCCTGCCTTAAAGATTCTCCGATGCAGATAGGGATGCCACCAACTATCTTCCTTCCAAATTTGGTGACTCTAGCTGAAAGTTTGTAAGAGCTGTTGAAAGGGGGGCTGGGGGCGGTATGGGTGGGCGTGGCATCCAAAGTTTTGATGCAGATCTGTGTGGAATGTCAATTGCTATCTTCATACCAAATTTGGTGACTCTAGCTCAAAGTTGTTAAAAGTGGGGATAGGGGGGCTGGGGGCAGTATGGCTGGGCAAGGCATCCAAAGTTTTCATGCAGATCTTTGTGGAATGTCAATTGCTATCTGCATACCAAATTTGGTGACTCTAGCTCGAAGTTTGTAAAAGGTGGGGAAAGAGGGGCTGGGGGCGGTATGGGTGGGTGTGGCATCCAAATTTTTGCTGCAGATTTTTGTGAAATGTCAATTGCTATCTTCATACCAAATTTGGTGACTCTAGCTCGAAAATTGTTAAATGTGGGGAAAGGGGGGCTGAGGATAGTATGGGTGGGCGTGGCATCCAAAAATTGATGCAGATCTGTGTGGAATGTCAATTGCTATCTCATACCAAATTTGGTGACTCTAGCTCAAAGTTTGTAAAAAGTGGGAAAGGGGGCATGGGGGCGTTATGGGTGGGCGTGACATCAACATTTTGATGCAGATCATGTGGAATGTCAAGTGCTACCTTCATACCAAATTTGGTGACTCTAGCTCAAAGTATGTATAATGTGGAGAAAGGGGGGCTGGGGGTGGTATGGGTAGGCGTGGCATCCAAATTTTTGATACAGATCTATGTGGAATGTCAATTGCTACCTTTACACCAAATTTGGTGACTCTAGCTCAAAGTATGTATAAGGTGGAGAAAGGGGGGCTGGGGGCGGTATGGGTAGGCGTGGTTCCAAAACTATGATGCAGTTTTTTGGGGGTCGTTACCAGGTATCTTCCTACCAAATTTGGAGGCTCTAGCTCCACAACTCTGGAAGATGCACGCATTCCCGTTTTTGACGAAGCGTTGGGGTGGATGGGGGCGGCTAGGGCAGTATCGGTAGGCGTGGCATCCAAACTTTTGA
>JARNME010000529.1:0-31356 GCA_030179655.1 Scaptomyza flava | reverse complement strand
GTCCTTGCTTGCTGCCACCCATCACGACCTTGCACCCGAGACACACTGCTTGCTGCATTGCGTTCTGCATTCCCAGCTGTGCACTAACACACCTGCACTCACGGCAATGACTCAATTTCGTTAGCAGCACACGATGGGCGTGAGTTTCATGCTTTGGTGGCCTAGGTGGCTCGATACGCATTGACATCTTCAGTGTACTATATGGTGACTCGCACGGCGGACTTTTGCACCGAAAGATAGCGATGCAATCACGCTAGAGCAGTAACGATACCTACTGCTTGCTGCACTGCTTGCTGCGTTGCGTTCTGCATTCCCAGCTGTACACTAACACACTCGCACTCACGGCAATGACTAAATTTCGTTAGCAGCACTCGATGGGCGTGAGTTTCATGCGTTGGTGGCCTAGGCGGCGCGATAAGCATTGACGTCTTCAGTGTACTATATGGTGACTCGCACGGCGGACTTTTTGCACCGGAAGATAGCGATGCAATCACGCTTGAGCAGTAACGATACATACTGCTGGCTGCACTACTTGCTGCATTGCGTTCTGCATTCCCAGCAGTGCACGAACACACCCGCACTCACGGCAATGACTCAATTTCGTTAGCAGCACACGATGGGCGTTAGTTTCATGCGTTGGTGGCCTAGGCGGCGCGATACGCATTTACATCTTCAGTGTACTATATGATGACTCGCACGGCGGACATTTTGCACCGGAAGATAGCGATGCAATCACGCTAGAGCAGTAACGATATCTACTGCTTGCTGCATTGCTTGCTGCATTGCGTTCTGCAATCCCAGCTGTGCACTAACACACTCGCAGTCACGGCAATGACTCAATTTCGTTAGCAGCACACGGTGGGCGTGAGTTTCATGCGTTGGTGGCGTAGGTTGCGCGATACGCATTGACATCTTCAGTGTACTATATGGTGACTCGCTCGGTGGACTTTTTGCACCGGAAGATAGCGATGCAATCACGATAGAGCAGTAACGATACCTATTGCTTGCTGCATTGCGTTCTGCACTCCCAGCTGTGCACTAACACACTCGCACTCACGGCAATGACTCAATTTCGTTAGCAGCACACGATGGGCGTGAGTTTCATGCTTTGGTGGCCTAGGCGGCGCGATACGCTTTGACGTCTTCAGTGTACTATATGATGACTCGCACGGCGGACTTTTTGCACCGGCAGATAGCGATGCAATCACGCTAGAGCAGTAACGATACCTACTGCTTGCTGCACTGCTTGCTGCATTGCGTTCTACAATCCCAGCTGTGCACTGACATACTCGCACTCACGGCAATGACTCAATTTCGTTAGCAGCACACGATGGGCGTGAGTTTCATGCGTTGGTGACCTAGGCGGCGCGATACGCATTGACACCGGATGATAGCGATGCAATCACGCTAGAGCAGTAACGATACATACTGCTGGCTGCACTGCTTGCTGCATTGCGTTCTGCACTCCCAGCAGTGCACTAACACACTCGCACTCACGGCAATGACTCAATTTCGTTAGCAGCACACGATGGGCGTGAGTTTCATGCTTTGGTGGCCTAGGCGGCGCGATACGCTTTGACGTCTTCAGTGTACTATATGATGACTCGCACGGCGGACTTTTTGCACCGGCAGATAGCGATGCAATCACGATAGAGCAGTAACGATACCTACTGCTTGCTGCACTGCTTGCTGCATTGCATTCTACAATCCCAGCTGTGCACTGACAAACTCGCACTCACGGCAATGACTCAATTTCGTTAGCAGCACACGATGGGCGTGAGTTTCATGCGTTGGTGACCTAGGCGGCGCGATACGCATTGACACCGGATGATAGCGATGCAATCACGCTAGAGCAGTAACGATACATACTGCTGGCTGCACTGCTTGCTGCATTGCGGTCTGCATTCCCAGCAGTGCACTAACACACCCGCACTCACGGTAATGACTCAATTTCGTTAACAGCACACGATGGGCGTGAGTTTCATGCGTTGGTGGCCTAGGCGGCGCGATACGCTTTGACATCTTCAGTGTACTATATGGTGACTCGCTCGGCGGACTTTTAACACCGGAAGATAGCGATGCAATCACGATAGAGCAGTAACGATACCTATTGCTTGCTGCATTGCGTTCTGCACTGCCAGCTGTGCACTAACACACTCGCACTCACGGCAATGACTCAATTTCGTTAGCAGCACACGATGGGCGTGAGTTTCATGCGTTGGTGGCCTAGGCGGCGCGATACGCATTGACATCTTCAGTGTACTATATGGTGACTCGCTCGGCGGACTTTTTGCACCAGAAGATATCGATGAAATCACGCTTGAGCAGTAACGATACCTTATGCTTGTTGCACTGCTTGCTGCACTGCTTGCTGCATTGCGTTTTGTAATCCCAGCTGTGCACTAACACACTCGCACTCACGGCAATGACTCAATTTCGTTAGCAGCACACGATGGGCGTGAGTTTAATGCGTTGGTGGCCTAGGCGGCGCGATACGCATTGACATCTTCAGTGTACTATATGGTGACTCGCTCGGCGGACTTTTTGCACCGGAAGATAGCGATGCAATCACGATAGAGCAGTAACGATACCTATTGCTTGCTGCATTGCGTTCTGCACTGCCAGCTGTGCACTAACACACTCGCACTCACGGCAATGACTCAATTTCGTTAGCAGTCACGATGGGCGTGAGTTTCATGCTTTGGTGGCCTAGGCGGCGCGATACGCTTTGATGTCTTCAGTGTACTATATGATGACTCGCACGGCGGACTTTTTGCACCGGCAGATTGCGATGCAATCACGCTAGAGCAGTAACGATACCTACTGCTTGCTGCACTGCTTGCTGCATTGCGTTCTACAATCCCAGCTGTGCACTGACAAACTCGCACTCACGGCAATGACTCAATTTCGTTAGCAGCACACGATGGGCGTGAGTTTCATGCTTTGGTGGCCTAGGCGGCGCGATTCGCTTTGACGTCTTCAGTGTACTATATGATGACTCGCACGGCGGACTTATTGCACCGGAAGATAGCGATGGAATCACGCTAGAGCAGTAACGATACATACTGCTGGCTGCACTGCTTGCTGCATTGCGTTCTGCACTCCCAGCTGTGCACTGACAAACTCGCACTCACGGCAATGACTCAATTTCGTTAGCAGCACACGATGGGCGTGAGTTTCATGCGTTGATGGCCTAGGCGGCGCGATACGCATTGACATCTTCAGTGTACTATATGATGACTCGCACGGCGGACTTTTTGCACCGGAAGATAGCGATGCAATCACGCTAGAGCAGTAACGATACCTATTGCTTGCTGCACTGCTTGCTGCATTGCGTTCTACAATCCCAGCTGTGCACTGACAAACTCGCACTCACGGCAATGACTCAATTTCGTTAGCAGCACACGATGGGCGTGAGTTTCATGCTTTGGTGGCCTAGGCGGCGCGATACGCTTTGACGTCTTCAGTGTACTATATGATGACTCGCACGGCGGACTTATTGCACCGGAAGATAGCGATGCAATCACGCTAGAACAGTAACGATACCTAATGCTTGCTGCATTGCTTGCTGCATTGCGTTCTACATTCCCAGTAGTGCATTTTCACACTCGCACTCACGGCAACGACTCAATTTCGTTAGCAGCACACGATGGGCGTGAGTTTCATGCGTTGGTTGCCTAGGCGGCGCGATACGCATTGACATCTTCAGGGTACTACATGATGACTCGCACGGCGGACATTTTGCACCGGAAGATAGCGATGGAATCACGCTAGAGCAGTAACGATACATACTGCTTGCTGCACTGCTTGCTGCATTGCGTTCTGCACTCCCAGCTGTGCACTAACACACTCGCACTCACGGCAATGACTAAATTTCGTTAGCAGCACACGATGGGCGTGAGTTTCATGCGTTGATGGCCTAGGCGGCGCGATACGCATTGACATCTTCAGTGAACTAATGGTGACTCGCACGGCGGACTTTTTGCACCGAAAGATAGCGATGCAATCACGCTTGAGCAGTAACGATACCTAATGCTTGCTGCACTGCTTGCTGCATTGCGTTCTGCATTCCCAGCTGTGCGCTAACACACCCGCACTCACGGCAATGACTAAATTTCGTTAGCAGCACACGATGGGCGTGAGTTTCATGCGTTGGTGGCCTAGGCGGCGCGATACGCATTGACATCTTCAGTGAACTAATGGTGACTCGCACGGCGGACTTTTTGCACCGAAAGATAGCGATGCAATCACGCTAGAGCAGTAAATTTACCTAATGCTTGCTGCACTGCTTGCTGCATTGCGTTCTGCATTCCCAGCTGTGCACTAACACACCCGCACTCACGGCAATGACTCAATTTCGTTAACAGCACACGATGGGCGTGAGTTTCATGCGTTGGTGGCCAAGGCGGCGCGATACGCATTGACATCTTCAGTGTACTATATGGTGACTCGCACGGCGGACTTTTTGCACCGGAAGATAGCGATGCAATCACGCTAGAGCAGTAACGATACCTACTGCTTGCTACACTGCTTGCTGCATTGCGTTCTGCAATCCCAGCTGTGCACTAACAAACTCGCACTCACGGCAATGACTCAATTTCGTTAGCAGCACACGATGGGCGTGAGTTTCATGCGTTGGTGGTCTAGGCGGCGCGATACACATTGACATCTTCAGTGAACTAATGGTGACTTGCACGGCGGACTTTTTGCACCGAAAGATAACGATGCAATCACGCTAGAGCAGTAACGATACCTACTGCTTGCTGCACTGCTTGCTGCATTGCGTTCTGCATTCGCAGCTGTGCACTAACACACTCGCACTCACGGTAATGACTTTATTTCGTTAGCAGCACACGATGGGCGTGAGTTTCATGCGTTGGTGGCCTAGGCGGCGCGATACGCATTGACGTCTTCAGTGTGCTATATGGTGACTCGCACGGCGGACTTATTGCACTGGAAGATAGCGATGCAATCACGATAGAGCAGTAACGATACCTATTGCTTGCTGCATTGCGTTCTGCACTCCCAGCTGTGCACTAACACACTCGCACTCACGGCAATGTCTCAATTTCGTTAGCAGCACACGATGGGCGTGAGTTTCATGCTTTGGTGGCCTAGGTGGCGCGATTCGCTTTGACGTCTTCAGTGTACTATATGATGACTCGCACGGCGGACTTTTTGCACCGGAAGATAGCGATGCAATCACGCTAGAGCAGTAACGATACCTACTGCTTGCTACACTGCTTGCTGCATTGCGTTCTGCAATCCCAGCTGTGCACTAACAAACTCGCACTCACGGCAATGACTCAATTTCGTTAGCAGCACACGATGGGCGTGAGTTTCATGCGTTGGTGGTCTAGGCGGCGCGATACACATTGACATCTTCAGTGAACTAATGGTGACTTGCACGGCGGACTTTTTGCACTGAAAGATAGCGATGCAATCACGCTAGAGCAGTAACGATACCTACTGCTTGCTGCACTGCTTGCTGCATTGCGTTCTGCATTCGCAGCTGTGCACTAACACACTCGCACTCACGGTAATGACTAAATTTTGTTAGCAGCACACGATGGGCGTGAGGTTCATGCGTTGGTGGCCTAGGCGGCGCGATACGCAATGACATCTTCAGTGTACTATATGATGACTCGCACGGCGGACTTTATGCACCGGAAGATAGCGATGCAATCACTATAGAGCAGTTACGATACCTATTGCTGGCTGCACTGCATTCTGCATTGCGTTCTGAAATCCCAGCAGTGCACTTACACACCCGCACTCATGGCAACGACTCAATTTCGTTAGCAGCACACGATGGGCGTGAGTTTCAGGCGTTGGTGGCCTAGGCAGCGCGATACGCAATGACATCTTCAGTGTACTATATGATGACTCGCACGGCGGACATTTTGCACCGGAAGATAGCGCTGCAATCACGGTAGAGCAGTAACGATACATACTGCTTGCTGCCCTGCTTGCTGCATTGCGTTCTGCATTCCCAGCAGTGCACTAACACACCCGCACTCACGGCAACGACTCAATTTCGTTAGCAGCACACGATGGGCGTGAGTTTCATGCGTTGGTGGCCTAGGCGGCGCGATACGCATTGACGTCTTCAGTGTACTATATGATGACTTGCACGGCGGACTTTTTGCACCGGAAGATAGCGATGCAATCACGCTAGAGCAGTAACGATACATACTGCTTGCTGCACTGCTTGCTGCATTGCGTTCTGCACTCCCAGCAGTGCATTAACACACCCGCACTCACGGCAACGACTCAATTTCGTTAGCAGCACACGATGGGCGTGAGTTTCATGCGTTGGTGGCCTAGGCGCCGCGATACGCATATACATCTTCAGTGTACTATATGATGACTCGCACGGTGGACTTTTTGCACCGGAAGATAGCGATGCAATCACGATAGAGCAGTAACGATACCTACTGCTGGCTCCACTGCTTGCTGCGTTGCGTTCTGCATTCCCAGCTGTACACTAACACACTCGCACTCACGGCAATGACTAAATTTCGATAGCAGCACTCGATGGGCGTGAGTTTCATGCGTTGGTGGCCTAGGC
This sequence comes from Scaptomyza flava, assembly GCA_030179655.1. Classification (NCBI taxonomy): domain Eukaryota; kingdom Metazoa; phylum Arthropoda; class Insecta; order Diptera; family Drosophilidae; genus Scaptomyza; species Scaptomyza flava. The sequence goes on along the minus strand of JARNME010000529.1, from coordinate 24,785 downwards.
GGCGCGATAAGCATTGACGTCTTCAGTGTACTATATGGTGACTCGCACGGCGGACTTTTTGCACCGGAAGATAGCGATGCAATCACGCTTGAGCAGTAACGATACATACTGCTGGCTGCACTGCTTGCTGCATTGCGTTCTGCATTCCCAGCAGTGCACGAACACACCCGCACTCACGGCAATGACTCAATTTCGTTAGCAGCTCACGATGGGCGTGAGTTTCATGCGTTGGTGGCCTAAGCGGCGCGATACGCATATACATCTTCAGTGTACTATATGATGACTCGCACGGTGGACTTTTTGCACCGGAAGATAGCGATGCAATCACGCTAGAGCAGTAACGATACCTACTGCTGGCTCCACTGCTTTCTGCATTGCCTTCTGCATTCCCAGCAGTACACTAACACACCCGCACTCACGGCAACGACTCAATTTCGTTAGCAGCACACGATGGGCGTGAGTTTCATGCTTTGGTGGCCTAGGCGGCGCGATACGCTTTGATGTCTTCAGTGTACTATATGGTGACTCGCTCGGCGGACTTTTTGCACCGGAAATAGCGATGCAATCACGCTAGAGCAGTAACGATACCTACTGCTGGCTCCACTGCTTGCTGCATTGCGTTCTGCATTGCCAGCTGTGCACTAACACACCCGCACTCACGGCAATGACTTTATTTCGTTAGCAGCACACGATGGGCGTGAGTTTCATGCGTTGGTGGCCTAGGCGGCGCGATACGCATTGACATCTTCAGTGTACTATATGGTGACTCGCACGGCGGACTTATTGCACCGGAAGATAGCGATGCAATCACGCTAGAACAGTAACGATACCTAATGCTTGCTGCATTGCTTGCTGCATTGCGTTCTGCATTCCCAGTAGTGCACTAACACACCCGCACTCACGGCAATGACTTTATTTCGTTAGCAGCACACGATGGGCGTGAGTTTCATGCGTTGGTGGCCTAGGCGGCGCGATACGCATTGACATCTTCAGTGAACTAATGGTGACTCGCACGGCGGACTTTTTGCACCGAAAGATAGCGATGCAATCACGCTTGAGCAGTAACGATACCTAATGCTTGCTGCACTGCTTGCTGCATTGCGTTCTGCATTCCCAGTAGTGCACTTACACACCCGCACTCACGGCAACGACTCAATTTCGTTAGCAGCACACGATGGGCGTGAGTTTCATGCGTTGGTTGCCTAGGCGGCGCGATACGCATTGACATCTTCAGGGTACTACATGATGACTCGCACGGCGGACATTTTGCACCGGAAGATAGCGATGGAATCACGCTAGAGCAGTAACGATACCTACTGCTTGCTGCACTGCTTGCTGCATTGCGTTCTACAATCCCAGCTGTGCACTGACAAACTCGCACTCACGGCAATGACTCAATTTCGTTAGCAGCACACGATGGGCGTGAGTTTCATGCTTTGGTGGCCTAGGCGGCGCGATACGCTTTGACGTCTTCAGTGTACTATATGATGACTCGCACGGCGGACTTATTGCACCGGAAGATAGCGATGCAATCACGCTAGAACAGTAACGATACCTAATGCTTGCTGCATTGCTTGCTGCATTGCGTTCTACATTCCCAGTAGTGCACTTTCACACTCGCACTCACGGCAACGACTCAATTTCGTTAGCAGCACACGATGGGCGTGAGTTTCATGCGTTGGTTGCCTAGGCGGCGCGATACGCATTGACATCTTCAGTGTACTATATGATGACTCGCACGGCGGACTTTTTGCACCGGAAGATAGCGATGGAATCACGCTAGAGCAGTAACGATACATACTGCTGGCTGCACTGCTTGCTGCATTGCGTTCTGCACTCCCAGCTGTGCACTAACACACTCGCACTCACGGCAATGACTAAATTTCGTTAGCAGCACACGATGGGCGTGAGTTTCATGCGTTGATGGCCTAGGCGGCGCGATACGCATTGACATCTTCAGTGAACTAATGGTGACTCGCACGGCGGACTTTTTGCACCGAAAGATAGCGATGCAATCACGCTTGAGCAGTAACGATACCTAATGCTTGCTGCACTGCTTGCTGCATTGCGTTCTGCATTCCCAGCTGTGCACTAACACACCCGCACTCACGGCAATGACTAAATTTCGTTAGCAGCACACGATGGGCGTGAGTTTCATGCGTTGGTGGCCTAGGCGGCGCGATACGCATTGACATCTTCAGTGAACTAATGGTGACTCGCACGGCGGACTTTTTGCACCGAAAGATAGCGATGCAATCACGCTAGAGCAGTAAATTTACCTAATGCTTGCTGCACTGCTTGCTGCATTGCGTTCAGCATTCCCAGCTGTGCACTAACACACCCGCACTCACGGCAATGACTCAATTTCGTTAACAGCACACGATGGGCGTGAGTTTCATGCGTTGGTGGCCAAGGCGGCGCGATACGCATTGACATCTTCAGTGTACAATATGGTGACTCGCACGGCGGACTTTTTGCACCGGAAGATAGCGATGCAATCACGCTAGAGCAGTAACGATACCTACTGCTTGCTACACTGCTTGCTGCATTGCGTTCTGCAATCCCAGCTGTGCACTAACAAACTCGCACTCACGGCAATGACTCAATTTCGTTAGCAGCACACGATGGGCGTGAGTTTCATGCGTTGGTGGTCTAGGCGGCGCGATACACATTGACATCTTCAGTGAACTAATGGTGACTTGCACGGCGGACTTTTTGCACCGAAAGATAGCGATGCAATCACGCTAGAGCAGTAACGATACCTACTGCTTGCTGCACTGCTTGCTGCATTGCGTTCTGCATTCGCAGCTGTGCACTAACACACTCGCACTCACGGTAATGACTTTATTTCGTTAGCAGCACACGATGGGCGTGAGTTTCATGCGTTGGTGGCCTAGGCGGCGCGATACGCATTGACGTCTTCAGTGTGCTATATGGTGACTCGCACGGCGGACTTATTGCACTGGAAGATAGCGATGCAATCACGATAGAGCAGTAACGATACCTATTGCTTGCTGCATTGCGTTCTGCACTCCCAGCTGTGCACTAACACACTCGCACTCACGGCAATGTCTCAATTTCGTTAGCAGCACACGATGGGCGTGAGTTTCATGCTTTGGTGGCCTAGGTGGCGCGATTCGCTTTGACGTCTTCAGTGTACTATATGATGATTCGCACGGCGGACTTTTTGCACCGGAAGATAGCGATGCAATCACGCTAGAGCAGTAACGATACCTACTGCTTGCTACACTGCTTGCTGCATTGCGTTCTGCAATCCTAGCTGTGCACTAACAAACTCGCACTCACGGCAATGACTCAATTTCGTTAGCAGCACACGATGGGCGTGAGTTTCATGCGTTGGTGGTCTAGGCGGCGCGATACACATTGACATCTTCAGTGAACTAATGGTGACTTGCACGGCGGACTTTTTGCACCGAAAGATAGCGATGCAATCACGCTAGAGCAGTAACGATACCTACTGCTTGCTGCACTGCTTGCTGCATTGCGTTCTGCATTCGCAGCTGTGCACTAACACACTCGCACTCACGGTAATGACTAAATTTCGTTAGCAGCACACGATGGGCGTAAGGTTCATGCGTTGGTGGCCTAGGCGGCGCGATACGCAATGACATCTTCAGTGTACTATATGATGACTCGCACGGCGGACTTTATGCACCGGAAGATAGCGATGCAATCACTATAGAGCAGTTACGATACCTATTGCTGGCTGCACTGCATTCTGCATTGCGTTCTGAAATCCCAGCAGTGCACTTACACACCCGCACTCATGGCAACGACTCAATTTCGTTAGCAGCACACGATGGGCGTGAGTTTCAGGCGTTGGTGGCCTAGGCAGCGCGATACGCATTGACATCTTCAGTGTACTATATGATGACTCGCACGGCGGACATTTTGCACCGGAAGATAGCGCTGCAATCACGCTAGAGCAGTAACGATACCTACTGCTTGCAGCACTGCTTGCTGAACTGCTTGCGGCATTGCGTTCTGCAATCCCAGCTATGCACTAACACACTCGCACTCACGGCAATGACTAAATTTCGTTAGCAGCACACGATGGGCGTGAGTTTCATGCGTTGGTTGCCTAGGCGGCGCGATACGCATTGACATCTTCAGTGTACTATATGATGACTTGCACGGCGGACTTTTTGCACCGGAAGATAGCGATGCAATCACGCTAGAGCAGTAACGATACATACTGCTTGCTGCACTGCTTGCTGCATTGCGTTCTGCATTCCCAGCAGTGCACTAACACACCCGCACTCACGGCAATGACTCAATTTCGTTAGCAGCACACGATGGGCGTGAGTTTCATGCGTTGGTGGCCTAGGCGGCGCGATACGCATATACATCTTCAGTGTACTATATGATGACTCGCACGGTGGACTTTTTGCACCGGAAGATAGCGATGCAATCACGCTAGAGCAGTAACGATACCTACTGCTGGCTCCACTGCTTGCTGCGTTGCGTTCTGCATTCCCAGCTGTACACTAACACACTCGCACTCACGGCAATGACTAAATTTCGTTAGCAGCACTCGATGGGCGTGAGTTTCATGCGTTGGTGGCCTAGGCGGCGCGATAAGCATTGACGTCTTCAGTGTACTATATGGTGACTCGCACGGCGGACTTTTTGCACCGGAAGATAGCGATGCAATCACGCTTGAGCAGTAACGATACATACTGCTGGCTGCACTGCTTGCTGCATTGCGTTCTGCATTCCCAGCAGTGCACGAACACACCCGCACTCACGGCAATGACTCAATTTCGTTAGCAGCACACGATGGGCGTGAGTTTCATGCGTTGGTGGCCTAGGCGGCGCGATACGCATATACATCTTCAGTGTACTATATGATGACTCGCACGGTGGACTTTTTGCACCGGAAGATAGCGATGCAATCACGCTAGAGCAGTAACGATACCTACTGCTGGCTCCACTGCTTTCTGCATTGCCTTCTGCATTCCCAGCAGTACACTAACACACCCGCACTCACGGCAACGACTCAATTTCGTTAGCAGCACACGATGGGCGTGAGTTTCATGCTTTGGTGGCCTAGGCGGCGCGATACGCTTTGATGTCTTCAGTGTACTATATGGTGACTCGCTCGGCGGACTTTTTGCACCGGAAATAGCGATGCAATCACGCTAGAGCAGTAACGATACCTACTGCTGGCTCCACTGCTTGCTGCATTGCGTTGTGCACTGCCAGCTGTGCACTAACACACTCGCACTCACGGCAATGACTCAATTTCGTTAGCAGCACACGATGGGCGTGAGTTTCATGCTTTGGTGGCCTAGGCGGCGCGATACGCATTGACATCTTCAGTGTACTATATGGTGACTCGCTCGGCGGACTTTTTGCACCAGAAGATATCGATGAAATCACGCTTGAGCAGTAACGATACCTTATGCTTGTTGCACTGCTTGCTGCATTGCGTTCTGCATTCCCAGCTGTGCATTAACACACCCGCACTCACGGCAATGACTAAATTTCGTTAGCAGCACACGATGGGCGTGAGTTTCATGCGTTGGTGGCCTAGGCGGCGCGATACGCATTGACATCTTCAGTGAACTAATGGTGACTCGCACGGCGGACTTTTTGCACCGAAAGATAGCGATGCAATCACGCTTGAGCAGTAACGATACCTAATGCTTGCTGCACTGCTTGCTGCATTGCGTTCTGCATTCCCAGCTGTGCACTAACACACCCGCACTCACGGCAATGACTTTATTTCGTTAGCAGCACACGATGGGCGTGAGTTTCATGCGTTGGTGGCCTAGGCGGCGCGATACGCATTGACATCTTCAGTGTACTATATGGTGACTCGCACGGCGGACTTTTTGCACCGGAAGATAGCGATGCAATCACGCTTGAGCAGTAACGATACATACTGCTGGCTGCACTGCTTGCTGCATTGCGTTCTGCATTCCCAGCAGTGCACGAACACACCCGCACTCACGGCAATGACTCAATTTCGTTAGCAGCACACGATGGGCGTGAGTTTCATGCGTTGGTGGCCTAGGCGGCGCGATACGCATATACATCTTCAGTGTACTATATGTGACTCGCACGGTGGACTTTTTGCACCGGAAGATAGCGATGCAATCACGCTAGAGCAGTAACGATACCTACTGCTGGCTCCACTGCTTTCTGCATTGCGTTCTGCACTGCCAGCTGTGCACTAACACACTCGCACTCACGGCAATGACTCAATTTCGTTAGCAGCACACGATGGGCGTGAGTTTCATGCTTTGGTGGCCTAGGCGGCGCGATACGCTTTGATGTCTTCAGTGTACTATATGGTGACTCGCTCGGCGGACTTTTTGCACCGGAAATAGCGATGCAATCACGCTAGAGCAGTAACGATACCTACTGCTGGCTCCACTGCTTGCTGCATTGCGTTCTGCACTGCCAGCTGTGCACTAACACACTCGCACTCACGGCAATGACTCAATTTCGTTGGCAGCACACGATGGGCGTGAGTTTCATGCTTTGGTGGCCTAGGCGGCGCGATACGCATTGACATCTTCAGTGTACTATATGGTGACTCGCTCGGCGGACTTTTTGCACCAGAAGATATCGATGAAATCACGCTTGAGCAGTAACGATACCTTATGCTTGTTGCACTGCTTGCTGCATTGCGTTCTGCATTCCCAGCTGTGCATTAACACACCCGCACTCACGGCAATGACTAAATTTCGTTAGCAGCACACGATGGGCGTGAGTTTCATGCGTTGGTGGCCTAGGCGGCGCGATACGCATTGACATCTTCAGTGAACTAATGGTGACTCGCACGGCGGACTTTTTGCACCGAAAGATAGCGATGCAATCACGCTTGAGCAGTAACGATACCTAATGCTTGCTGCACTGCTTGCTGCATTGCGTTCTGCATTCCCAGCTGTGCACTAACACACCCGCACTCACGGCAATGACTTTATTTCGTTAGCAGCACACGATGGGCGTGAGTTTCATGCGTTGGTGGCCTAGGCGGCGCGATACGCATTGACGTCTTCAGTGTGCTATATGGTGACTCGCACGGCGGACTTTTTGCACCGGAAGATAGCGATGAAATCACGCTAGAGCCGTAACGATACCTAATGCTTGCTGCACTGCTTGCTGCATTGCGTTCTGCATTCCCAGCTGTGCACTAACACACTCGCACTCACGGCAATGACTAAATTTCGTTAGCAGCACACGATGGGCGTGAGTTTCATGCGTTGGTGGCCTAGGCGGCGCGATACGCATTGACATCTACAGTGAACTAATGGTGACTCGCACGGCGGACTTTTTGCACCGAAAGATAGCGATGCAATCACGCTAGATCAGTAAATTTACCTAATGCTTGCTGCACTGCTTGCTGCATTGCGTTCTGCATTCCCAGCTGTGCACTAACACACCCGCACTCACGGCAATGACTCAATTTCGTTAACAGCACACGATGGGCGTGAGTTTCATGCGTTGGTGGCCAAGGCGGCGCGATACGCATTGACATCTTCAGTGTACTATATGGTGACTCGCACGGCGGACTTTTTGCACCGGAAGATAGCGATGCAATCACGCTAGAGCAGTAACGATACCTACTGCTTGCTACACTGCTTGCTGCATTGCGTTCTGCAATCCCAGCTGTGCACTAACAAACTCGCACTCACGGCAATGACTCAATTTCGTTAGCAGCACACGATGGGCGTGAGTTTCATGCGTTGGTGGTCTAGGCGGCGCGATACACATTGACATCTTCAGTGAACTAATGGTGACTTGCACGGCGGACTTTTTGCACCGGAAGATAGCGATGCAATAACGCTAGAGCAGTAACGATACCTACTGCTTGCTGCACTGCTTGCTGCATTGCGTTCTGCATTCGCAGCTGTGCACTAACACACTCTTACTCACGGTAATGACTTTATTTCGTTAGCAGCACACGATGGGCGTGAGTTTCATGCGTTGGTGGCCTAGGCGGCGCGATACGCATTGACGTCTTCAGTGTGCTATATGGTGACTCGCACGGCGGACTTTTTGCACTGGAAAATAGCGATGCAATCACGATAGAGCAGTAACGATACCTATTGCTTGCTGCATTGCGTTCTGCACTCCCAGCTGTCATCATATAGTACACTGAAGATGTCAATGCGTATCGCGCTGCCTAGGCCACCAACGCCTGAAACTCACGCCCATCGTGTGCTGCTAACGAAATTGAGTCGTTGCCATGAGTGCGGGTGTGTAAGTGCACTGCTGGAATTGCAGAACGCAATGCAGAAAGCAGTGCAGCCAGCAATAGGTATCGTTACTGCTCTATAGTGATTGCATCGCTATCTTCCGATGCATAAAGTCCGCCGTGCGAGTCATCATATAGTACACTGAAGATGTCAATGCGTATCGCGCCGCCTAGGCCACCAACGCATGAACCTCACGCCCATCGTGTGCTGCTAACGAAATTTAGTCATTGCCGTGAGTGCGAGTGTGTTAGTGCACAGCTGGGAATGCAGAACGCAATGCAGCAAGCAGTGCAGCAAGCAGTAGGTATCGTTACTGCTCTAGCGTGATTGCATCGCTATCTTTCGGTGCAAAAAGTCCGCCGTGCAAGTCACCATTAGTTCACTGAAGATGTCAATGTGTATCGCGCCGCCTAGACCACCAACGCATGAAACTCACGCCCATCGTGTGCTGCTAACGAAATTGAGTCATTGCCGTGAGTGCGAGTTTGTTAGTGCACAGCTGGGATTGCAGAACGCAATGCAGCAAGCAGTGTAGCAAGCAGTAGGTATCGTTACTGCTCTAGCGTGATTGCATCGCTATCTTCCGGTGCAAAAAGTCCGCCGTGCGAGTCATCATATAGTACACTGAAGACGTCAAAGCGAATCGCGCCACCTAGGCCACCAAAGCATGAAACTCACGCCCATCGTGTGCTGCTAACGAAATTGAGACATTGCCGTGAGTGCGAGTGTGTTAGTGCATAGCTGGGATTGCAGAACGCAATGCAGCAAGCAGTTCAGCAAGCAGTGCTGCAAGCAGTAGGTATCGTTACTGCTCTAGCGTGATTGCAGCGCTATCTTCCGGTGCAATACGCATTGACGTCTTCAGTGTACTATATGATGACTTGCACGGCGGACTTTTTGCACCAGAAGATAGCGATGAAATCACGCTTGAGCATTAACGATACCTTATGCTTGCTGCACTGCTTGCTGCATTGCGTTCTGCATTCCCAGCTGTGCACTAACACACCCGCACTCACGGCAATGACTCAATTTCGTTAGCAGCACACGATGGGCGTGAGTTTCATGCTTTGGTGGCCTAGGTGGCGCGATACGCATTGACATCTTCAGTGTACTATATGGTGACTCGCACGGCGGACTTTTTGCACCGAAAGATAGCGATGCAATCACGCTAGAGCAGTAACGATACCTACTACTTCTGCATTCCCAGCTGTATACTAACACACTCGCACTCACGGCAATGACTAAATTTCGTTAGCAGCACTCGATGGGCGTGAGTTTCATGCGTTGGTGGCCTAGGCGGCGCGATAAGCATTGACGTCTTCAGTGTACTATATGGTGACTCGCACGGCGGACTTTTTGCACCGGAAGATAGCGATGCAATCACGCTTGAGCAGTAACGATACATACTGCTGGCTGCACTGCTTGCTGCATTGCGTTCTGCATTCCCAGCTGTGCACGAACACACCCGCACTCACGGCAATGACTCAATTTCGTTAGCAGCACACGATGGGCGTGAGTTTCATGCGTTGGTGGCCTAGGCGGCGCGATACGCATTGACATCTTCAGTGTACTATATGATGACTCGCACGGTGGACTTTTTGCACCGAAAGATAGCGATGCAATCACGCTAGAGCAGTAACGATACCTACTGCTGGCTCCACTGCTTTCTGCATTGCGTTCTGCATTCCCAGCAGTACACTAACACACCCGCACTCACGGCAACGACTTAATTTCGTTAGCAGCACACGATGGGCGTGAGTTTCAGGCGTTGGTGGCCTAGGCGGCGAGATACTCATTGACATCTTCAGTGTACTATATGATGACTCGCACGGCGGACATTTTGCACCGGAAGATAGCGATGCAATCTCGCTAGAGCAGTAACGATATCTACTGCTTGCTGCATTGCTTGCTGCATTGCGATCTGCAATCCCAGCTGTGCACTAACACACTCGCACTCACGGCATTGACTCAATTTCGTTAGCAGCACACGGTGGGCGTGAGTTTCATGCGTTGGTGGCGTAGGTTGCGCGATACGCATTGACATCTTCAGTGTACTATATGGTGACTCGCTCGGTGGACTTTTTGCACCGGAAGATAGCGATGCAATCACGATAGAGCAGTAACGATACCTATTGCTTGCTGCATTGCGTTCTGCACTCCCAGCTGTGCACTAACACACTCGCACTCACGGCAATGACTCAATTTCGTTAGCAGCACACGATGGGCGTGAGTTTCATGCTTTGGTGGCCTAGGCGGCGCGATACGCTTTGACGTCTTCAGTGTACTATATGATGACTCGCACGGCGGACTTTTTGCACCGGCAGATAGCGATGCAAGCACGCTAGAGCAGTAACGATACCTACTGCTTGCTGCACTGCTTGCTGCATTGCGTTCTACAATCCCAGCTGTGCACTGACAAACTCGCACTCACGGCAATGACTCAATTTCGTTAGCAGCACACGATGGGCGTGAGTTTCATGCGTTGGTGACCTAGGCGGCGCGATACGCATTGACACCGGAAGATAGCGATGCAATCACGCTAGAGCAGTAACGATACATACTGCTGGCTGCACTGCTTGCTGCATTGCGTTCTGCATTCCCAGCAGTGCACTAACACACCCGCACTCACGGCAATGACTCAATTTCGTTAGCAGCACACGATGGGCGTGAGTTTCATGCGTTGGTGACCTAGGCGGCGCGATACGCATTGACATCTTCAGTATACTATATGATGACTCACACGGCGGACTTTTTGCACAAGAAGATAGCGATGCAATCACGATAGAGCAGTAACGATACCTACTGCTGGCTGCACTGCTTTCTGCATTGCGTTCTGCATTCCCAGCAGTACACTAACACACCCGCACTCACGGCAACGACTCAATTTCGTTAGCAGCACACGATGGGCGTGAGTTTCAGGCGTTGGTGGCCTAGGCGGCGCGATACTCATTGACATTTTCAGTTTACTATATGATGACTCGCACGGCGGACATTTTGCACCGGAAGATAGCGATGCAATCACGCTAGAGCAGTAACGAAATCTACTGCTTGCTGCATTGCGTTCTGCAATCCCAGCTGTGCGCTAACACTTTCGCACTCACGGCAATGACTCAATTTCGTTAACAGCACACGATGGGCGTGAGTTTCATGCGTTGGTGGCCTAGGCGGCGCGATACGCATTGACATCTTCAGTGTACTATACGATGACTCGCACGGCGGACTTTTTGCACCGGAAGATAGCGATGCAATCACGCTAGAGCAGTAGCGATACATACTGCTGGCTGCACTGCTTGCTGCATTGCGTTCTGCATTCCCAGCAGTGCACTAACACACCCGCACTCACGGCAATGACTCAATTTCGTTAGCAGCACACGATGGGCGTGAGTTTCAGGCGTTGGTGACCTAGGCGGCGCGATACGCATTGACATCTTCATTGTACTATATGATGACTCGCACGGCGGACATTTTGCACCGGAAGATAGCGATGCAATAACGCTAGGGCAGTAACGATACCTACTGCTTGCTGCACTGCTTGCTGCATTGCGGTCTGTAATCCCAGCTGTGCACTTACACACCCGCACTCACGGCAACGACTCAATTTCGTTAGCAGCACACGATGGGCGTGAGTTTCAGGCGTTGGTGGCCTAGGCGGCGCGATACTCATTGACATTTTCAGTGTACTATATGATGACTCGCACGGCGGACATTTTGCACCGGAAGATAGCGATGCAATCAAGCTAGAGCAGTAACGAAATCTACTGCTTGCTGCATTGCGTTCTGCAATCCCAGCTGTGCGCTAACACACTCGCACTCACGGCAATGACTAAATTTCGTTAGCAGCACACGATGGGCGTGAGTTTCATGCGTTGGTGGCCTAGGCGGCGCGATACGCATTGACATCTTCAGTGTACTATATGATGACTCGCACGGTGGACTTTTTGCACCGAAAGATAGCGATGCAATCACGCTTGAGCAGTTACGATACCTAATGCTTGCTGCACTGCTTGCTGCATTGCGTTCTGCATTCCCAGCAGTGCACTAACACACCCGCACTCACGGCAATGACTCAATTTCGTTAGCAGCACACGATGGGCGTGAGTTTCAGGCGTTGGTGACCTAGGCGGCGCGATACGCATTGACATCTTCATTGTACTATACGATGACTCGCACGGCGGACTTTTTGCACCGGAAGATAGCGATGCAATCACGATAGCGCAGTAACGATACCTACTGCTGGCTGCACTGCTTTCTGCATTGCGTTCTGCATTCCCAGCAGTGCCCAAACACACCCGCACTCACGGCAACGACTCAATTTCGTTAGCAGCACACGATGGGCGTGAGTTTCATGCGTTGATGGCCTAGGCGGCGCGATACGCATTGACATCTTCAGTGAACTAATGGTGACTCGCACGGCGGACTTTTTGCACCGAAAGATAGCGATGCAATCACGCTTGAGCAGTAACGATACCTAATGCTTGCTGCACTGCTTGCTGCATTGCGTTCTGCATTCCCAGCAGTGCACTAACACACCCGCACTCACGGCAATGACTCAATTTCGTTAGCAGCACACGATGGGCGTGAGTTTCATGCGTTGGTGGCCTAGGCGGCGCGATACGCATTGACATCTTCAGTGTACTATATGATGACTCGCACGGTGGACTTTTTGCACCGGAAGATAGCGATGCAATCACGCTAGAGCAGTAACGATACCTACTGCTGGCTCCACTGCTTTCTGCATTGCGTTCTGCATTCCCAGCAGTACACTAACACACCCGCACTCACGGCAACGACTCAATTTCGTTAGCAGCACACGATGGGCGTGAGTTTCAGGCGTTGGTGGCCTAGGCGGCGAGATACTCATTGACAACTTCAGTGTACTAATGGTGACTCGCACGGCGGACTTTTTGCACCGAAAGATAGCGATGCAATCACGCTTGAGCAGTAACGATACCTAATGCTTGCTGCACTGCTTGCTGCATTGCGTTCTGCATTCCCAGCAGTGCACTAACACACCCGCACTCACGGCAATGACTCAATTTCGTTAGCAGCACACGATGGGCGTGAGTTTCATGCGATGGTGGCCTAGGCGGCGCGATACGCATTGACATCTTCAGTGTACTATACGATGACTCGCACGGCGGACTTTTTGCACCGGAAGATAGCGATGCAATCACGATAGCGCAGTAACGATACCTACTGCTGGCTGCACTGCTTTCTGCATTGCGCTCTGCATTCCCAGCAGTGCCCAAACACACCCGCACTCACGGCAACGACTCAATTTCGTTAGCAGCACACGATGGGCGTGAGTTTCATGCGTTGATGGCCTAGGCGGCGCGATACGCATTGACATCTTCAGTGAACTAATGGTGACTCGCACGGCGGACTTTTTGCACCGAAAGATAGCGATGCAATCACGCTTGAGCAGTAACGATACCTAATGCTTGCTGCACTGCTTGCTGCATTGCGTTCTGCATTCCCAGCAGTGCACTAACACACCCGCACTCACGGCAATGACTCAATTTCGTTAGCAGCACACGATGGGCGTGAGTTTCATGCGTTGGTGGCCTAGGCGGCGCGATACGCATTGACATCTTCAGTGTACTATACGATGACTCGCACGGCGGACTTTTTGCACCGGAAGATAGCGATGCAATAACGCTAGGGCACTAACGATACCTACTGCTTGCTGCACTGCTTGCTGCATTGCGTTCTGTAATCCCAGCTGTGCACTTACACACCCGCACTCACGGCAACGACTCAATTTCGTTAGCAGCACACGATGGGCGTGAGTTTCAGGCGTTGGTGGCCTAGGCGGCGCGATACTCATTGACATTTTCAGTGTACTATATGATGACTCGCACGGCGGACATTTTGCACCGGAAGATAGCGATGCAATCACAATGGAGCAGTAACGAAATCTACTGCTTGCTGCATTGCGTTCTGCAATCCCAGCTGTGCGCTAACACACTCGCACTCACGGCAATGACTCAATTTCGTTAGCAGCACACGATGGGCGTGAGTTTCATGCGTTGGTGACCTAGGCGGCGCGATACGCATTGACATCATCAGTGTACTATATGATGACTCGCACGGCGGACTTTTTGCACCGGAAGATAGCGATGCAATCACGCTAGAGCAGTAACGATACATACTGCTGGCTGCACTGCTTGCTGCATTGCTTTCTGCATTCCCAGCAGTGCACTAACACACCCGCACTCACGGCAATGACTCAATTTCGTTAGCAGCACACGATGGGCGTGAGTTTCATGCGTTGGTGACCTAGGCGGCGCGATACGCATTGACATCTTCAGTGTACTATATGATGACTCACACGGCGGACTTTTTGCACAAGAAGATAGCGATGCAATCACGATAGAGCAGTAACGATACCTACTGCTGGCTGCACTGCTTGCTGCATTGCGTTCTGCATTGCGTTCTGCATTCCCAGCAGTACACTAGCACACCCGCACTCACGGCAACGACTCAATTTCGTTAGCAGCACACGATGGGCGTGAGTTTCAGGCGTTGGTGGCCTAGGCGGCGCGATACTCATTGACATTTTCAGTGTACTATATGATGACTCGCACGGCGGACATTTTGCACCGGAAGATAGCGATGCAATCACGCTAGAGCAGTAACGAAATCTACTGCTTGCTGCATTGCGTTCTGCAATCCCAGCTGTGCGCTAACACACTCGCACTCACGGCAATGACTCATTTTCGTTAGCAGCACACGATGGGCGCGAGTTTCATGCGTTGGTGGCCTAGGCGGCGCGATACGCATTGACATCTTCAGTGAACTAATGGTGACTTGCACGGCGGAATTTTTGCACCGGAAGATAGCGATGCAATCACGATAGAGCAGTAACGATACCTATTGCTTGCTGCATTGCGTTCTGCACTCCCAGCTGTGCACTAATACACTCGCACTCACAGCAATGTCTCAATTTCGTTAGCAGCACACGATGGGCGTGAGTGTCATGCTTTGGCGGCCTAGGCGGCGCGATACGCATTGACATCTTCAGTGTACTATATGATGACTCGCACGGCGGACGGCGGACTTTTTGCACCGGAAGATAGCGATGCAATAACGTTCGAGCAGTAACGATACCTACTGCTTGCTGCACTGCTTGCTGCATTGCGTTCAGCATTCCCAGCTGTGCACCAACACACTCGCACTCACGGCAATGACTCAATTTCGTTAGCAGCACACGATGGGCGTGAGTTTCATGCGATGGTGGCCTAGGCGGCGCGATACGCATTGACATCTTCAGTGTACTATATGATGACTCGCACGGCGGAATTTTTGCACCGGAAGATAGCGATGCAATCACGATAGAGCAGTAACGATACCTATTGCTTGCTACATTGCGTTCTGCACTCCCAGCTGTGCACTAATACACTCGCACTCACGGCAATGTCTCAATTTCGTTAGCAGCACACGATGGGCGTGAGTTTCATGCTTTGGTGGCCTAGGCGGCGCGATACGCATTGACGTCTTCAATGTACTATATGATGACTCGCACGGCAGACTTTTTGCACCGGAAGATAGGGATGCAATCACGCTAGAACAGTAACGATATCTACTGCTGGCTGCACTGCTTGCTGCATTGCGTTCTGCATTCCCAGCTGTGCACCAACACACTCGCACTCACGGCAATGACTCAATTTCGTTAGCAGCACACGATGGGCGTGAGTTTCATGCGATGGTGGCCTAGGCGGCGCGATACGCATTGACATCTTCAGTGTACTATATGATGACTCGCACGGCGGAATTTTTGCACCGGAAGATAGCGATGCAATCACGATAGAGCAGTAACGATACCTATTGCTTGCTACATTGCGTTCTGCACTCCCAGCTGTGCACTAATACACTCGCACTCACGGCAATGTCTCAATTTCGTTAGCAGCACACGATGGGCGTGAGTTTCATGCTTTGGTGGCCTAGGCGGCGCGATACGCATTGACGTCTTCAGTGTACTATATGATGACTCGCACGGCAGACTTTTTGCACCGGAAGATAGCGATGCAATCACGCTAGAACAGTAACGATATCTACTGCTGGCTGCACTGCTTGCTGCATTGCGTTCTGCATTCCCAGCAGTGCACTAACACAGCCGCACTCACGGCAATGACTCAATTTCGTTAGCAGCACACGATGGGCGTGAGTTTCAGGCGTTGGTGGCCTAGGCGGCGCGATACTCATTGACATTTGCAGTGTACTATATGATGACTCGCACGGCGGACATTTTGCACCGGAAGATAGCGATGCAATCACGCTAGAGCAGTATCGAAATCTACTGCTTGCTGCATTGCGTTCTGCAATCCCAGCTGTGCGCTAACACACTCGCACTCACGGCAATGACTCAATTTCGTTAGCAGCACACGATGGGCGTGAGTTTCATGCGTTGGTGGCCTAGGCGGCGCGATACGCATTGACATCTTCAGTGTACTACACGATGACTCGCACGGCGGACTTTTTGCACCGGAAGATAGCGATGCAATCACGCTAGAGAAGTAACAATACCTACTGCTTGCTGCACTGCTTGCTTCACTGCTTACTGCACTGCTTGCTGCATTGCGATCTGCAATCCCAGCTGTGCACTAACACACTCGCACTCACGGCAATGACTCAATTTCGTTAGCAGCACACGATGGGCGTGAGTTTCATGCGTTGGTGGCCTAGGCGGCGCGATACGCATTGACATCTTCAGTGTACTATATGATGACTCGCACGGCGGACTTTTTGCACCGAAAGATAGCTATGCAATCACGCTAGAGCAGTTACGAAACCTAATGCTGGCTGCACTGCTTTCTGCATTGCGTTCTGCATTCCCAGCAGTGCACTAACACACTCGCACTCACGGCAACGACTCAATTTCGTTAGCAGCACACGATGGGCGTGAGTTTCATGCGTTGGTGGCCTAGGCGGCGCGATACGCATTGACGTCATCAGTGTACTATATGATGACTTGCGCGGCGGACTTTTTGCACCGGAAGATAGCGATGAAATCACGCTAGAGCAGTAACGAAATCTACTGCTTGCTGCACTGCTTGCTGCATTGCTTTCTGCATTCCCAGCAGTGCACTAACACACCCGCACTCACGGCAATGACTCAATTTCGTTAGCAGCACACGATGGGCGTGAGTTTCATGCGTTGGTGACCTAGGCGGCGCGATACGCATTGACATCTTCAGTGTACTATATGATGACTCACACGGCGGACTTTTTGCACAAGAAGATAGCGATGCAATCACGATAGAGCAGTAACGATACCTACTGCTGGCTGCACTGCTTTCTGCATTGCGTTCTGCATTCCCAGCAGTACACTAGCACACCCGCACTCACGGCAACGACTCAATTTCGTTAGCAGCACACGATGGGCGTGAGTTTCAGGCGTTGGTGGCCTAGGCGGCGCGATACTCATTGACATTTTCAGTGTACTATATGATGACTCGCACGGCGGACATTTTGCACCGGAAGATAGCGATGCAATCAAGCTAGAGCAGTAACGAAATCTACTGCTTGCTGCATTGCGTTCTGCAATCCCAGCTGTGCGCTAACACACTCGCACTCACGGCAATGTCTCAATTTCGTTAGCAGCACACGATGGGCGTGAGTTTCATGCTTTGGTGGCCTAGGCGGCGCGATACGCATTGACGTCTTCAGTGTACTATATGATGACTCGCACGGCAGACTTTTTGCACCGGAAGATAGCGATGCAATCACGCTAGAACAGTAACGATATCTACTGCTGGCTGCACTGCTTGCTGCATTGCGTTCTGCATTCCCAGCAGTGCACTAACACACCCGCACTCACGGCAATGACTCAATTTCGTTAGCAGCACACGATGGGCGTGAGTTTCAGGCGTTGGAGGCCTAGGCGGCGCGATACTCATTGACATTTGCAGTGTACTATATGATGACTCGCACGGCGGACATTTTGCATCGGAAGATAGCGATGCAATCACGCTAGAGCAGTATCGAAATCTACTGCTTGCTGCATTGCGTTCTGCAATCCCAGCTGTGCGCTAACACACTCGCACTCACGGCAATGACTCAATTTCGTTAGCAGCACACGATGGGCGTGAGTTTCATGCGTTGGTGGCCTAGGCGGCGCGATACGCATTGACATCTTCAGTGTACTATACGATGACTCGCACGGCGGACTTTTTGCACCGGAAGATAGCGATGCAATCACGCTAGAGCAGTAACGATACATACTGCTGGCTGCACTGCTTGCTGCATTGCGTTCTGCATTCCCAGCTGTGCACTAACACACCCGCACTCACGGCAATGACTAAATTTCGTAAGCAGCACACGATGGGCGTGAGTTTCATGCGTTGGTGGCCTAGGCGGCGCGATACGCATTGACATCTCCAGTGAACTAATGGTGACTCGCACGGCGGACATTTTGCACCGGAAGATAGCGATGCAATCACGCTAGAGCAGTAACGAAATATACTGCTTGCTGCATTGCGTTCTGCAATCCCAGCTGTGCGCTAACACACTCGCACTCACGGCAATGACTCAATTTCGTTAGCAGCACACGATGGGCGTGAGTTTCATGCGTTGGTGGCCTAGGGGGCGCGATACGCATTGACATCTTCAGTGTACTATACGATGACTCGCACGGCGGACTTTTTGCACCGGAAGATAGCGATGCAATCACGCTAGAACAGTAACGATATCTACTGCTGGCTGCACTGCTTGCTGCATTGCGTTCTGCATTCCCAGCAGTGCACTAACACAGCCGCACTCACGGCAATGACTCAATTTCGTTAGCAGCACACGATGGGCGTGAGTTTCAGGCGTTGGTGGCCTAGGCGGCGCGATACTCATTGACATTTGCAGTGTACTATATGATGACTCGCACGGCGGACATTTTGCACCGGAAGATAGCGATGCAATCACGCTAGAGCAGTATCGAAATCTACTGCTTGCTGCATTGCGTTCTGCAATCCCAGCTGTGCGCTAACACACTCGCACTCACGGCAATGACTCAATTTCGTTAGCAGCACACGATGAGCGTGAGTTTCATGCGTTGGTGGCCTAGGCGACGCGATACGCATTGACATCTTCAGTGTACTACACGATGACTCGCACGGCGGACTTTTTGCACCGGAAGATAGCGATGCAATCACGCTAGAGAAGTAACAATACCTACTGCTTGCTGCACTGCTTGCTTCACTGCTTACTGCACTGCTTGCTGCATTGCGATCTGCAATCCCAGCTGTGCACTAACACACTCGCACTCACGGCAATGACTCAATTTCGTTAGCAGCACACGATGGGCGTGAGTTTCATGCGTTGGTGGCCTAGGCGGCGCGATACGCATTGAAATCTTCAGTGTACTATATGATGACTCGTACGGCGGACTTTTTGCACCGAAAGATAGCTATGCAATCACGCTAGAGCAGTTACGAAACCTAATGCTGGCTGCACTGCTTTCTGCATTGCGTTCTGCATTCCCAGCAGTGCACTAACACACTCGCACTCACGGCAACGACTCAATTTCGTTAGCAGCACACGATGGGCGTGAGTTTCATGCGTTGGTGGCCTAGGCGGCGCGATACGCATTGACGTCATCAGTGTACTATATGATGACTCGCACGGCGGACTTTTTGCACCGGAAGATAGCGATGCAATCACGCTAGAGCAGTTACGAAACCTAATGCTGGCTGCACTGCTTTCTGCATTGCGTTCTGCATTCCCAGCAGTGCACTAACACACTCGCACTCACGGCAATGACTCAATTTCGTTAGCAGCACACGATGGGCGTGAGTTTCATGCGTTGGTGGCCTAGGCGGCGCGATACGCATTGACATCTTCAGTGTACTATACGATGACTCGCACGGCGGACTTTTTGCACCGGAAGATAGCGATGCATACACGCTAGAGCAGTAACGATACATACTGCTGGCTGCACTGCTTGCTGCATTGCGTTCTGCATTCCCAGCAGTGCACTAACACACCCGCACTCACGGCAATGACTAAATTTCGTAAGCAGCACACGATGGGCGTGAGTTTCATGCGTTGGTGGCCTAGGCGGCGCGATACGCATTGACATCTCCAGTGAACTAATGGTGACTCGCACGGCGGACATTTTGCACCGGAAGATAGCGATGCAATCACGCTAGAGCAGTAACGAAATCTACTGCTTGCTGCACTGCTTGCTGCATTGCTTTCTGCATTCCCAGCAGTGCACTAACACACTCGCACTCACGGCAATGACTCAATTTCGTTAGCAGCACACGATGGGCGTGAGTTTCATGCGATGGTGGCCTAGGCGGCGCGATACGCATTGACATCTTCAGTGTACTATATGATGACTCGCACGGCGGAATTTTTGCACCGGAAGATAGCGATGCAATCACGATAGAGCAGTAACGATACCTATTGCTTGCTACATTGCGTTCTGCACTCCCAGCTGTGCACTAATACACTCGCACTCACGGCAATGTCTCAATTTCGTTAGCAGCACACGATGGGCGTGAGTTTCATGCGTTGGTGGCCTAGGCGGCGCGATACGCATTGACATCTCCAGTGAACTAATGGTGACTCGCACGGCGGACATTTTGCACCGGAAGATAGCGATGCAATCATGCTAGAGCAGTAACGAAATCTACTGCTGGCTGCACTGCTTGCTGCATTGCGTTCTGCATTCCCAGCAGTGCACTAACACACCCGCACTCACGGCAATGACTCAATTTCGTTAGCAGCACACGATGGGCGTGAGTTTCATGCGTTGGTGGCCTAGGCGGCGCGATACGCATTGACATCTCCAGTGAACTAATGGTGACTCGCACGGCGGACATTTTGCACCGGAAGATAGCGATGCAATCACGCTAGAGCAGTAACGAAATCTACTGCTTGCTGCATTGCGTTCTGCAATCCCAGCTGTGCGCTAACACACTCGCTTTCACGGCAATGACTCAATTTCGTTAGCAGCACACGATGGGCGTGAGTTTCATGCGTTGGTGGCCTAGGCGGCGCGATACGCATTGACATCTTCAGTGTACTATACGATGACTCGCACGGCGGACTTTTTGCACCGGATGATAGCGATGCAATCACGCTAGAGCAGTAACGATACATACTGCTGGCTGCACTGCTTGCTGCATTGCGTTCTGCATTCCCAGCAGTGCACTAACACACCCGCACTCACGGCAATGACTAAATTTCGTAAGCAGCACACGATGGGCGTGAGTTTCATGCGTTGGTGGCCTAGGCGGCGCGATACGCATTGACATCTTCAGTGTACTATACGATGACTCGCACGGCGGACTTTTTGCACCGGAAGATAGCGATGCAATCACGCTAGAGCAGTAACGATACCTACTGCTGGCTGCACTACTTGCTGCATTGCGTTCTGCATTCCCAGCAGTGCACTAACACACCCGCACTCACGGCAATGACTAAATTTCGTAAGCAGCACACGATGGGCGTGAGTTTCATGCGTTGGTGGCCTAGGCGGCGCGATACGCATTGACATCTCCAGTGAACTAATGGTGACTCGCACGGCGGACATTTTGCACCGGAAGATAGCGATGCAATCACGCTAGAGCAGTAACGAAATCTACTGCTTGCTGCACTGCTTGCTGCATTGCTTTCTGCATTCCCAGCAGTGCACCAACACACTCGCACTCACGGCAATGACTCAATTTCGTTAGCAGCACACGATGGGCGTGAGTTTCATGCTTTGGTGGCCTAGGCGGCGCGATACGCATTGACGTCTTCAGTGTACTATATGATGACTCGCACGGCAGACTTTTTGCACCGGAAGATAGCGATGCAATCACGCTAGAACAGTAACGATATCTACTGCTGGCTGCACTGCTTGCTGCATTGCGTTCTGCATTCCCAGCAGTGCACTAACACACCCGCACTCACGGCAATGACTCAATTTCGTTAGCAGCACACGATGGGCGTGAGTTTCAGGCGTTGGTGGCCTAGGCGGCGCGATACTCATTGACATTTGCAGTGTACTATATGATGACTCGCACGGCGGACATTTTGCACCGGAAGATAGCGATGCAATCACGCTAGAGCAGTATCGAAATCTACTGCTTGCTGCATTGCGTTCTGCAATCCCAGCTGTGCGCTAACACACTCGCACTCACGGCAATGATTCAATTTCGTTAGCAGCACACGATGGGCGTGAGTTTCATGCGTTGGTGGCCTAGGCGGCGCGATACGCATTGACATCTTCAGTGTACTATACGATGACTCGCACGGCGGACTTTTTGCACCGGAAGATAGCGATGCAATCACGCTAGAGCAGTAACGATACATACTGCTGGCTGCACTGCTTGCTGCATTGCGTTCTGCATTCCCAGCAGTGCACTAACACACCCGCACTCACGGCAATGACTAAATTTCGTAAGCAGCACACGATGGGCGTGAGTTTCATGCGTTGTTGGCCTAGGCGGCGCGATACGCATTGACATCTCCAGTGAACTAATGGTGACTCGCACGGCGGACATTTTGCACCGGAAGATAGCGATGCAATCACGCTAGAGCAGTAACGAAATCTACTGCTTGCTGCATTGCGTTCTGCAATCCCAGCTGTGCGCTAACACACTCGCACTCACGGCAATGACTCAATTTCGTTAGCAGCACACGATGGGCGTGAGTTTCAGGCGTTGGTGGCCTAGGCGGCGCGATACTCATTGACATTTTCAGTGTACTATATGATGACTCGCACGGCGGACATTTTGCACCGGAAGATAGCGATGCAATCACGCTAGAGCAGTAACGAAATCTACTGCTTGCTGCATTGCGTTCTGCAATCCCAGCTGTGCGCTAACACACTCGCACTGACGGCAATGACTCAATTTCGTTAGCAGCACACGATGGGCGTGAGTTTCATGCGTTGGTGGCCTAGGCGGCGCGATACGCATTGACATCTTCAGTGTACTATATGATGACTCGCACGGCGGACTTTTTGCAGCGAAAGATAGCTATGCAATCACGCTAGAGCAGTTACGAAACCTAATGCTGGCTGCACTGCTTTCTGCATTGCGTTCTGCATTCCCAGCAGTGCACTAACACACTCGCACTCACGGCAACGACTCAATTTCGTTAGCAGCACACGATGGGCGTGAGTTTCATGCGTTGGTGGCCTAGGCGGCGCGATACGCATTGACGTCATCAGTGTACTATACGATGACTCGCACGGCGGACTTTTTGCACCGGAAGATAGCGATGCAATCACGCTAGAGCAGTAACAATACCTACTGCTTGCTGCACTGCTTGCTTCACTGCTTACTGCACTGCTTGCTGCATTGCGTTCTGCAATCCCAGCTGTGCACTAACACACTCGCACTCACGGCAATGACTCAATTTCGTTAGCAGCACACGATGGGCGTGAGTTTCATGCGTTGGTGGCCTAGGCGGCGCAATACGCATTGACATCTTCAGTGTACTATATGATGACTCGCACGGCGGACTTTTTGCACCGAAAGATAGCTATGCAATCACGCTAGAGCAGTAACGAAACCTAATGCTGGCTGCACTGCTTTCTGCATTGCGTTCTGCATTCCCAGCAGTGCACTAACACACTCGCACTCACGGCAACGACTCAATTTCGTTAGCAGCACACGATGGGCGTGAGTTTCATGCGTTGGTGGCCTAGGCGGCGCGATACGCATTGACGTCATCAGTGTACTATATGATGACTTGCGCGGCGGACTTTTTGCACCGGAAGATAGCGATGAAATCACGCTAGAGCAGTAACGATACCTAATGCTTGCTGCATGCTACTGCCTGCTGGCTGCATTGCGTTCTGCAATCCCAGCTTTGCACTAACACACTCGCACTCACGGCAATGACTCAATTTCGTTAGCAGCACACGATGGGCGTGAGTTTCAGGCGTTGGTGGCCTAGGCGGCGCGATACGCATTGACATCTCCAGTGAACTAATGGTGACTCGCACGGCGGACATTTTGCACCGGAAGATAGCGATGCAATCACGCTAGAGCAGTAACGATACCTACTGCTGCTGCTGCTTACTGCACTGCTTGCTGCATTGCATTCTGCAATCCCAGCTGTGCACTAACACACTCGCACTCACGGCAATGACTCAATTTCGTTAGCAGCACACGATGGGCGTGAGTTTCATGCGTTGGTGGCCTAGGCGGCGCGATACGCATTGACGTCTTCAGTGTACTATATGATGACTTGCACGGCGGACTTTTTGCACCAGAAGATAGCGATGAAATCACGCTTGAGCAGTAACGATACCTTATGCTTGCTGCACTGCTTGCTGCATTGCGTTCTGCATTCCCAGCTGTGCACTAACACACTCGCAGTCACGGCAATGACTAAATTTCGTTAGCTGCACACGATGGTCGTGAGTTTCATGCGTTGGTGGCCTAGGCGGCGCGATACGCATTGACATCTTCAGTGTACTATTTGATGACTCGCACGGCGGACTTTTTGCACCGGAAGATAGCGATGCAACCACGCTAGAGCAGTAACGATACATACTGCTGGCTGCACTGCTTGCTGCTCTGCTTGCTGCATTGCGTTCTGCATTCCTAGCAGTGCACT
>JARNME010000528.1:0-12496 GCA_030179655.1 Scaptomyza flava | reverse complement strand
CACACCCGCACTCACTTCAATGACTCAATTTCGTTAGCAGCACACGATGGGCGTGAGTTTCATTCGTTGGTGGCCTAGGCGGCGCGATACGCATTGACATCTTCAGTGTACTATATGATGACTCGCACGGCGGACTTTTTGCACCGGAAGATAGCGATGCAATCACGATAGAGCAGTAACGATACCTACTGCTGGCTGTACTGCTTTCTGCAGCGCGTTCTGCATTCCCAGCTGTGCACTTACACACCCGCACTCACGGCAATGACTCAATTTCGTTAGCAGCACACGATGGGCGTGAGTTTCAGGCGTTGGTGGCCTAGGCGGCGCGATACGCATTGACATCTTAAGTGTACTATATGATGACTTGCACGGCGGACATTTTGCACCGGAATATAGCGATGCAATCACGCTAGAGCAGTAACGATACCTACTGCTTGCTGCATTGCGTTCTGCAATCCCAGCTGTGCACTAACGCACTCGCACTCACGGCAATGACTCAATTTCGTTAGCAGCACACGATGGGCGTGAGTTTCATGCGTTAGTGGTGCATTCCCAGCTGTGCACTAACACACCCGCACTCACGGCAATGACTCAATTTCGTTAGCAGCACACGATGGGCGTGAGTTTCATGCGTTGGTGCCATATTCTTATTATTATATAGTGCAGAGAGCCGCTCCGCTGTCGGCGTCACTGGCAGCGCAGCTCCGCGGCTATAGGCTAAAATATACTTTAAGATAGATTGTACAAGGCATTCAATAAATGAACACTAAGCCGAACGTTTATGCTTCCATTAATTACATGGCGACCGTGGAAGTGCAAGTGAACCTGCACAAATAGAAGCAACAACAGTGGAAGTGCACAAATAGCAGCAACAACGGTGGAAGTGCAACACAACTATGCTGGACAACAACAACAACATCAGCAGCAACTAAGAAGACTCAAACGGCGAAGAAAAAAAAGAATAATACAGAGTGAGTAGAGTCGAGCATGGTTAATAAACGAGGCGGTGTACAAAACAAAATCAAAAAGAGGGTAGCTAGCCTAAATTGGCAGTTATATACCCAAAAACCTCCACCAGCCTGGTCAACAGCTCAGAAGCTACAACCGGAGCTTGACCATTTGCGAGAATACTTGCAAAATAACAAGAAAAAACCATGTTCCACTCCTCCCTCACATATACCAAATATAAGCAATACCAAAATAATTCAACCACCATCCCAAGAACAAATACCAAAGAGGACAAAGGAGTGCCCAAAGGACTGCGAGGGAATCTGGAGCCCATACTGCATCGGCACTTGTAAACATTGTAGAGTGCAAACACCGGCGGAAAATAGAAACACAGCCTGTGCGATGACCAGCACCGGCACCGCCTGAGCTCATAGGCCCCGGACATCAGCAGCAGCAACAACGACATCAGCCACTGTAGCAGCAATAGAAAACAGCAACCGCCAGCAACGATAACAACATATATTTCTACTATATTTAATATTATACAAATGAAGCAAAATTTTATAACACTTTTGTAATATTGAGCGGAAACACCTTCGCCCAATGAACCAGTACGGCCTGTAAAGTCGTACGAAAAGTAGGCAGGAAATAATGTAAAAAAAAAAAAAAAAAAAAAAATGAATTTTTGAAAGTTAACTAAAAGTATATGCCAATAGACACAAATAAAATAAGTAAATTTGACGAAATAATTAAAAATTTCGATAAAATGGGTATAGTAGACGTAAAATCGGTAGATTCGACCGCCAACGTTATCAATAAAGTTGACGTGTCATCACCGGATTTGCAGTACATGCTAATTTTAGTAGCCATTATCGTAGGTCTTATGCTGTTAAATATAGCATTCAAATTATACAAAATACACAGCAGAAGTTTGAAAAAGAAGTACAAAAGTCGAGGTAACGATCTGGATAAAATCTAGATACTTAATAAAAAATAAAATAAATATAATAAATAAATAAAACTACATAAATAATTTGAAATGCATGAGGCAATAGCACACACGTTCGAAAGAGATCCATATTTTATTATACGAGCAATACGCGTACTAACTCAATTCCGCGAATTTATTTCGACAACGGATTTTGAGAACGCCTATATGGAATCATACAATAGAACAACTAGCCCCACTGCAATAAAACAGAAAAAGGTATAGTGCTATCCACTTTGCCATATGTGATGGTAAAAGAAATATCAGAAGATAACGTCTTCTTGGGTCGAGTTACTATACTAATGGTGCGATTGCATCGATAAAAGTTAGTAGCTCATGGAATGGTCAGAAATACTTAAACAGATCATTCAGATACGGACAGAATATGCAAAGTCATATAAATGTCTGAACAAGAACGTCCCCATTAAAAACATAACAATAGTTAAACACACTAACATATTAGTCGAACAGTACAACAAGCTAAGAGAGCTCGTTCAACAAAATTATGGTAGACTAACTAGTGAGCATAAATTACAGGCTGAGGAAAACATTAGAATATTGAGATCAGGACTTGTTCATTTGAACAACAAACATAGCTTGCATCTCTTTTTACCTTCGGTGTTAACAGCACCAAAGACATTTGACCCATCAATGCACTTTGACGACGAACCGTCTACATCAAAGCAAGAACCTCAGGGTAATTTCGAAGAAATTCTTTACCAAGATTTGGAAGAAAGCTTACCACATAACAAAAATAAAATGACGAACTCAGCAGCAGATAAGCGGGAATATGTGCGACAAATTTCGTCCACAATACCAGAGTTCGATGGTAAAAGAATCAACCTAAACAGGTTCTTGACAGCATTGAAATTAACCGATCTCACCAAGGGTGAATATGAATTGTTGGCCGTAGAAGTAATTAAAACAAAAATAATAGGCCCTCTGTCATATAAGGTACAGAGTGAAACAACTATTTCCAGGATCATAGATATTCTGAATACAGCAGTTAAGGGTGAGTCACCTGATGTACTTAAAGCTAAACTGTTAAACACACAACAGCGAGGTAAAACAGCTTCCCAATATACGACAGAGATCGAAGCTCTACGTAGGTCGCTTGAGGCTGCCTACATAGATGATGGTCTTGACGCAGACAATGCAGATAAATTCGCTACAAAAGAAGCAATATCTGCAATGACTAGAAACTGCGAAAACGAAAAATTAAAAACCATATTGGAAGCAGGCAATTTCAACACTATGAATAGTGTTATCGAAAAGTACATACACTGCTGTACAGACATGACTGGCAATACTAATACTGTCTTTTTCTACAACAATAGAGGACAAAGTTATGCCAAAAGAAATAACTACCGAGGTAATTACCACAATAGAGGTAATGGCAGAGGCAATAATAACAATCATGGTTACGGAGGCTATCGCGGAGGCAATAGAAGCCGTGGCGGCCATGCCAATAATCGAGGTAGAGGTTTCCGCAGAAACCAAAACCAGGATGGAAATGATAACAACCGCAATGTGCGTAACATACAGGCGGAAAACGCGCAATCCCCCTTGAGCAACACCCAACAGTAAAGGTGTGTAAGATCAATCTCAATTTAAGCGTTTTTGTTCAAGTTTTAAATATCCAAACAAATACACAATTAACGCTATTAATAGACACAGGTGCAGACATTTTACTGCTTAAATGTAGAAATAATAATACAGACTCAGTAAACTCATTAGTCAAGGCCAATATATCTGGAATTGGGCATGGAACGATACAGTCTCTTGGAACAATAGAGTTGAATATAAGTGTTAAAAATATGATTATACCTTACGAGTTCCATGTAGTGCCAGACAATTTTCCTTTACCGGGTGATGGCATAATCGGATTGGATTTCCTAAAAAAATACAATTGTATTTTGGAATTTCAAGACGAAGAAGATTGGTTCACAATCAGACCCAAAAACTTCAAACAAGTCGATATCCCAATGGTACACTCCTTAGAAGACCAGATATTACTACCAGCTAGATCGGAAGTTGTCCGATACATAAAAATTAAATCAACAGAAAAATATCTCGTGATTCCAAATCAGGAGTTGTCACCAGGGATAATAATAGCCAGTGCTTTAGTATATACCACATATGCTATGATTCGCATTATCAATACAAAAGATGAAAACACTGTGGTGAACAGTGCGAAGATTACTAGCGAATCAACCAGCAATTATGATGTATACGAAGCAACAGAATATAAAGAAAACCGACTAGAAGAAGTATTAAAAAAATTAAAATTTCCAGCTTTCGTTAAAAACGAGTTAACACAGTTATGCACCGAGTTCAGCGATATTTTTGGCCTCGAAACAGAGACCATATCAGCTAACAATTTTTATAGACAAAAATTGAGATTGAACGACAGAACACCTGTTTATATTAAAAACTACCGAATGCCAGAAAGCCAAAGGCCTGAGATACAAAAGCAGGTAGACAAGTTAATAAAAGATGGTATTGTAGAACCATCAATATCTGAATATAATAGCCCACTTCTCTTGGTACCCAAGAAATCATTGCCTAATTCGGCAGAAAAAAGATGGCGATTAGTAGTTGACTATCGTCAGATCAATAAAAAGCTGTTAGCAGATAAATTCCCACTTCCAAGAATAGAAGATATTCTTGATCAATTAGGCAGAGCTAAATATTTTTCATGTCTAGATTTAATGTCTGGGTTCCACCAGATCGAGCTGGACGAAAAGTCCAGAAATATTACTTCATTTTCCACAGCAACAGGCTCATATTGCTACACGCGAATACCATTTGGACTAAAAATTGCTCCTAATTCCTTTCAACGCATGATGACTCTTGCATTTCAGGCTTACAGCCTTCGCAAGCATTTTTATATATGGATGATCTAGTTGTGATCGGATGCTCTGAAAAGCATATGTTCAGGAATTTGACCGACGTCTTCAACCTGTGTAGACAACACAACTTGAAGCTGCATCCAGAAAAATGTACTTTCTTTATGTAAGAAGTCACATATTTAGGTCATAAATGTACTGATAAAGGTATATTGCCAAATGACACTAAATATGAGGTCATTAAAAATTACCCACAACCAACAAATGCGGACGAAGCTCGGCGCTTCGAAGCATTTTGCAACTACAGCAGGAGATTTATAAAAAACTTTTCTGATTACTCACGCCACTTAACAAGGCTTTGTAAAAAGAATGTCCAGTTCGAATGGACATCAGATTGCAAAAATGCATTTGAATGTTTAAAAAGGGAATTAATGAAACCTACATTACTTCAGTACTCAGATTTCAGCAAACAATTTTGCATAACCACAGATGCCAGTAAACAGGCATGTGGAGCGGTACTAACCCAAGACCATAACGGTCAACAGCTACCAGTGGCATATGCTTCAAAATCCTTTACTCAAGGTGAAAGTAATAAGTCCACAACAGAACAAGAATTGGCCGCAATCCATTGGGCAATCGGCCATTTCAGACCTTATATTTACGGCAGGCATTTCTTGGTAAAAAGTGACCATAGACCTTTGTCATATTTGTTTTCAATGAAAAACCCAAGCTCCAAGCTAACGCGAATGCGATTAGATCTGGAAGAATATGACTTTACAGTTGAGTACCTCAAGGGGAAGGATAATCATATAGCAGATGCGCTATCCCGAATAACAATCGGTGAGCTAAAGGACATAAATAGACAAATTCTGAAGGTAACAACGAGATCTTCAGCAAGACAGGAATCTACCTGGGCAGGTACAAATTCAAAATTGCAAGAACCAAAAGTTAAGAAAGAACTTAAAAAGCCCAATGTCTATCAGGTAATCAATAATATTGATGTCAGAAAATACATAACTCTCAAAATAGACAAGCATAAGTGTTTGTTGAAAAGAGGGAAAAATGTTATTGTAAGATTTGATGTGACCAATTTATACTCTAATGGAAAATTCGATTTAGATCAATTTTTCCAAAGGCTTATTAAAGAAGCCGGAGCATATAAAATCACACAATTACAAATGTCACCATGTGAACAAATATTCGAATTTGTCACAATAAATAATTTTAAAGAAATGGGCAATAAAAAATTGAAAAAGTTAAAAGTAGCGCTACTTAACAAGGTGACAATTATAGACAAAAACGATGAGGTTCAAATAAATGCAATCCTGTCCAAATACCATGACGATCCGTCAGAAGGAGGCCACTCAGGAATTTCTAGAACCCTGAGAAAAATAAAAAACTTTTATTACTGGCCACAAATGACAAAGAAAATAACCAAATACGTAAAGACTTGTTTAAAATGTCAACAAGCCAAAACATTGACTCATACTAAAACACCCTTAACGCTAACTGAAACGCCAGCAACATCATTTGATATAGTATTGATTGATACCATTGGTCCACTTCCAAGATCAGAAAATGGGAATGAGTATGCAGTCACAATCATTTGCGACTTGACTAAATATTTAGTTACAATACCAGTACCAAATAAAAGTGCAAAAACAGTTGCTAAAGCAATACTTGAGAATTTCATACTTAAGTATGGCCCAATGAAAAAATTCATTACGGACATGGGCACTGAGTATAAAAATCAACTTGTAACAGACTTGTGCAAATACATGAACATTACTTATGTTACATCTACAGCACATCATCACCAGACTTTAGGGACAATAGAACGTAGTCACAGAACACTTAATGAATATATTCGTTCATACATCTCTGTTGACAAAAGCGATTGGGACGTGTGGATTCAATATTTTACATATTGCTTCAACACAACACCGTCAGTTATACACGACTATTGCCCATATGAACTCGTATTCGGCAGATTGCCGACACAGTTCATAAATTTCAACAAAACAGACAGAATAGATCCTATCTACAATATTGATGACTACTCTAAGGAAGTTAAATTTAGACTAGAAGTAGCGTATGGAAGAGCTAGGCATATGTTAGAAAAAGCTAAAGCTAGTAGAAAAATTAGCTATGACAAAAATGTCAAAAATTTCGAAATACATATAGGAGACCAGGTCTTAGTTAAAAACGAAACAGGTCATAAATTAGATAAAAACTATTTAGGTCCATATATAGTAGAAAAAATAGAAGGTAATGACAATATAACAATAAAGAACAATAAAGAAAAGAAACAAATAGTACATAAAGATAGATTAAAGCCTTGTCTTTAAGTAAAAAAAAAAACAAATCAAAAATCAAAAAAAATTTTATTATATAAAATTTAAATAATAATAATTATCATATGCAATACATTGTCATGACTTTATTAAGTACTTAAAATTGGTCTGATCAACCACAAAATAAAAAAAAAAAAAAAATTTTATTATTTAGATATAATGACAACTAAATAATTTACTGTTTTTGCTATAAATGTTAATAACAACAAATATAAACACGTTATTCAAAAATTATGTTACACTTAATAATATCGCTTAATATTAGAATAACTGCGCATACGCTGCGCTATTCTTCTAAAAGGGGAGGTGTAGTGTGTATATGCATTAAATAACACCCTGTATTTACATACATAAGTATGCGACACTTTGTTGCATACGATAACAAACATATAGCCAAAAGCGCGAGCCACTTGAGTTTATTGATTCCGGCTCATATTACGCAGCGCGGACCGCTAGTACACTAGCCGGCCATTTAGCTGACGGCGCATATCCCACGCTACGCTTATGTAGCGCATACCACGGCTAATATATATGTACTCGCAATGCATGCATATACCATGCACACTCTCTCCATATTCTTATTATTAATAAGTGCAGAGAGCCGCTCCGCTGTCGGCGTCACTGGCAGCGCAGCTCCGCGGCTATAGGCTAAAATATACTTTAAGATAGATTTTACAAGGCATTCAATAAATGAACACTAAGCCGAACGGTTATGCTTCCATTAATTACAGTGCACTAACACACCCGCACTCACGGCAATGACTCAATTTCGTTAGCAGCACACGATGGAAGTGAGTTTCATGCGTTGGTGGCCTAGGCGGCGCGATACGCATTGACATCATCAGTGTACTATACGATGACTCGCACGGCGGACTTTTTGCACCGGAAGATAGCGATGCAATCACGCTAAGGCAGTAACGATACCTAATGCTTGCTGCACAATTGCTGCATTGCGTTCTGCATTCCCAGCTGTGCACTAACACACTCGAAATCACGGCAAAGACTCAATTTCGTTAGCAGCACACGATTATCTTTCGGTGCAAAAAAACCGCCGTGCGAGTCACCATTAGTTCACTGGAGGTTTCAATGCGTATCGCGCCGCCTAGACCACCAACGCATGAAACTCATGCCTATCGTGTGCTGCTTACGAAATTTAGTCATTGCCGTGAGTGCGGGTGTTTAAGTGCACTGCTGGGAATGCAGAACGCAATGCAGCAAGCAGTGCAGCCAGCAGTAGGTATCGTTACTGCTCTAGCGTGATTGCATCGCTATCTTCCGGAGCAAAAAGTCCGCCGTGCGAGTCATCATATAGTACACTGAAGATGTCAATGCGTATCGCACCGCCTAGGCCACCAACGCATGAAACTCACGCCAATCGTGTGCTGCTAACGAAATTGAGTCATTGCCGTAAGTGCGAGTTTGTTAGTGTACAGCTGATAATGCAGAACGCAATGCAGCAAGCAGCGCAGCAAGCAATGCAGCAAGCAGTGCAGCAAGCAGTGCAGCAAGCAGTAGGTATCGTTTATGCTCTAGCGTGATTGCATCGCTATCTTTCGGTACAAACAAACCGCCGTGCGAGTCACCATTAGTTCAATAGAGGTTTCAATGCGTATCGCGCCGCCTAGACCACCAACGCATGAAACTCATGCCTATCGTGTGCTGCTAACAAAATTGAGTCATTGCCGTGAGTTCGAGTGTGTTAGTGCACAGCTGGGAATGCAGAACGCAATGCAGCAAGCAGTGCAGCAAGCATTAGGTATCGTTACTGCTCTAGCGTGATTGCATCGCTATTTTCCGGTGCAAAAAGTCCGCCGTGCGAGTCATCATATAGTACAATGAAGATGTCAATGCGTATCGCGCCGCCTAGGCCACCAAAGCATGAAACTCACGCCCATCGTGTGCTGCTAACGAAATTGAGTCATTGCCGTGAGTGCGGGTGTGTTAGAGCACAGCTGGGAATGCAGAACGCAATGCAGCAAGCAGTGCAGCAAGCATTAGGTATCGTAACTGCTCTAGCGTGATTTCTTCGCTATCTTCCGGTGCAAAAAGTCCGCCGTGCAAGTCATCATATAGTACACTGAAGACGTCAATGCGTATCGCGCCGCCTAGGCCACCAACGCATGAAACTCACGCCCATCGTGTGCTGCTAACGAAATTTAGTCATTGCCGTGAGTGCGGGTGTGTTAGTGCACTGCTGGGAATGCAGAACGCAATGCAGCAAGCAGTGCAGCCAGCAGTAGGTATCGTTACTGCTCTAGCGTGATTCACTGAAGATGTCAATGCGTATCGCGCCGCCTAGGCCACCAACGCATGAAACTCACGCCCATCGTGTGCTGCTAACGAAATTGAGTCATTGCCGTGAGTTCGAGTGTGTTAGTTCACAGCTGGGAATGCAGAACGCAATGCAGCAAGCAGTGCAGCCAGCAGTAGGTATCGTTACTGCTCTAGCGTGATCGCATCGCTATCTTCCGGTGCAAAAAGTCCGCCGTGCGAGTCATCATATAGTACACTGAAGACGTCAATGCGTATCGCAACGCCTAGGCCACCAACGCATGAAACTCATGCCTATCGTATGCTGCTAACGAAATTGAGTCATTGCCGTGAGTGCGGGTGTGTTAGTGCACAGCTGGGAATGCAGAACGCAGTGCAGCAAGCAGTGCAGCAAGCAGTTCAGCAAGGAGTGCAGCCAGCAGTAGGTATCGTTACTGCTCTAGCGTAATTGCATCGCTATCTTTCGGTGCAAACAAACCGCCGTGCGAGTCACCATTAGTTCACTGGAGGTTTCAATGCGTATCGTGCCGCCTAGACCACCAACGCATGAAACTCATGCCTATCGTATGCTGCTAACGAAATTGAGTCATTGCCGTGAGTTCGAGTGTGTTAGTGCACAGCTGGGAATGCAGAACGCAATGCAGCAAGCAGTGCAGCAAGCATTAGGAATCGTTACTGCTCTTGCGTAATCGCATCGCTATCTTCCGGTGCAAAAAGTCCGCCGTGCGAGTCATCATATAGTACACTGAAGACGTCAATGCGTATCGCAACGCCTAGGCCACCAACGCATGAAACTCACGCCCATCGTGTGCTGCTAACGAAATTGAGTCATTGCCGTGAGTGCGAGTGTGTTAGTGCACAGCTGGGAATGCAGAACGCAATGCAGCAAGCAGTGCAGCAAGCATTAGGAATCGTTACTGCTCTAGCGTGATCGCATCGCTATCTTCCGGTGCAAAAAGTCCGCCGCGCGAGTCATCATATAGTACAATGAAGATGTCAATGCGTATCGCGCCGCCTAGGCCAGACAAGCATAAGTGTTTGTTGAAAAGAGGAAAAAATGTTATTGTAAGATTTGATGTGACCAATTTATACTCTAATGGAAAATTCGATTTAGATCAATTTTTCCAAAGGCTTATTAAAGAAGCCGGAGCATATAAAATCACACAATTACAAATGTCACCATGTGAACAAATATTCGAATTTGTCACAATAAATAATTTTAAAGAAATGGGCAATAAAAAATTGAAAAAGTTAAAAGTAGCGCTACTTAACAAGGTGACAATTATAGACAAAAACGATGAGGTTCAAATAAATGCAATCCTGTCCAAATACCATGACGATCCGTCAGAAGGAGGCCACTCAGGAATTTCTAGAACCCTGAGAAAAATAAAAAACTTTTATTACTGGCCACAAATGACAAAGAAAATAACCAAATACGTAAAGACTTGTTTAAAATGTCAACAAGCCAAAACATTGACTCATACTAAAACACCTTTAACGCTAACTGAAACGCCAGCAACAGCATTTGATATAGTATTGATTGATACCATTGGTCCACTTCCAAGATCAGAAAATGGGAATGAGTATGCAGTCACAATCATTTGCGACTTGACTAAATATTTGGTTACAATACCAGTACCAAATAAAAGTGCAAAAACAGTTGCTAAAGCAATACTTGAGAATTTCATACTTAAGTATGGCCCAATGAAAAAATTCATTACGGACATGGGCACTGAGTATAAAAATCAACTTGTAACAGACTTGTGCAAATACATGAACATTACTAATGTTACATCTACAGCACATCATCACCAGACTTTAGACCAATAGAACGTAGTCACAGAACACTTAATGAATATATTCGTTCATACATCTCTGTTGACAAAAGCGATTGGGACGTATGGATTCAATATTTTACATATTGCTTCAACACAACACCGTCAGTTATACACGACTATTGCCCATATGAACTCGTATTCGGCAAATTGCCGACACAGTTCATAAATTTCAACAAAACAGACAGAATAGATCCTATCTACAATATTGATGACTACTCTAAGGAAGTTAAATTTAGACTAGAAGTAGCGTATGGAAGAGCTAGGCATATGTTAGGAAAAGCTAAAGCTAGTAGAAAAATTAGCTATGACAAAAATGTCAAAAATTTCGAAATACATATAGGAGACCAGGTCTTAGTTAAAAACGAAACAGGTCATAAATTAGATAAAAACTATTTAGGTCCATATATAGTAGAAAAAATAGAAGGTAATGACAATATAACAATAAAGAACAATAAAGAAAAGAAGCAAATAGTACATAAAGATAGATTAAAGCCTTGTCTTTAAGTAAAAAAAAAAAACAAATCAAAAATCAAAAAAAATTTTATTATATAAAATTTAAATAATAATAATTATCATATGCAATACATTGTCATGACTTTATTAAGTACTTAAAATTGATCTGATCAACCACAAAAAAAAAAAAAAAAAAAATTTTATTATTTAGATATAATGACAACTAAATAATTTACTGTTTTTGCTATAAATGTTAATAACAACAAATATAAACACGTTATTCAAAAATTATGTTACACTTAATAATACCGCTTAATATTTGAATAACTGCGCATACGCTGCGCTATTCTTCTAAAAGGGGAGGTGTAGTGTGTATATGCATTAAATAACACCCTGTATTTACATACATAAGTATGCGACACTTTGTTGCATACGATAACAAACATATAGCCAAAAGCGCGAGCCACTTGAGTTTATTGATTCCGGCTCATATTACGCAGCGCGGACCGCTGGTACACTAGCCGGCCATTTAGCTGACGGCGCATATCCCACGCTACGCTTATGTAGCGCATACCACGACTAATATATATGTACTCGCAATGCATGCATATACCATGCACACTCTCTCCATATTCTTATTATTATTAAGTGCAGAGAGCCGCTCCGCTGTCGGCGTCACTGGCAGCGCAGCTCCGCGGCTATAGGCTAAAATATACTTTAAGATAGATTTTACAAGGCATTCAAAAATGAACACTAAGCCGAACGGTTATGCTTCCATTAATTACAGTGCACTAA
>JARNME010000526.1:0-22528 GCA_030179655.1 Scaptomyza flava | reverse complement strand
GGCGTCTAAAAGTGTCTCTTTTTTGTTCTCGCCTTTACTTTATGTGTACTTGGGAATCATTAAAGGTAGGGCGATAAGCTCTCTGGAATCGTACGTCGGTATTCAAGACCAACCACATCTGGGCTCCTCGGTTGTTACTGTAAGCGGCGTGCCGGATGACATTGTAGAACGCTCAGGCGCCTGTGTTGCTGGTTTAGATGCGCATCTTCCGGGTTCTGCGCTGTATAGCCTCACACGTCGAGGCGAGCTGGGATGTGCCGGGGTGCTTGGAAGCTGGGGGCGCGCATCCCATCGGGCGTAGGGGGAGAAGGGGTTGTGACGACGAGCGGCAGGAAAAATATTGGCCGCTAGGACCAATATGTAAAATGGCTACCACGGTGAAAAGCTCTATGTGCAGTGGGGGGGACAAGTGACAGAACCGCCATAGGGAGGAGGTGTGGGCTCCAACTGGCAGGGTCTTTGACGATCGGTGGGTGCGGAGAAGGAGGGGGCAGGGGTCAGAGGCTGGTCTAGGGTAATTCTTAGTACATGTGTCAAGTGGGTTGTTCGCGCTGTCGGATCATTCCGTATGCTTCATCGGCACCGCCGCCCGAGAGCGGTGCTACGGGACTGGAGTGGCTAGGGGGTGGAGGGAGATCAAAGAAAAAGCGTCACTCTCCAAGCAGCGTGGAGTGATAGCTGGGTCATCGAGGACAGCGGGAGGTCTGGCGGCTAGGCGGAGTCGAGGATCAGGGAGATGGGTGGGGGTCAAGAAGAGGTGGTGCTCTGCATAGGGGCTGGCTATAGGGGTGGCAGCGTCGCTTTAGGGTGTGGTGGAAAGAGCTAAGGTGATGGGTAAGAGTTGCAAGGCGGGGGGGGGTGTGAGGTAGTCAGACGAAAGAACTAGACGAAGACGTGCGTGAAAAGGCGGGTAACGAGTACGACGGGAGAGATAAGGTCGCTGTTGAAGGGGAGAGGGAGGCGGAGACGAGAGATGGAAAGAGAAGGGAAAGGGGAGCGGGTCAAAGGGCAACACCGAGGAAAAGGGAGGGGACGGGGGGGACGGGGGAAGAGGGGGGAAAAAAAAACAAAGTTAAACCAACCGACTTCTTCACGAGGAGAAAAACGAATAAACACGACATCCGAAGAAACAGAAGGGAACAATGCCCGACACAGCAACAGAAACCTCAGCGAGAACCTGTCAAATCGGACAGTGATTTAACAACACACGCGAAAAGAGCTGACACGATTGCTCGCTCTGGGCGTAGGCACCATACGCAGCCCGGCGCGAAAGCCCTCAGACGTCCGCACCGCCGCGAGAAGGTCAAGCCTGGGCACGGACAAAGCTCGTCGCACACGTCTGAGCGTCGCACGGCCAGGCCACCCCCCCCAAAACCAAACTTACAACAGGACCCTACCTGCTCGGGAGCGGGGAAGCGCGGTATATCACCGCGAACCGTAGTACCCCCGCACTCTGCTAAAACTCTCTCCCCCACTGGCATTCCTCGCACACAAGATGAACGTCATTACGCGAACATCGAGTCAGACAAAAGAGCAACACGCCGTGCCGTGGGCAAAGAAGGTGTCGCGCGAACGGGTCTGAAATATCACACAACACTACGCGCACAAGGGACCCGACCCCCGCATGGAAAAGGAGACGAGACCCTCTCACAGAGAGGCGAGAAAGACACAATAAGAGCAGCGTAAAAGAGCAGATGGGGGACCGGAGCACCCAGCCCTGAGTAGACACAAGAACCACAAAAAAGAAAGGAAACAGAGACACTAGGCAGGAGTGCATATCAACAACTGGGGAGGAGGGTGGGAAACCCGACGTACACGAGGTCCTTCAGGACGCACTTCGAGCCGAGACTAGCCTGTCCACCTACACTGCCGACACCACAGCAAAAAACACGTACACAGAGGCAACACAAACGACCGCATCTCACAACTTTACCCGGGAGGAAAGTGTCACGCTCGGCCTCGCGTGTCCGCCGAGACGGATGAATCTATCCCGACAATGTTCAGCTGTTAAAGCTAGCCGTAGCACCTCCTCAAACAAGCGGGTTTCCAACACCTGTCCGGTGCAACACACGGCGGAGAGGCCAAACAGAAGGGGAAGGGACGGCCGGGAAGCCGACCATACTAACAGTTCCAGCTCTCGCAGCCGCACGCCGGTCCTCGCCTCGAGGCCAGCCTGAAACACCTCTTTCTTCCGGTTCCTGTCGTCCACCCCTCGCTCCTATCCTCTCCCACGCTCTCAATCTGTCTTTTTCGGGCGCGTGTATGAACACTAGCGCACATGTTCTAGGCCCAGGTGCCCATTTTCCGGCACGGACCCCGTCATGTTGCGCGTGACGGGCTGTTGGGGTCGGTAAGCGCCGCAACGACCGGTGGGCACGGGACTCTGTGTCACCGTCCAACAGCCCACTTGAGCAACTGCCCACTCCCTTCTCAGCGCACAATCCGGTAATATTTTCAGAAGCACGAAAGTCAAAACGGGGAATTGGTTAAATCAGTAGGCGCGTGGTTATCATCAAAATTGCGTGAAGTAATGGAAAAAACTATTCAATCTGAAACGGTCGATGTGTCGCAGCAATATAACAACAATGTTTCCGCTTATGAAGTGTTATGAAATAAACCGGTGGCCATCCAAGTGACATATTGTGCACGTTATACCATATTTTGAGTTAGCTAGGTAAGCAAGGCAAAATGGGTATAACCCTTTCCAAGTAGTAGGTAAAAAACCATGTATACCTACGGTATTGATTGACATTAAAAATAGGTAAACGGGGGAAATACAGAAATAAAAAAAAAAAATATGTAGTACCGCAACTTTCCATCAACTACACTTATATTTACCTGCCTCCTCGACCTTTTCCATTCAGGTAATTAGAAAGGATAGGAAGGACAAAAAGGATTATGAAGGGATATATATAGACAGTTAGTACTTATAATACAACGATTAGAAATGTTGTCAATAAACAGCACCACACGACTACAGCCAAATTGTATGCGCTCTTCTCTTCCTTATACCGGCCGCGTGTTTTTAACTCGAGGTACCCTAGTTTTTGCTCGCGTTCCAAAATGCAGATTTTCGCAGGATTGTGACTATATCCATATGAAAGGTATAATTATAGCTTTCAAATGCATGTGGTCCCACGTGACTCTGAGAGATACTTTTTGTTATAGTCCACGAAAGTTCAAAAATGCCAAAATCTAGTGTATTTTTTAAACGATTCTAATTTAATAAGTATTTCAGCTATATTTAAACTGTACACAGAAAAACACTGAGATTGAAACATACTTTTCAGATAAAGAAAAAAGATCGAAGATCGGTTGTGTACGTCGCCCAATATCAGTTCTAAAGTGGTAAATTTCTGTGTGAAAATTGTCATTTTTTCGTACTCACGTAAAATTTCCAACTTTGAGGAGCTCTACCACAATACTATTAACCGATTAAAAAATTCTTTTGGATCCTAATCTTTGAAGTATTCTCTATCGATTACATATTTCACTTTTTCCAAACGCGTTCATTGAAAAAAATGATTTTTGATAAGCTATCGAGAAAAGGCCCCACTGCGCGTCGTCGTCAAATTCTTCAGCAAATTAATAAAAACAATTAGAAAAAAAAAAATTAAAATTTAAGTGAATAATAAACAACTGCAAGATCTTATATTGGATTGGTAACAGAGACAGCATTCCTTTTAATGTTTTAAACTCTGAAAATATGAGAAATATCGTGACCCAAATTTGTGATGGACTTAAGCCGCCGACGGAAAAAAATTACATTAAATGCATCAAACTGTAAAAAAAACTTTGCAAACAGTGGCAAACAATATAAAAGCGCATATAACCACTGAAGGGAGAAATAATTTATTGTCTCTAAAAATAGACAGTTGCCACGCGGCTGAACAGAAACATTTTGGCATAAGTGCACAATATATTAGTTCAGCTCAAATAAAATCCCTTATATTGGGCATGGTAGAGCTTAAAGGTGTGGATCGAGCACAGCCAAAAATCTCGCCGCTTGAAGTGCTTAAAGTTCTAATAAATATAATAAACTTATACCAAATAGTGTCAATACATCTGACAATGGTGCCAACGTGCTTAAGGCAACAAATATTTTATCATTTGTTTTCGATGAAAATATTGACGAGGAAGACGAATTTTGTTCTAACGAGGAATATTTAAAAAAAATTGAAAGTATAGAAAAAGTGCCAAGCGTGCTAATAGGCAATATTCAAGTTTG
Source organism: Scaptomyza flava (assembly GCA_030179655.1). NCBI lineage: Eukaryota > Metazoa > Arthropoda > Insecta > Diptera > Drosophilidae > Scaptomyza > Scaptomyza flava. The sequence goes on along the minus strand of JARNME010000526.1, from coordinate 18,300 downwards.
TCGTTGTGCTGCACATACAGCTCACCTGGTTGTTCTCGACGTAACTAAATCGTCGGATATGTTGAAATATCTATTTAACTTTCGTAACATGACGAAATTTATAAGAAAAACCTCAAATGGGTTTCGCGAAATATTTGAGCTGGAAAAAGCTAAAAATGCCGCAACTAGATTGTCCAACCAGATGGGGATCCACCTACACGATGCTAAAGGATTTGTTAGTGGCTAAAGATGTCTTAACTAAAATTGAGTCAACTAAAAACAAAGTTGAAGAAGACAATTTTGAAGTTGATGCATCGTTTTGGGACTTTATTGAAAACTATGCTTAGTTTTTAGTCCATTGCAGAAAACAATAAAAAAATGCCAAGAGGAGCAACTGCATAATGGAAATTTCTACGCCCAATGGCTAAAACTAAAAATTTGCACTGAAAAAATTGTAAATAATGCAAGTCCGAAATGACAAAAACGATGGCGAAAAAAATTCTTAGCTCTATAGAAGTGCGATCCAAAACATTATTGAATAATACATTTCTCATATCGTGTTTGTTTTTGGATCCTCGTTTCCAACATACACAACACCACAACAAAGAACTGATGCAGTGTGTCATTTAAAATCGATATGGGATAGAATATACGACATAAATCCTACTGGAAATTTATGCTCAACACCAAATTCGGGCTCATCGCAATCTCTGAACCGTTTTTTTTTTTTTGATGAAGAAGATGAGTGGTTAAACGCTTACTTAGTGCAAGGGATCCAAACGGAAGTCAATAGCACATTCGACGTCTACTCAAAGATTGAAAATCTTCAACTTCCTTTCCAAAGAATCGATGTAGACGTTCTCACATTTTGGTAAGGAAAGCAGTGCACTGACCAGGAGCTATACGCAATAAGTAATGTTTGCTTTGCTGTACCACCAACTCAGGTAAATACGAATGCTTTAATAAATTAATGTTCATAGTTTCATAAATATGTTTTCTAACAGGTGACGATTGAACGAGCGTTTTCGACGTTAAGACTTGTACTTACTGATTACCGAAATCGACTAAGTCAGGAAGTACTAGAGAACATACTGCTGGTTAAATTGAATCCAAGCTTTCTGGAGTCAGCGATCGACAACTTATCTATTTTTCAAGATGACGAAGACTTTGAGAGTCTGTGACTTAATTATTATTAAAATATTATAATATAATATAAAATTTAATATATTATATTAATATATTATTAATTAATAATATAAAATTAATTATTAACATTTAAAATGTTGTTTTATTTTTCGTCTTATAATTTTAAGTGTGATTTCTATGAATTTTGTATTTTTTAATTTTGAATAATATTGTTAATTTCTTGTTTTTTATGTTTTAATTCCGTATAGAAAAAAAAAATAATGAATAAAATATTACGCACAAAAAAATTATCAAACGGTCAAATTAATTAGGATTCAAGGGGAGCAGCAAACAGCATAAGCAGCAAACAGAATAAGCAGCAAAAAGTCAGTCGCGACTGCGACTTGCGGCGACTTGCAGAAGTCGAGCAGTTGCTGCTGCTTCAACTTGCGTTTCTGATCTAAAGCAGCAGCAAAGCAAAATCAAAAATTCTTAAACGGCGACTGCTGCGCTGCTTCGCTTGTCGTCGGCGATCGCTTTCTGCTGTTGCTTCGACTGCGACTTTCGTTTTTCTCAGAAGCATAAGCAGAAGCAGCAGCAACATAAATGAAACTTCTTGCAGTTTTTTAAACACTGTCTATGAATTCCTTTTTCTATGCCCCAAACAGCAACACAAGAAAATGCTATTTCGAAGAAGCTTATTTGCTACGTTATCACGTTTGCCGCTCGAAGAGTTAATCACATTGAAATATGTTATTTTATTAGACTATTTTAGCAATTTCTCAATTGTTAGGTTAGTGCTAACTTATTCTAATCAAAATTAACAACTATAACAAATATATTATTAAATTACATATCAACAATAGCACTTATACTATATTAGGGTATCTAACACCAACATTCGTCTGTTCATACTCCTATTCAACATGTTCGCTATTTAGGTCTATTAGTGTGCGTGTGTGTGTGTGTGTATTCATAAAAGAAGCAAAACAGAACTGCCGCACAAAATATAAAATCGACAATTTCAGTCTTCTGCTTGAATCTGCTTTATGCAGTCCAACTTGGAAAGGTAGCATAAACTTAATATGAACTTTGTCAAAATAAATAGAAAAACGTGAGATACTTTAATATTATTTATGTTCATATTTTTTATTATTTATCGAAAAAAAACTATATATATATACTATATATATATATATATATTTTTTTATATATTTTATATATATTTTTTTGGGTGCATGCAATAACGCCTAGTGCAGGCGTTATTGCACTTTTTTATTTAATTAATTTTTAGTTGTTTTACATTTATTACCGTTTTAAAAAATTATTTTATTTTATTTACCAAAATACATAACACCTATTAAATTAAATGTTAAATATTAAACTAGGTATGTAGATCGTGGCACGTCTACGATTACTCCGGCGATTATTGTAGAACTCGAAAAATAAGACGAAAATATGAAGAATTATGTTATCGATAGCTCGCTTGGTTATCGAGATATTCCTATTATATGTATAGGGTGTTCAACAGCTCGTTTCATCGTTTCAAGTTTCAAAGTTGAAACGTCTCGCAACAACAACATACATAGAAAATTTCTTGAAACGTTGAAACACCCCAGCCTATGTATACAAAAAGTGTTTCAAGTTGAACAAAGTAAAGATGGGAAGAGCACGATATTTATTCGATATTACTATCGACTGTTCAGTACTTTTGAGTATATTGGGTGTATTTTTGTGCAAAAAAGTATAAACACATATGATTAATGGCTGCCAAATGTTTAAAAGCATGTAATTGACGCAACTCATTCAAACAACGAGCTCTTCCTCACCTTCAATATCCTCTATTTTCTAGATAACTTGCTTGCTAAAGCATCGCATAGCATATCTTTAGCACTTTAAATGGCATTTTTACAATTAAAGTATAACCGCAGTAAACAGCACAGTGACAAAAATTGAAGAATACGAAATGTCAAACAAACAACAGCTGACTGCACAAACAGGAAAACGCAATTGACACCCAAAATGCCGTTCACGAAGTTAAGGTGACAGACGTTCGGTGAAAACTTTGAAACATGAAACGATGAACGGAGCTGTTGAACACCCCCAATAGTTTTAGCATTATTTGCGATTATTTAAATATTGTTCTAAGAAATTACGTCGGTCGAAAAAAGCGTGCCAATGTTGTGAACAAGCTGTGGTGAGTACCGACAAATAATTTGTTTTTCTTTTAACAACGTGTTTTGATTCTCGAAATCATTAATGGTGTATTCCGAGAATGTGTATGTAGGGGAAAATGGGCGCGCAACAGACTTAGGCGTGGTAGAAAAAAAGAGCGCCGCAGGCAAAAAATTTGTTTAAACAAATCGCGCGATTTTTGTTAAAAAATTTATGCCTGCGACATTGTAATGATTTGTATTACTAATAATTTTCATTATTAAAAGAAACAAAATTGTAAATAACGATATTTCAGTTTATTTTATTGTATTTTTAATATATGACATTGCTTAAGTATGATTATTTTTTATTGAATAATGTTTTCGTATAGGTTAATTTGTTGCCGACAGTACGGACAAAGAGCGGGTGAATTATTTTTTTCCGCATGGTGCAGGTGTTATTACACATCGCGATCAGGCGTTATCGCACTTTTAGAAATGCATTAACGCCTGCAGGCGCTATTGCACTAGGCGTTATTGCATGCCCTTTATTGAAAAACTATTGCTTAGTTTTTTAGTCAATTGCAGAAAACAATAAAAAAAATGCCAAGAGGAGCAACTGCATACTGGAAATTTCTACGCCCAATGGCTAAAACTAAAAATTTGCACTGAAAAAATTGTAATAATGCAAGTCACGAATGACAAAAACGATTGGCGAAAAAATTCTTAGCTCTATAGAAGTGCGATCCAAAACATTATTGAATAATACCTTTCTCATATCGTGTTTGTTTTTTGGATCCTCGTTTCCAACATACACTAACACCACAACAAAGAACTGATGCAGTGTGTCATTTAAACTCGATATGGGATAGAATATACGACATAAATCCTACTGGAATTTATGCTCAACAACACATTCGGGCTCATCGCAATCTCTGAACCGTTTTTTTTTTTTTTTTTGATGAAGAAGATGAGTTGTTAAACGCTTACTTAGTGCAAGGGATCCAAACGGAAGTCAATAGCACATTCGACGTCTACTCAAAGATTGAAAATCTTCAACTTCCTTTCCAAAGAATCGATGTAGACGTTCTCACATTTTGGTAAGGAAGCAGTGCACTGACCAGGAGCTATACGCAATAAGTATGTTTGCTTTGCTGTACCACCAACTCAGGTAAATACGAATGCTTTAATAAATTAATGTTCATAGTTTCATAAATAGTTTTCTAACAGGTGACGATTGAACGAGCGTTTTCGACGTTAAGACTTGTACTTACTGAGTACCGAAATCGACTAAGTCGGAAGTACTAGAGAACATACTGCTGGTTAAATTGAATCCAAGCTTTCTGGAGTCAGCGATCGACAACTTATCTATTTTTCAAGATGACGAGACTTTGAGAGTCTGTGACTTAATTATTATTAAAATATTATAATATATATAAATTTATTATATTATATTAATTATATTATTAATTTATAATATAAAATTAATTTTAACATGTAAAATGTTGTTTATTTTTTCGTTCTTATAATTTTAAGTGTGATTTCTATGAATTTTGTATTTTTAATTTTGAATAATATTGTTAATTTCTTGTTTTTTATGTTTAATTTCCGTATAGAAAAAAAAAATAATGAATTAAAATATTACGCACAAAAAATTATCAAACGGTCAATTAATTAGATTCAAGGTGAGCAGCACACAGCATAAGCAGCAAACAGAATAAGCAGCAAAAAGTCAGTCGCGACTGCGACTTGCGACGACTTGCAGAGTCGAGCAGTTTGCTGCTGCTTCAACTTGCGTTTCTGATCTAAAGCAGCAGCAAGCAAAATCAAAATTCTTAAACGGCGACTGCTGCTGCTGCTTCGCTTGTCGTCGGCGATCGCTTTCTGCTGTTGCTGTCGACTGCGACTTTCGTTTTCTCAGAAGCATAAGCAGAAGCAGCAGCAACATAAATGAAACTTCTTGCAGTTTTTTAAACACTGTCTATGAATTCCTTTTTCTATGCCCACAAACAGCAACACAAGAAAATGCTATTTCGAAGAAGCTTATTGCTACGTTATCACGTTTGCCGCTCGAAGAGTTAATCACATTGAAATATGGTTATTTTATTAGACTATTTTTAGCAATTTCTCAATTGTTAGGTTAGTGCTAACTTATTCTAATCAAAATTAACAACTATAACAAATATATTATTAAATTACATATCAACAATAGCACTTATACTATATTAGGGTATCTAACACTCAACATTCGTCTGTTCATACTCCTATTCAACATGTTCGCTATTTAGGTCTATTAGTGTGCGTGTGTGTGTGTGTGTATTCATAAAAGAAGCAAAACAGAACTGCCGCACAAAATATAAAATCGACAATTTCAGTCTTCTGCTTGAATCTGCTTTATGCAGTCCAACTTGGAAAGGTAGCATAAACTTAATATGAACTTTGTCAAAATAAATAGAAAAACGTGAGATACTTTAATATTATTTATGTTCATATTTTTTATTTATTTATCGAAAAAAAACTATATATATATATATATATATATATATATATTTTTATATATTTTATATATATTTTTTTGGGTGCATGCAATAACGCCTAGTGCAGGCGTTATTGCACTTTTTTATTTAATTAATTTTTAGTTGTTTTACATTTATTACCGTTTTAAAAAATTATTTTATTTTATTTTACCAAAATACATAACACCTATTAAACTAAATGTAAATATTAAACTAGGTATGTAGATCGTGGCACGTCTACGATTACTCCGGCGATTATTGTAGAACTCGAAAAAATAAGACGAAAATATGAAGAATTATGTTATCGATAGCTCGCTTGGTTATCGAGATATTCCTATTATATGTATAGGGTGTTCAACAGCTCGTTTCAATCGTTTCAAGTTTCAAAGTTGAAACGTCTCGCAACAACAACATACATAGAAATTTCTTGAAACGTTGAAACACACCCAGCCTATGTATACAAAAGTGTTTCAAGTTTGAACAAAGTAAGATGGGAAGAGCACGATATTTATTCGATATTTACTATCGATGTTCAGTACTTTTAGTATATTGGTGTATTTTTGTGCAAAAAAGTATAAACACATATGATTAATGGCTGCCAAATTTTAAAAGCATGTAATTGAGCAACTAATTCAAACAACGAGCTCTTCTCACCTTCAATATCCTCTATTTATCTAATAACTTGCTTTGCTAAAGCATCGCATAGCATATCTTTAGCACTTTTAAATGGCATTTTTACAATTAAAGTATAACCGCAGTAAACAGCAACAGTGACAAAAATTGAAGAATAAGAAATGTCAACAAACAACAGCTGACTGCACAAACATGAAACGCATTGACACCCAAATGCCGTTCACGAGTTAATCGTTTCAACTTTGAAACATGAAACGATGAAACGGAGCTGTTGAACACCCCAATAGTTTTAGCATTATTTGCGATTATTTATAATATTTTTCTAAGCAATTACGTCGGTAGAAAAAGAGTGCCAATGTTGTTGAACAAGCTGTGGTGAGTACCGACAAATAATTTGTTTTTTTTTTTTAACAACTTGTTTTGATTCTCGAAATCATTAATGGTGTATTCCGAGAATTTGTATGTAGGGGAAAAATGGGCGCGCAAAAGACTTAGGCGTGGTAGAAAAAAAGCGCCGCAGGCAAAAATTTGTTTAAACAAAAATCGCGCGATTTTTGTTAAAAAATTTATGCCTGCGACATTTTAAATGATTTGTATTACTAATAATTTTCATTATTAAAGAAACAAAATTGTAAATAACGATATTTCAGTTTATTTTATTGTATTTTTAATATATGACATTGCTTAATATGTATATTATTGTTTTATTGAATAATGTTTTCGTATATGTTAATTTTTTGCCGACAGTACGGACAAAGAGCGGGTGAATTATTTTTTTCCGCATGGTGCAGGTGTTATTACACATCGCGATCAGGCGTTATCGCACTTTTAGAAATGCATTAACGCCTGCAGGCGCTATTGCACTAGGCGTTATTGCATGCCCTTTATTGAAAACTATTGCTTAGTTTTTAGTCAATTGCAGAAAACAATAAAAAAAATGCCAAGAGGAGCAACTGCATAATGGAAATTTCTACGCCCAATGGCTAAAACTAAAAATTTGCACTGAAAAAATTGTAAATAATGCAAGTCACGAAATGACAAAAACGATTGGCGAAAAAATTCTTAGCTCTATAGAAGTGCGATCCAAAACATTATTGAATAATACATTTCTCATATCGTGTTTGTTTTTGGATCCTCGTTTCCAACATACACTAACACCACAACAAAGAACTGATGCAGTGTGTCATTTAAAATCGATATGGGATAGAATATACGACATAAATCCTACTGGAAATTTATGCTCAACACCAAATTCGGGCTCATCGCAATCTCTGAACCGTTTTTTTTTTTTTTGATGAAGAAGATGAGTTGTTAAACGCTTACTTAGTGCAAGGGATCCAAACGGAAGTCAATAGCACATTCGACGTCTACTCAAAGATTGAAAATCTTCAACTTCCTTTCCAAAGAATCGATGTAGACGTTCTCACATTTTGGTAAGGAAGCAGTGCACTGACCAGGAGCTATACGCAATAAGTAATGTTTGCTTTGCTGTACCACCAACTCAGGTAAATACGAATGCTTTAATAAATTAATGTTCATAGTTTCATAAATATGTTTTCTAACAGGTGACGATTGAACGAGCGTTTTCGACGTTAAGACTTGTACTTACTGATTACCGAAATCGACTAAGTCAGGAAGTACTAGAGAACATACTGCTGGTTAAATTGAATCCAAGCTTTCTGGAGTCAGCGATCGACAACTTATCTATTTTCAAGATGACGAAGACTTTGAGAGTCTGTGACTTAATTATTATTAAAATATTATAATATAATATAAATTTAATTATATTATATAATTATATTATTATTTAATAATATAAATTAATTATTAACATTTAAAATGTTGTTTTATTTTTTCGTTCTTATAATTTTAAGTGTGATTTCTATGAATTTTGTATTTTTTAATTTTGAATAATATTGTTAATTTCTTGTTTTTTATGTTTTAATTTCCGTATAGAAAAAAAAAAAATAATGAATTAAAATATTACGCACAAAAAAATTATCAAACGGTCAAATTAATTAGGATTCAAGGGGAGCAGCAAACAGCATAAGCAGCAAACAGAATAAGCAGCAAAAAGTCAGTCGCGACTGCGACTTGCGACGACTTGCAGAAGTCGAGCAGTTGCTGCTGCTTCAACTTGCGTTTCTGATCTAAGCAGCAGCAAAGCAAAATCAAAAATTCTTAAACGGCGACTGCTGCTGCTGCTTCGCTTGTCGTCGGCGATCGCTTTCTGCTGTTGCTTCGACTGCGACTTTCGTTTTTCTCAGAAGCATAAGCAGAAGCAGCAGCAACATAAATGAAACTTCTTGCAGTTTTTTAAACACTGTCTATGAATTCCTTTTTCTATGCCCACAAACAGCAACACAAGAAAATGCTATTTCGAAGAAGCTTATTTGCTACGTTATCACGTTTGCCGCTCGAAGAGTTAATCACATTGAAATATGTTATTTTATTAGACTATTTTTAGCAATTTCTCAATTGTTAGGTTAGTGCTAACTTATTCTAATCAAAATTAACAACTATAACAAATATATTATTAAATTACATATCAACATAGCACTTATACTATATTAGGGTATCTAACACTCAACATTCGTCTGTTCATACTCCTATTCAACATGTTCGCTATTTAGGTCTATTAGTGTGCGTGTGTGTGTGTGTGTATTCATAAAAGAAGCAAAACAGAACTGCCGCACAAAATATAAAATCGACAATTTCAGTCTTCTGCTTGAATCTGCTTTATGCAGTCCAACTTGGAAAGGTAGCATAAACTTAATATGAACTTTGTCAAAATAAATAGAAAAACGTGAGATACTTTAATATTATTTATGTTCATATTTTTTATTTATTTATCGAAAAAAAACTATATATATATATATATATATATATATATTTTTATATATTTTATATATATTTTTTTGGGTGCATGCAATAACGCCTAGTGCAGGCGTTATTGCACTTTTTATTTAATTAATTTTTAGTTGTTTTACATTTATTACCGTTTTAAAAAATTATTTATTTTATTTTACCAAATACATAACACCTATTAACTAAATGTTAAATATTAAACTAGGTATGTAGATCGTGGCACGTCTACGATTACTCCGGCGATTATTGTAGAACTCGAAAAAATAAGACGAAAATATGAAGAATTATGTATCGATAGCTCGCTTGGTTATCGAGATATTCCTATTATATGTATAGGGTGTTCAACAGCTCGTTTCATCGTTTTCAAGTTCAAAGTTGAAACGTCTCGCAACAACAACATACATAGAAAATTTCTTGAAACGTTGAAACACCCCAGCCTATGTATACAAAAAGTGTTTCAAGTTTGAACAAAGTAAAGATGGGAAGAGCACGATATTTATTCGATATTTACTATCGATGTTCAGTACTTTTTAGTATATTTGGTGTATTTTTGTGCAAAAAAGTATAAACACATATGATTAATGGCTGCCAAATTTTAAAAGCATGTAATTGAGCAACTAATTCAAACAACGAGCTCTTCTCACCTTCAATATCCTCTATTTATCTAATAACTTGCTTTGCTAAAGCATCGCATAGCATATCTTTAGCACTTTTAAATGGCATTTTTACAATTAAAGTATAACCGCAGTAAACAGCAACAGTGACAAAAATTGAAGAATAAGAAATGTCAACAAACAACAGCTGACTGCACAAACATGAAACGCATTGACACCCAAAATGCCGTTCACGAGTTAATCGTTTCAACTTTGAAACATGAAACGATGAAACGGAGCTGTTGAACACCCCAATAGTTTTAGCATTATTTGCGATTATTTATAATATTTTTCTAAGCAATTACGTCGGTAGAAAAAGAGTGCCAATGTTGTTGAACAAGCTGTGGTGAGTACCGACAAATAATTTGTTTTTTTTTTTTAACAACTTGTTTTGATTCTCGAAATCATTAATGGTGTATTCCGAGAATTTGTATGTAGGGGAAAAATGGGCGCGCAAAAGACTTAGGCGTGGTAGAAAAAAGCGCCGCAGGCAAAAATTTGTTTAAAACAAAAATCGCGCGATTTTGCCGCACATAAAAATCGTAGACTTCATTTCATTGCTCATATTATAGGTTGATTAATTATCTATCATAAGCATTTTAATTGCTCGATTATCCCATTCGGTTCAAAAGCTACGATTTTTGCAACGAAAAAACTCAAATGGCCCCTCGGTACGACGAGGATTAACACCTTATATGGCCATGAAAATCATGCGACTTTGTGTAAGAGATTTATTAACCATTGCGTTTAAGTACATCGGTTCAAATCTTAAAATTAAAGGAATGAAGTAGAAAATGAGCTCTATTTAAATGCATCGAGAAAAATTTAGCATTCTTGCGATCTTAATAAATAATAAAAATAAAAGTAAAACAAAACTCAACAAACCATTCTTGTTGATACTAATGCGTTCTTGGAGATCAAACTGGTACCTTATAACAAACAAACAGATGTTAACACATCGCCCATGAGTTTGAACACTCATTGAATTTTTTTTTTCGATAAGGCTTGGCGTGTCATACACATTTTTGTTGCAGAAACTTGGGGAAAAAGTCGCCAGCTAACTCACCACAGGGTATACATGGAAATATACATTTTTTAAATCTACTTTAAGTATGTTATTTATTTCACAGTTCCCAAAGCTGGTAACGTTTAAAAAGTATTTATGCATGAAAAGCTTGAATGCCGCGCCCTTTTCTGCAACCCGCAGCACAATTGCGTTTTATAATCGGATAGACCTATGTAAGTCTCACAAAATTTTGTCAACATATTTAGCGACGTCCCTTAAGATCTGCATCAACAATTTTCCGGCCCACTCCCGCCGCACCAGCTTCCTGTCCATAAAATTTGTAAAAGCCTGCATGCATGCAGTTTCACAGTTATAAATTAATCACGGGATTTATAAGTATGTTTCTTTTTATGAATTAAAAGCCTATAACTAGCATACCAAATTTGGTAGGAATATACCTGGACCCCAAAGAATTGCATCAAAGTTTTAAAGCCACGCCCACCCATTCCGCCCCAGCACACCCCCCCCCCCCCGCATTTTGAAAACAGAAAAGCCCATATCTGAAACAGTTTTTGAGCTAGAGCCACAAAATTTGCTATAAAGATAGCAATTGACATCCCACAAAGATGTGCATCAAATTTTGATGTCACGCCCACCCATACCGCCCCCAGCCCCCTTCCCCAACCTTTTACAAACTTTGAGCTACAGTCACCAAATTTGGAACGAAGATAGCTATGGCAACCCCATCTGCACCGGAGAATTTTTTATGCAGCGCACACCTCTGCCGCATCCGTACCTTTTTGCAATCGGTCCGTTTTTTTTTACCGGTTTTAATACTGGTAATGAGTATACCGCAGTCGGTTGCATCCAACTGCAACGTTTCCACTTGTATTTATAATTATTTTGTTGTTTTGTGTTATAAAAACTAAACTGTTTTATGATTTTTTAAATCTTTTTTACAACTTTTTGAACTCGATGAATTGTAATCAATATTAACTTGTAAAAAGCACCACAGTTTTCTTGTTATTGTTTAGAGGAAAAACCACATTTGAAAGCACAAACAAGTAAGAAGGCTCTAGTCGGGAAAGATCGACTAGAAGATACCCTGAACCCAGTTGCAGTAAATAAATTAAATATATAATTGACTTTGGTATACCGACTTAACTTCAATAGATTAAATTCGATATCTCGTGTTTCTTAACCGATTTGGAAATTTTTTTTTTTTGATTTGCATGTTTTACATGTTTTTATTTAAGTTGACTTGTCTGTTTGTTGGTTGGTACCGGATTCCTGTAATCAAATTTTCACCAAGCTCCCGACTAGCTAGAGCTCTGAAACTTTTACCAAAGATGTGTTTTGATGACAATACATTTTTAAGTTTTTGGCTCGATAAAATATGTAATATCATGTAAAAACCACGAAAAACGGTTTTCCCTTTTGCTTTACTTACTAATTTGACTGGTGGCATTAGGGGAAGACTGCCGCTTCACCGGCCGAGATCGTTGGTTCGAACTCGACCGAGACACACTTTTTTTTCGTTATTTGTTTTTATGCAAGAAACTTCAAACTTTTTTTTATTTACTTGTTTTATTTTCATTGAAAACAATGCGCTATCGAATAATTTTTAAATTTATTCGAGTTTCACTTACAATGAACAGGTTTGACTGAATGTAAGGATTATCATCTAAGCATTGCTTTCTCAATACATTTTTATACCCTTAACCCATAAAATGGGTAAAAAAGGGTATAATGGTTTTGTGCAAGAGTATGTAACAGGCAGAAGGAAGCATCTCCGACCCCATAAAGTATATATATTCTTGATCAGCATCAACAGCCGAGACGATGTAGCCATAAGTTCTCCTATACCATAAGCAGAACAAGTTTTCTTCAAATTATCGATAACTATTCTGGTTTCCGATATACACATGGAATCGATTACGAAAAAATATGGAATTTGGAAAATGTAAAAATTAGGGTTTAGGTAACGATAGAACTTTTCTGAAAATTTCGTCCAAATCGGTTAAGAAACGCTGGAGATATAGAATTTTAATTCAATTATAAATTTAATTTATTTATTGCAACTGGGTTCAGGGTATCTTCTAGTCGGGCTCTCCCGACTAGAGCCTTCTTACTTGTTTTTATTTCGATAATTTTTTCTTTACTGATATGACCTCACCTCTCATGCCATAATCGATATAAGTTATTATTTTGTACATTTAAAGTATATGCTGTAAACTCAGTAGTTGGCATTTTGTACATACCTGAAGTCTGAGCAACAATGATGCCATTTTTGGTTACTTTTACTCCGTTCATATTAAATTCAACCGTTATTCCAGCTTTTTCAGACGCTTGACAGAAATTAAACTTTCAGTTACCTCTCGGCAATAAAGAACATCTTCCAGAGTTATGTTATGCCTATTGTGTAGACAAACAATTCCACGCTTCGTTGCAAAAATAAATTCTCCTTCCTTGGCTACAGAGATTTTGATAGGGGTCTCTAGCTCCATTGAATCAATGAACAGATTCTCATCGATGACAAGATTATCGCTTGCGCCAGAATCCAGGATAAAGTTCACCTAATTGTTTTCCGTGGATATACGTTTGTTCACACGCTTTAACATAAATGCGAATCCTGGCTGTGTAATTGCAGTTTGTGCTTGATTGTTGCTTTCTTTATTTTTTCATTAATAATTCGTTTAAAAGCATAGCAATCCTTTTAAACGTGCCCCTCTTTGCCAGAGTGATGACATTTTATATTCAATTTATTAAAAAAAAAAAATATAATTATAATAAAAAACTGCTGAACGGTTAAATATTTTTTGTTGGATTTATTTGATTTATTTTGATAATTATTATGATAGCCATTATTTTGATTTGCATTTTGGACTACTGCCTGACATACCACAAAGATCTGCATCAAAAATTTGGATGTCACGCCCACTCATACCCCCCACAGCCCCCCTTTCCCCCATCTTTTACAAACTTTGAGCTAGAGTCACCAAATTTGGAAGGAAGTTAGCTGGTGGCATACCACAAAGATCTATAGCACACATATGAGTGCCACGCCTACCCATACTGCCCCCAGCCTCCCTTTCCCCACCTTTTCAAACTTCGAGCTAGAGTCTCCAAATTTGGTATGAAGATAGCAATTGACATTTCACAAAGATCTGCATCACAAAATTGGATGCCACGCCCACCCATACCACCCCCAGCCCCCCGTTCCCCACTTTTTACAAACTTTAACTAGAGTCACCAAATTTGGTATGAAGATAGCAATTGACATCCCACATAGATCTGCATCAAAAATTTGGATGCCACACCCACCCAATCCGCCCCCAGCCCCTCTTTCCACAGCTTTTACAAACTTAGAGCTAGAGTCACCAAATTTGGAACGAATACAGCTGGTGGCATCATCATCTGCATCGAAGAATCTTTAAGGCAGCGTATACCCCTGCCGCATCCGTACCCCTTTGCAACCAGGCCTCTTTTTACCGGTTTAATACTGGTATCGAGTATGCCGCAGTCGGTTGCGTCCGACTGCAACGTTTCCACTTGTTTGTATTTAAAATTTGTACTAAGGTGTTTCGAGAGTTAGAAATGGTATTTGCAACGTAAATACCTGGTTGTATTTCTTGATTGGGTATTAATATATTATTACCTTCAGTTGAAGTTATATTAATTTGTCGGACTACCTGTGATCTAGCTGGCAATAATATTTGGTTATTACCAGTGTTATAAGTAATTGGTACGAAAATTGGAAAATTTAAATTACTTGGCCTTAGTATGAACCAATCTTCTTTAGGTTTGAAATCTATTTGGCAGTTGAATTTTTTATTAAAATCTATTGCTATTATTCCATCAAATGTTATTGGGAATTGTTTATCAACTTAATGAAAATTGTGTGGAATTATGTAAGTACTTGTCTGTCTGTATCTCAATTGATGCTACTCCTTTTGATATTAGAATTTCTTGGCTAATGCCTTGAATATTATTATTTCTTTACTTTGGCGATTGTAAAGTAATCGCAATCTTCCTTTAAGATTGAGATGTCTGCACCTGTGTCTATTTAGAATACTAGAGCTTTTCCTGTTGCAACGTGATTGAATATAACAAATATATTAAAACTGAGGTTGATTGAATAAAACGAGTTTTCTTTTATTCTTGCGTATCTGAGGGTTGTCTCGGCATTGTTGTTATTGCCATTTCTGTTTCTGTTATTGTTGTTTTTGTGGTTGC
Source organism: Scaptomyza flava (assembly GCA_030179655.1). Taxonomy (NCBI): domain Eukaryota; kingdom Metazoa; phylum Arthropoda; class Insecta; order Diptera; family Drosophilidae; genus Scaptomyza; species Scaptomyza flava. The sequence goes on along the minus strand of JARNME010000526.1, from coordinate 3,131 downwards.
CTCAATTTGAGTTACCACGACCTCTATAATTTTTACCATTTTTGCGGCTATAATTATTATTGTTGTTGTAATTCTTGTTGCTATTTTTAACACGCTTATTAATGTCAATATATTCCACTACCTCAAGTTCGTTCGTTGGCCGAGCGGTCCAAGGCGCGGGTCTTCGCTCCCGGACTCACCGATCGTGGGTTCTAAACCCGTCCACGGCTGAAAACAAAAAATTGTTTTTTTTTTTTTTAAATCTGCACCATGTTCATGTTCACTAGAACTTACAATTTTTTTTTTTTTTCAATAATTAATAGAACAAAAAATTAAAAAATAAATATAGTTTAAAAAACTAAAGAACACGCTTTTATAATACATCGAACTAAAAAGTGAAAAATAAATATAGTTAAAAAAAAACTAAAAAACACGCTTTTAGAGCATATCAAACTAAAAAGTTAAAAATAATTTTTCAAATAAGCTTAAAACAATAATAAATGATAAATACTAGCATTATTGTAAAAAAAAGCGTGGGGCGCTTTGTCCATATTTCTCGTACATCGAGCGCCCAACGCTTTTTCTTACAATAATGCTAGTATTTATCATTTATTATTGTTTTAAGCTTATTTGAAAAATTAATTTTAACTTTTTAGTTTGATATGCTCTAAAAGCGTGTTTTTTTAGTTTTTTTAAAACTATATTTATTTTTATGTCTGTAATAGCTGTAACCTCTACCACGGTTATTTCCTCTGAAATTATTACCGCGGTTAGAGTTGCCTTTTCTCTCTACAGTTAACATCACCAGTAACTCTTGTGCTAGTTCTTATGTATGCGCTTATCGCAGCATCCATAGTGGTACAAGTACCTGCCTCTAGTTCTGTTACTGGTACTTTACTGGTAAACCTTCATCAATAAACGATGCTTCGAGGAGCTTACGTAAATTGTCGATTTCAGTTGTAAACTGAGTCACGGGTTTTCCTTTTTGTTGAACACAATTACATTTTGCAATTAATTTATAACACCTTGTATTGTGTCTTCGTCTTGTATTTGGTATAGGGTTGTGCCTATTACTTTTGATTTATTACCTGCACAACAATGTCTTCATCTGGTCTCTTTGCAAGGTCAACCAATTTTATTGCCATTATAAACCTCTGAAGATGGATTTTCTGTCCATCGAAGTCTGGCACTGCGGTGACTACGTCCCTAATGTATGCCCTAATGGTGGCTGAAGTGTCTGCCAATTTTTCCTGTAATATTTACCAGCAAGTCTTCCTCCTTTATTTCTGTTTCGGAGTCACTCAAAGATTTTATTGACTCCTCACTGAATTCGATTGACAAGGGATTATTTAGGATTGTCGGTATCGATATGTCCAAATTAAACTTCCCTTTTATGTATATTAAGTTTGATCTTAATTTTAATAGAAGCTTTGAAACTGATGTGCACGGTTCTTTGTCTACTTTGTGTCTTTGTTTGTGTCTACCAATTTTCTGCATGCTTGTTTATAGTACTGGCTTGTATATTTCTATTTGTGTTAGGCATTTATAAGATTTTCTAAATTAATCTTTGATTTTATTTATTTTGTCCAAAAATTTCTACCAATCCATATTCTTTAAACGTCCAAAAATTTTTTTATGTTAATCTTACTCATTATTGACTTCATATTTAAATCTTAAATTATTGATTTTGATTAAAAATTTTCTAGGCCATCCGCCCTGCTATTGTGGTAATCTTTCTTAATGCACTTATTATTATTATTAATAGAGCTGTTATCCAGTTTAGATTCTGCGTTTCAACTTCAACTTTATTTATTACATTCGCTGTTGAATCTACTGTTTTGCCTTCTACAGTTGCCATTTTTATGTTATTTCTACTTTGAAGGTTTTTTATACCCTTAACCCATAAAATGGGTAAATAAGGGAATAATGGTGTTGTGCAAAAGTATGAAACAGGCAGAAGGAAGCATCTCCGACCCCATAAAGTATATATATTCTTGATCAGCATCAACAGCCGAGACGATATAGCCATGTCCGTCTGTCCGTCCGTCTGTATGAACGCGTGGATCTCAGAGACTACAAGAGCTAGAGACTTCACATTTTGTATATAAGTTCTCCTATACCATGAGCAGAACAAGTTTGCTTCAAATTATCGATAACTATTCTGGTTTCCAATATACAAAAATATCGAATTTGGAAATGTAAAAATGAGGGTTGAAGTAATGAGTAACGTTAGAACTTTTCTGAAAATTTCGTCCAAATCAGGGCATCGTCCACGTCAGGTAGAGTGAGAAGGGAGATGTTTTTAGATTAGACAACCCACAAAAGCTCGTGCTCTTACAAAGCTCATCTGTAATCGCCACGTCTACGCCACCGACCACACAGGCGGAGCTTTTTCGCTCTTAAGTTTTGCACGTTTATATTATCAATTCGTATGTTAATTCCTATATTAAGTGATTTCTCTTTCTTTCCTATTTTAAGTATTTTCTCGCGTTTAAAAGAGTGCTCACATCTTTCATATTTGATTGCGTCTGATGTGCAGCTGATTTTTGTTGTTGTTGTTAATACTACTATTATTTCATTTTTAGCGTTAGGAACTATACAATTTTTTGATGTGCTTCTGTTAGGTTTTAATATCAAGCTTTTTAGATGTCCGCATCTTTAATAACATCTAGGTCGAGCACCCAAGCCATGGTCAGAGTTCTTTATAAGCAAAACAGCGGTTTAAATATTTGCCATATAAATGCTCAAAGTCTTGTTAAGAAGATGGATGAGTTTCGCTTTATTTTTGTGAATTCTAATGTTGATGTTGTCTGTGTCTCTGAAACGTGGTTTGTCCCAGAATTAAGTGACTTGTCTATTGTTTGTGATGGTTTTAATGTTTTCCGTTCTGATCGTGTAAGTCATGCGGGTGGTGTAGCAGTGTATGTAGCTAAGAGAATTAAGTGAAGTTGTTCTAAGTCATCCCCTTGACAGCCCAATAGAATATTTATTTTTAGAATTAATTAGTCTTAATAAAAATATTAAGATGCTGCTAGGGTGTGTGTATAGGGCACATAATCACATAAGTTACTCTGACATGATTGACAAAATAGCAAACTTATCACTGACCTTTACTGACATTATAATACTTAGCGACCTAAACAGCAATATGC
>JARNME010000525.1:0-12109 GCA_030179655.1 Scaptomyza flava | reverse complement strand
AAAGCAATGTCTTAAAAGTCATGTTTTGGCATCTAGAATAAAACTGCATTCAAGAAATTTCATTTAAATAAAGTTCGATTTTTGGTCATTTTCATGTTAAAATTTTATGCCAAAAAATCAACATCATCATTTGGCAAATCTTTCGACTCCCATAACTTCGTCAAAACTGAACCGATTTTCAAAAGCAATGTCTTAAAAGTCATGTTTTGACTAGTAGAATAAAACTGCATTTAAGAAATTTCATTTAAATAAAATTCGATTTTTGGTCAATTTTCATGTTAAAATTTTATGCCAAAAAATCAACATCATCATTTGGCTAATCTTTCGACTTCGATAACTTCGTCAAAACTGAACCGATTTTCAAAAGCAATGTCTTAAAAGTCATGTTTTGGCATCTAGAATAAAACTGCATTTAAGAAATTTCATTTAAATAAAATTCGATTTTTGGTCATTTTTCATGTTAAAATTTTATCCCAAAAAATCAACATCATCATTTGGCTAATCTTTCGACTTCGATAACTTCGTCAAAACTGAACCGATTTTCAAAAGCAATGTCTTAAAAGTCATGTTTTGGCATCTAGAATAAAACTGCATTTAAGAAATTTCATTTAAATAAAATTCGATTTTTGGTCATTTTCATGTTAAAATGTTATGCCAAAAAATCGACATCATGATTTGGCTAATCTTTCGACTTCGATAACTTCGTCAAAACTGAACCGATTTTCAAAAGCAATGTCTTAAAAGTCATGTTTTGGCATCTAGAATAAAACTGCATTTAAGAAATTTCATATAAACAAAATTAGATTTTTGGTCATTTTCATGTTAAAATTTTATGCCAAAAAATCGACATCATGATTTGGCTAATCTTTCGACCTCGATAACTTCGTCAAAACTGAACCGATTTTCAAAAGCAATGTCTTAAAAGTCATGTTTTGGCATCTAGAATAAAACTGCATTTAAGAAATTTCATTTAAATAAAATTCGATTTTGGTCATTTTTATGTTAAAATTTATGCCAAAAAATCAACATCATCATTTGGCAAATCTTTCGACTCCCATAACTTCGTCAAAACTGAACCGATTTTCAAATGCAATGTCTTAAAAGTCATGTTTTGACTAGTAGAATAAAACTGCATTTAAGAAATTTCATTTAAACAAAATTAGATTTTTGGTCATTTCATGTTAAAATTTTATGCCAAAAAATCGACATCATGATTTGGCTAATCTTTCGACTTCGATAACTTCGTCAAAACTGAACCGATTTTCAAAAGCAATGTCTTAAAAGTCATGTTTTGGCATCTAGAATAAAACTGCATTTAAGAAATTTCATTTAAATAAAATTCGATTTTTGGTCATTTTCATGTTAAAATGTTATGCCAAAAAATCGACATCATGATTTGGCTAATCTTTCGACTTCGATAACTTCGTCAAAACTGAACCGATTTTCAAAAGCAATGTCTTAAAAGTCATGTTTTGGCATCTAGAATAAAACTGCATTTAAGAAATTTCATTTAAACAAAATTAGATTTTTGGTCATTTTCATGTTAAAATTTTATGCCAAAAAATCAACATCATCATTTGGCAAATCTTTCGACTCCCATAACTTTGTCAAACTGAACCGATTTTCAAAAGCAATGTCTTAAAAGTCATGTTTTGGCATCTAGAATAAAACTGCATTTAAGAAATTTCATTTAAATAAAATTCGATTTTTGGTCATTTTCATGTTAAAATTTTATGCCAAAAAATCAACATCATCATTTGGCAAATCTTTCGACTTCGATAACTTCGTCAAAAATGAACCGATTTTCAAAAGCAATGTCTTAAAAGTCATGTTTTGGCATCTAGAATAAAACTGCATTTAAGAAATTTCATTTAAATAAAGTTCGATTTTTGGTCAAAATTCATGTTAAAATTTTATACCAAGAAATCAACATCATTTTATGGCAAGTCTTTCGACTCCCATAACTTCGTCAAAACTGAACCGATTTTCAAAAGCAATGTCTTAAAAGTCATGATTTGACTAGTAGAATAAAACTGCATTTAAGAAATTTCATCTAAATGAAGTTCGATTTTTGGTCAATTTTCATGTTAAAATTTTATGCCAAAAAATCGACATCATGATTTGGCAAATCTTTCGACTCCCATAACTTCGTCAAAACTGAACCGATTTTCAAAAGCAATGTCTTAAAAGTCATGTTTTGGCATCTAGAATAAAACTGCATTTAAGAAATTTCATTTAAATAAAATTCGATTTTTGGTCATTTTCATGTTAAAATGTTATGCCAAAAAATCGACATCATGATTTGGCTAATCTTTCGACTTCGATAACTTCGTCAAAACTGAACCGATTTTCAAAAGCAATGTCTTAAAAGTCATGTTTTGGCATCTAGAATAAAACTGCATTTAAGAAATTCATTTAAATAAAATTCGATTTTGGTACTTTTCATGTTAAAATTTATGCCAAAAAATCGATATCATGATTTGGCTAATCTTTCGACTTCGATAACTTCGTCAAAACTGAACCGATTTTCAAAAGCAATGTCTTAAAAGTCATGTTTTGACTAGTAGAATAAAACTGCATTTAAGAAATTCATTTAAATGAAGTTCGATTTTTGGTCAATTTTCATGTTAAAATTTTATGCCAAAAAATCGACATCATGATTTGGCAAATCTTTCGACTCCCATAACTTCGTCAAAACTGAACCGATTTTCAAAAGCAATGTCTTAAAAGTCATGTTTTGACTAGTAGATTAAAACTGCATTTAAGAAATTTCATTTAAATAAAGTTCGATTTTTGGTCAAAATTCATGTTAAAATTTTATACCAAGAAATCAACATCATTTTATGGCAAGTCTTTCGACTCCCATAACTTCGTCAAAACTGAACCGATTTTCAAAAGCAATGTCTTAAAAGTCATGATTTGACTAGTAGAATAAAACTGCATTTAAGAAATTTCATCTAAATGAAGTTCGATTTTTGGTCAATTTTCATGTTAAAATTTTATGCCAAAAAATCGACATCATCATTTGGCAAATCTTTCGACTTCGATAACTTCGTCAAAACTGAACCGATTTTCAAAAGCAATGTCTAAAAGTCATGTTTTGGCATCTAGAATAAAACTGCATTTAAGAAATTTCATTTAAATAAAATTCGATTTTTGGTCATTTTCATGTTAAAATTTTATGCCAAAAAATCGATATCATGATTTGGCTAATCTTTCGACTTCGATAACTTCGTCAAAACTGAACCGATTTTCAAAAGCAATGTCTTAAAAGTCATGTTTTGGCATCTAGAATAAAACTGCATTTAAGAAATTTCATATAAAGAAAATTAGATTTTTGGTCATTTTCATGATAAAATTTTATGCCAAAAAACCGACATCATGATTTGGCAAATCTTTCGACTCCCATAACTTCGTCAAAACTGAACCGATTTTCAAAAGCAATGTCTTAAAAGTCATGTTTTGGCATCTAGAATAAAACTGCATTTAAGAAATTTCATTTAAATAAAATTCGATTTTTGGTCATTTTCATGTTAAAATTTTATGCCAAAAAATCGACACCATGATTTGGCTAATCTTTCGACTTCGATAACTTCGTCAAAACTAAACCGATTTTCAAAAGCAATGTCTTAAAAGTCATGTTTTGGCATCTAGAATAAAACTGCATTTAAGAAATTTCATATAAACAAAATTAGATTTTTGGTCATTTTCATGTTAAAATTTTATGCCAAAAAATCAACATCATCATTTGGCTAATCTTTCGACTTCGATAACTTCGTCAAAACTGAACCGATTTTCAAAAGCAATGTCTTAAAAGTCATGTTTTGGCATCTAGAATAAAACTGCATTTAAGAAATTTCATATAAACAAAATTAGATTTTTGGTCATTTCATGATAAAATTTTATGCCAAAAAATCAACATCATCATTTGGCAAATCTTTCGACGCCCATAACTTCGTCAAAACTGAACCGATTTTCAAAAGCAACGTCTTAAAAGTCATGTTTTGGCATCTAGAATAAAACTGCATTTAAGAAATTTCATATAAACAAAATTAGATTTTTGGTCATTTTCATGATAAAATTTTATGCCAAAAAATCAACATCATCATTTGGCTAATCTTTCGACTTCGATAACTTCGTCAAAACTAAACCGATTTTCAAAAGCAATGTCTTAAAAGTCATGTTTTGGCATCTAGAATAAAACTGCATTCAAGAAATTTCATTTAAACAAAATTAGATTTTGGTCATTTTCATGTTAAAATTTATGCCAAAAAATCGACATCATGATTTGGCAAATCTTTCGACGCCCATAACTTCGTCAAAACTGAACCGATTTTCAAAAGCAACGTCTTAAAAGTCATGTTTTGGCATCTAGAATAAAACTGCATTTAAGAAATTTCATATAAACAAAATTAGATTTTTGGTCATTTTCATGATAAAATTTTATGCCAAAAAACCGACATCATGATTTGGCAAATCTTTCGACTCCCATAACTTCGTCAAAACTGAACCGATTTTCAAAAGCAATGTCTTAAAAGTCATGTTTTGGCATCTAGAATAAAACTGCATTTAAGAAATTTCATTTAAATAAAATTCGATTTTTGGTCATTTTCATGTTAAAATTTTATGCCAAAAAATCGACACCATGATTTGGCTAATCTTTCGACTTCGATAACTTCGTCAAAACTAAACCGATTTTCAAAAGCAATGTCTTAAAAGTCATGTTTTGGCATCTAGAATAAAACTGCATTCAAGAAATTTCATTTAAACAAAATTAGATTTTTGGTCATTTTCATGTTAAAATTTTATGCCAAAAAATCAACATCATCATTTGGCAAATCTTTCGACGCCCATAACTTCGTCAAAACTGAACCGATTTTCAAAAGCATGTCTTAAAAGTCATGTTTTGGCATCTAGAATAAAACTGCATTTAAGAAATTTCATTTAAACAAAATTAGATTTTTGGTCATTTTCATGTTAAAATTTTATGCCAAAAAATCGACATCATGATTTGGCAAATCTTTCGACGCCCATAACTTCGTCAAAACTGAACCGATTTTCAAAAGCAACGTCTTAAAAGTCATGTTTTGGCATCTAGAATAAAACTGCATTTAAGAAATTTCATTTAAATAAAATTCGATTTTTGGTCAATTTTCATGTTGAAATTTTATGCCAAAAAATCAACATCATCATTTGGCAAATCTTTCGACTCCCATAACTTCGTCAAAACTGAACCGATTTTCAAAAGCAATGTCTTAAAAGTCATGTTTTGGCATCTAGAATAAAACTGCATTTAAGAAATTTCATTTAAACAAAATTAGATTTTTGGTCATTTTCATGTTAAAATTTTATGCCAAAAAATCGACATCATGATTTGGCTAATCTTTCGACTTCGATAACTTCGTCAAAACTGAACCGATTTTCAAAAGCAATGTCTTAAAAGTCATGTTTTGGCATCTAGAATAAAACTGCATTTAAGAAATTTCATTTAAACAAAATTAGATTTTTGGTCATTTTCATGTTAAAATTTTTTGCCAAAAAATCGACATCATGATTTGGCTAATCTTTCGACTTCGATAACTTCGTCAAACCTGAACCGATTTTCAAAAGCAATGTCTTAAAAGTCATGTTTGACATCTAGAATAAAACTGCATTTAAGAAATTTCATTTAAATAAAATTCGATTTTTGGTCATTTTCATGTTAAAATTTTATGCCAAAAAATCAACATCATGATTTGGCTAATCTTTCGACTTCGATAACTTCGTCAAAACTGAACCGATTTTCAAAAGCAATGTCTTAAAAGTCATGATTTGACTAGTAGAAAAAAACTGCATTTAAGAAATTTCATTTAAATAAAATTCGATTTTTGGTCATTTCATAATAAAATTTTATGCCAAAAAATCAACATCATCATTTGGCAAATCTTTCGACTTCCATAACTTCGTCAAAACTGAACCGATTTTCAAAAGCAACGTCTTAAAAGTCATGTTTTGGCATCTAGAATAAAACTGCATTTAAGAAATTTCATTTAAATAAAATTCGATTTTTGGTCATTTTCATGTTAAAATTTTATGCCAAAAAATCGACATCATGATTTGGCTAATCTTTCGACTTCGATAACTTCGTCAAAACTGAACCGATTTTCAAAAGCAATGTCTTAAAAGTCATGATTTGACTAGTAGAAAAAAACTGCATTTAAGAAATTTCATTTAAATAAAATTCGATTTTTGGTCATTTTCATGTTAAAATTTTATGCCAAAAAATCAACATCATGATTTGGCAAATCTTTCGACTTCAATAACTTCGTCAAAACTGAACCGATTTTCAAAAGCAATGTCTTAAAAGTCATGTTTTGGCATCTAGATTAAAACTGCATTTAAGAAATTTCATTTAAATAAATTCAATTTTTGGTCATTTTCATGTTAAAATTTTATGCCAAAAAATCAACATCATGATTTGGCAAATCTTTCGACTCCCATAACTTCGTCAAAACTGAACCGATTTTCAAAAGCAATGTCTTAAAAGTCATGTTTTGGCATCAAAAATAAAACTGCATTTAAGAAATTTAATTTAAATAAAATTCGATTTTTGGTCAATTTTCAATCGACATCATGATTTGGCAAATCTTTCGACTCCTATAACTTCGTCAAAACTGAACCGATTTTCAAAAGCAATGTCTTAAAAGTCATGTTTTGGCATCTAGATTAAAACTGCATTTAATAAATTTCATATAAAGAAAATTAGATTTTTGGTCATTTTCATGATAAAATTTTATGCCAAAAAACCGACATCATGATTTGGCAAATCTTTCGACTCCTATAACTTCGTCAGAACTGAACCGATTTTCAAAAGCAATGTCTTAAAAGTCATGTTTTGGCATCAAAAATAAAACTGCATTTAAGAAATTTCATTTAAATAAAGTTCGATTTTTGGTCAATTTTCATGTTAAAATTTTATGCCAAAAAATCAACATCATCATTTGGCAAATCTTTCGACTCCCATAACTTCGTCAAAACTGAACCGATTTTCAAAAGCAATGTCTTAAAAGTCATGTTTGACTAGTAGAATAAAACTTCATTTAAGAAATTTCATTAAATAAAGTTCGATTTTTGGTCAATTTTCATGTTAAAATTTTATGCCAAAAATCAACATCATCATTTGGCAAATCTTTCGACTCCCATAACTTCGTCAAAACTGAACCGATTTTCAAGAGCAATGTCTTAAAAGTCATGTTTTGGCATCTAGAATAAAACTGCATTTAATAAATTTCATATAAATAAAATTCGATTTTTGGTCATTTTCATGTTAAAATTTTATGCCAAAAAATCAACATCATCATTTGGCAAATCTTTCGACTTCGATAACTTCGTCAAAAATGAACCGATTTTCAAAAGCAATGTCTTAAAAGTCATGTTTTGGCATCTAGAATAAAACTGCATTTAAGAAATTTCATTTAAATAAAGTTCGATTTTTGGTCATTTTCATGTTAAAATTTATGCCAAAAAATCGACATCATGATTTGGCTAATCTTTCGACTTCGATAACTTCGTCAAAACTGAACCGATTTTCAAAAGCAATGTCTTAAAAGTCATGTTTTGGCATCTAGAATAAAACTGCATTTAAGAAATTTCATTTAAATAAAGTTCAATTTTTGGTCGTTTTCATGTTGAAATTTTATGCCATAAAATCGACATCATGATTTGGCAAATCTTTCGACTTCCACAACTTCGTCAAAACTGAACCGATTTTCAAAAGCAATGTCTTAAAAGTCATGTTTTGGCATCTAGAATAAAACTGCATTCAAGAAATTTCATTTAAATAAAGTTCGATTTTTGGTCATTTTCATGTTGAAATTTTATGCCATAAAACCGACATCATGATTTGGCTAATCTTTCGACTTCGATAACTTCGTCAAAACTGAACCGATTTTCAAAAGCAATGTCTTAAAAGTCATGTTTGGCATCTAGAATAAAACTGCATTTAAGAAATTTCATTTAAACAAAATTAGATTTTTAGTCATTTTCATGTTAAAATTTTATGCCAAAAAATCAACATCATCATTTGGCAAATCTTTCGACTCCCATAACTTCGTCAAAACTGAACCGATTTTCAAAAGCAACGTCTTAAAAGTCATGTTTTGGCATCTAGAATAAAACTGCATTTAAGAAATTTCATTTAAATAAAATTCGATTTTTGGTCATTTTCATGTTAAAATGTTATGCCAAAAAATCGACATCATGATTTGGCAAATCTTTCGACGCCATAACTTCGTCAAAACTGAACCGATTTTCAAAAGCAATGTCTTAAAAGTCATGTTTTGACTAGTAGAATAAAACTGCATTTAAGAAATTTCATTTAAATAAAGTTCGATTTTTGGTCAATTTTCATGTTAAAATTTTATGCCAAAAAATCAACATCATCATTTGGCAAATCTTTCGACTCCCATAACTTCGTCAAAACTGAACCGATTTCAAGAGCAATGTCTTAAAAGTCATGTTTTGGCATCTAGAATAAAACTGCATTTAACAAATTTCATATAAATAAAATTCGATTTTTGGTCATTTTCATGTTAAAATTTTATGCCAAAAAATCAACATCATCATTTGGCAAATCTTTCGACTTCGATAACTTCGTCAAAAATGAACCGATTTTCAAAAGCAATGTCTTAAAAGTCATGTTTTGGCTTCTAGAATAAAACAGCATTTAAGAAATTTCATTAAATAAAGTTCGATTTTGGTCATTTTCATGTTAAAATTTATGCCAAAAAATCGACATCATGATTTGGCTAATCTTTCGACTTCGATAACTTCGTCAAAACTGAACCGATTTTCAAAAGCAATGTCTTAAAAGTCATGTTTTGGCATCTAGAATAAAACTGCATTTAAGAAATTTCATTTAAATAAAGTTCAATTTTTGGTCGTTTTCATGTTGAAATTTTATGCCATAAAATCGACATCATGATTTGGCAAATCTTTCGACTTCCACAACTTCGTCAAAACTGAACCGATTTTCAAAAGCAATGTCTTAAAAGTCATGTTTTGGCATCTAGAATAAAACTGCATTCAAGAAATTTCATTTAAATAAAGTTCGATTTTTGGTCATTTTCATGTTGAAATTTTATGCCATAAAACCGACATCATGATTTGGCTAATCTTTCGACTTCGATAACTTCGTCAAAACTGAACCGATTTTCAAAAGCAATGTCTTAAAAGTCATGTTTTGGCATCTAGAATAAAACTGCATTTAAGAAATTTCATTTAAACAAAATTAGATTTTTAGTCATTTTCATGTTAAATTTTATGCCAAAAATCAACATCATCATTTGGCAAATCTTTCGACTCCCATAACTTCGTCAAAACTGAACCGATTTTCAAAAGCAACGTCTTAAAAGTCATGTTTTGGCATCTAGAATAAAACTGCATTTAAGAAATTTCATTTAAATAAAATTCGATTTTTGGTCATTTTCATGTTAAAATATTATGCCAAAAAACCGACATCATGATTTGGCAAATCTTTCGACGCCCATAACTTCGTCAAAACTGAACCGATTTTCAAAAGCAATGTCTTAAAAGTCATGTTTTGGCATCTAGAATAAAACTGCATTTAAGAAATTTCATTTAAATAAAGTTCGATTTTTGGTCAAATTGCATGTTAAAATTTTATGCCAAAAATCAACATCATCATTTGGCAAATCTTTCGACTCCCATAACTTCGTCAAAACTGAACCGATTTTCAAAAGCAACGTCTTAAAAGTCATGTTTTGGCATCTAGAATAAAACTGCATTTAAGAAATTAATTTAAATAAAATTCGATTTTGGTCATTTTCATGTTAAAATGTTATGCCAAAAAATCGACATCATCATTTGGCAAATCTTTCGACTCCCATAACTTCGTCAAAACTGAACCGATTTTCAAAAGCAATGTCTTAAAAGTCATGATTTGACTAGTAGAAAAAAACTGCATTTAAGAAATTTCATTTAAATAAAATTAGATTTTTGGTCATTTTCATGTTAAAATTTTATGCCAAAAAATCGACATCATGATTTGGCTAATCTTTCGACTTCGATAACTTCGTCAAAACTGAACCGATTTTCAAAAGCAATGTCTTAAAAGTCATGTTTTGACTAGTAGAATAAAACTGCATTTAAGAAATTTCATTTAAATAAAATTAGATTTTTAGTCATTTTCATGTTAAAATTTTATGCCAAAAAATCAACATCATCATTTGGCAAATCTTTCGACTCCCATAACTTCGTCAAAACTGAACCGATTTTCAAAAGCAATGTCTTAAAAGTCACGGTTTTACTAGTAGAATAAAACTGCATTTGAGAAATTTCATTTAAACAAAATTAGATTTTTGGTCATTTTCATGTTGAAATTTTATGCCATAAAATCGACATCATGATTTGGCTAATCTTTCGACTTCGATAACTTCGTCAAAACTGAACCGATTTTCAAAAGCAATGTCTTAAAAGTCATGTTTTGACTAGTAGAATAAAACTGCATTTAAGAAATTTCATTTAAATAAAATTAGATTTTTAGTCATTTTCATGTTAAAATTTTATGCCAAAAAATCAACATCATCATTTGGCAAATCTTTCGACTCCCATAACTTCGTCAAAACTGAACCGATTTTCAAAAGCAATGTCTTAAAAGTCATGTTTTGACTAGTAGAATAAAACTGCATTTAAGAAATTTCATTTAAATAAAGTTCGATTTTTGGTCAATTTTCATGTTAAAATTTAATGCCAAAAAATCAACATCATCATTTGGCAAATCTTTCGACTCCCATAACTTCGTCAAAACTGAACCGATTTTCAAAAGCAATGTCTTAAAAGTCATGATTTGACTAGTAGAAAAAAACTGCATTTAAGAAATTTCATTTAAATAAAATTCGATTTTTGGTCATTTTCATGTTGAAATTTTATGCCATAAATCGACATCATGATTTGGCTAATCTTTCGACTTCGATAACTTTGTCAAAACTGAACCGATTTTCAAAAGCAATGTCTTAAAAGTCATGTTTTGACTAGTAGAATAAAACTGCATTTAAGAAATTTCATTTAAATAAAATTAGATTTTTAGTCATTTTCATGTTAAAATTTTATGCCAAAAAATCAACATCATCATTTGGCAAATCTTTCGACTCCCATAACTTCGTCAAAACTGAACCGATTTTCAAAAGCAATGTCTTAAAAGTCATGATTTGACTAGTAGAAAAAAACTGCATTTAAGAAATTTCATTTAAATAAAATTCGATTTTTGGTCATTTTCATGTTGAAATTTTATGCCATAAATCGACATCATGATTTGGCAAATCTTTCGACTCCCATAACTTCGTCAAAACTGAACCGATTTTCAAAAGCAACGTCTTAAAAGTCATGTTTTGGCATCTAGAATAAAACTGCATTTAAGAAATTTCATTTAAATAAAATTCGATTTTTGGTCAGATTTCATGTTAAAATTTTATGCCAAAAAATCAACATCATCATTTGGCAAATCTTTCGACGCCCATAACTTCGTCAAAACTGAACCGATTTTCAAAAGCAATGTCTTAAAAGTCATGTTTTGGCATCTAGAATAAAACTGCATTTGAGAAATTTCATTTAAATAATATTCGATTTTTGGTCATTTTCATGTTAAAATGTTATGCCAAAAAACCGACATCATGATTTGGCAAATCTTTCGACGCCCATAACTTCGTCAAAACTGAACCGATTTTCAAAAGCAATGTCTTAAAAGTCATGTTTTGACTAGTAGAATAAAACTGCATTTAAGAAATTTCATTTAAATAAAATTAGATTTTTGGTCATTTTCATGTTAAAATTTATGCCAAAAAATCAACATCATCATTTGGCAAATCTTTCGACTCCCATAACTTCGTCAAAACTGAACCGATTTTCAAAAGCAATGTCTTAAAAGTCATGTTTTGGCATCTAGAATAAAACTGCATTTAAGAAATTTCATTTAAATAAAATTCGATTTTTGGTCATTTTCATGTTAAAATGTTATGCCAAAAACCGACATCATGATTTGGCAAATCTTTCGACTCCCATAACTTCGTCAAAACTGAACCGATTTTCAAAAGCAACGTCTTAAAAGTCATGT
>JARNME010000523.1:0-11434 GCA_030179655.1 Scaptomyza flava | reverse complement strand
CGATCCCGCCAGTTCACTTTGTAGTCAGTTCCAAAACTCAACTAGTTTTCAACTAGTTATTTTGCAACTAGTTCTCAACTAGCTATTTTGCAACTAGTTCTCAACTAGTTCTCAACTAACTATTTTGCAACTAGTTCTAAAGTAATGCGGTGGGTAGTCAGTTGTAAAACGTTTTCACAATCTTTATGCGTTGAGTGCTCTCTTGCTCTCTTTGCTGAAAACCATTTGAGAGAGCAATTGCTTTGCTTTGCCTTAGCGAATGGAGAGAGACAAAGCGCGAGGAAAAGAGTTAGCGAGCACATTTGCCAGCTGCAGCACAACAACAAATTATATGCTGTAACTGTTTGTTATCCCTTTGTCTTCTTTAATATTTACCGGTTGAATTTTGATTTCTATGTTATGCGTTTTATGCTTGGCTAATTTTTGCCAGTTTTAGTGCAATTGTGATCACGCTGTGCTGTGCATTAAAAAATTTTGTGCTTTAAAATCTTAAAACAATTTAACCAAAAAATATATATATAAAGACAATTAACAACAAGTGTTTAAAAATAAAGAGCAAACAAATCAACAAAAAAGTTTTAAATAAACATATAAAAAGTGTAGCAACAACAGTGTGTAACAACAACAAAAAAGTCAGCAACAAAAAGGAACCACATAAATACATAAAAATATATATATTCAACAAATAAATAAAAAAAAACGAGAAGTACCTAACTTTATTTATATACCTAACTTTTTCCAAATATATATACATACATAAAAAAACATGATCAGCAAAAGGCATATGAGGCGTTTAATAAAAAAAGAGAGGGAGAACATTTTAGAAGAAGCAGTGGCAAGTGAAACAGAAGTGTGCGGTGTAAAAAGAAAATATAGCGAAATTTGTGAAAATAAGAATATTCATATTGAGGGTGTTGAAGCTAATAAAGTTGACTTTGACTTTGGTGACGTCTTAGACGAAAACAATGATTCTGTGTTCGAAATTCCAGATGACGAAAAACTACTATCGTTAAATGAAAAGTTAAAGTTTTGGTTTCTTGAATTTAAACCAAGAAGGAATGCAGTTATTGCCCTCATTAAAGTTCTACAGAGTGAAGGTTTATGTGTGAACAATTTTTATAAACTTTCATCAGAAAAAAAACCCTATATTGAAAGTATGTGCGGTGGTAACTACTTGAATGTAGGGTTAAAAAAACAGTTAATTAAACTATCGGGGGCAGTGCAGCTGCCAAGCGACATCAATATTGATGTAAATATAGACGGACTGCCTTTGTTTAAAAGTTCAAGAGCACAGCTTTGGCCCATTTTAGTGAGAGTAAATAATATTAGGAATGCTCCAATTTTTCCGGCCGGGGTCTTTTTAGGTAATACCAAACCTGAAATAGTGATAAATATTTAGAAAAATTTTGTAATGAGTTGTGCGAACTTACAGAAAGTGGATTGGATCTAAACGGGAGGAGAATAGGTGTAGGGCTTAGAGCTATTGTTTGCGATGCACCAGCTAGAGCGTTTATAAGCGGAACACCGGGGCACACTTCTTGTCACGGTTGCGCCAAATGTACTCAGGTTGCCAAAAAAATTAATGGCACGCTTACATATAGTATAACGTGTGGACAGTTAATAACAGACGATGACTTTTCATCTAGGAAATATCCAAACCAACATTTGGCAAAATACTTAGACCAAAAATCGGTTTTAGAAAATATTAAAGTAGGTATGGTTACTCAGATACCCTTAGATTGTATGCACCTTATAGAATTGGGAGTGATGAGAAAATTTTTAGTGCGGTTGCAAAAAAATAAAGTCATGAAAAAAATTTCATTACAAAATAAACAAAACATATCTGAAAAATTGGTTAGCTTACGTAATTTCGTACCAAAAGAGTTTGCGCGGAAACCAAGGGCATTAGATGAGCTTATGCATTGGAAGGCAACTGAGTTTCGGCAATTTTTGTTGTACACTGAATCGTCGCTTTAAAGATGAAGTTGATGGTGATCAGTATTATGTTTTTTGTTTACTGCATTGTGCCTATAGGTTACTTTGTTGTCCACTGCAACGCGACAAGAACTTAGAAATGTCTCAACAAATGTTAAAACTTTTTGTTGAGAACTTTCCAGCAATCTTTGGCGAAAACAGTGTGTCGTACAATGTACACAGCTTGCTGCACGTTAAGAATACAGTCGAAATAGTTGGTGATCCAGTGAATGGCTCTTGTTATGCTTTTGAGAATTATTTACAAACACTTAAAAACTGTGTTCGAAAGCCTACAAAGATTCTTCAACAATACATAGGCGAATTTCAGAAGTACAATTTCAAAATAAAATAGAATTAAACCAACCCGTCATTACTAATAATAATGCATTTTTAAAGATTTTTTGCTAACTTCTTGTTGCCCAAACAATTATTGCTACATTAAAAAGAACATACCCGTCAGAATTTTAAGATTTAATAAAGATCATGGGGGAACTATTATAGGTATACGGCAACAAAATATTAAGAACTTTTTCATTGAACCCGTAGAATCAAAACTATTGGGATATTTTTAGTTGATAATAACGCATCGAGCTGTGAGGAACAATTTTTAGTTTCAGAGTTAGAATCTAAAGCTATCGGTATACCATACAGGGGGGAGTTGTTGTTAATGCCACTGCTTCACTGCTATAATAGTTAAAACATGTTTTTTATATTTGTATATATATTATAAGTCAATTTTTTTTTTTTTTAAGACATTTGCATAGGAGGTCTTTAGTCCGTAGGTGCGCCTAACATTTTCTGTTAGGTTCGAATCGGGCATACTCTTTATAACGGTATTCAGAGTATCTTTAGAAGATTTCCCCACCTTGGTTCGCAAGCCAAAAAAAAGAAAACAGTTGCAAAGTCTTAAATTGAAAATTTATATATTCTTATTATAATAACATTTTCAGAAACATTTTAAAAAATGCCTGCCACCACATCTAAAGTAAAGCGTGTTTGCTTCGACGATAATGGTGAGAGCCGTTTAAAGTACAAATAACCTTATATCTCGCCTATATATACATATTTATTTAATTGCAGAGACTGATACCGGTAGCCGCAACGCAGACTCCAAAATTGAGGACTTGCAAAGAGCAATGGTTGAGTTGAAGGTAATTAGATAAACAAATTCAAATAAAGTGCTTAAAGTAATTTAATTGAGTCATTCATTTTATTTTCAGAAACAATACTGCAGGAAAACAAGCAGATTTTGGGTATGTCTTAAATGTTTAAGTATGATCTTAATACAATTCATAATTTCTTACAGAAACAGTGCAGAAGGAGAATTTGCTCTTGCAGCAGGAATGCGGAGCTTTGAAAAGTACAAAATCCTTATGCTTTATTAGAATTTCAGACATACACATATAAAAACTCCTTTTTTTTTTTAAAGATCAGCTCAACGTGGCTTTAAGTGCGATTGCAGAGCAAAGGGTCATGCTGTCGCAATTGCTGCGGCATAAGACGTCGGACAACATGTACCGCACCAAATTCCTCTGGAGACCGAGGAGCAACTTATAATTCTCAACAACGATATAACAGAGGAAACAAGAGATTACTATGTGAGTAAAAGTAATAATATCTTTTAATTCTCATTGCGTTTACTTAACATTCTTATTGCGTTTTCTTATACATTTTAGATCAAGGCTGTAAGGTCAATAATACAGCCGCTTGGGTTAAAAAAGGGGCTGCAACGTGTTCTGGCGGACAACATAATACAAGCCTACAATGTTTCTGGCACTCACGGGAAAAGGGCATTAAAAGAGCATATTAATTTTTACAATGTGCTATTAGGTAATAGTTTATAGACCCATTGAATCTATACTTATAGTATAAAAAACAATACATTTTTATATCTTTCAGCTTCAATACCAGAGGGGGAAAAACCTCCTGAAGAAGAGCTGAGGGCGGCCATTCAAGTTCAAAAAAAGCGGTTTTTAATAAATATATGCGTTGGCAAAAGAAATTTGCCAACTTCACCAGATGTGTAAATTTGTATGTATGTTTAAGGAAAATAATATTTTTGTGAATAAAAAAAAGTTGTTGAAATGAAAAAGATTTTTTTTTATTTTTTACCTATATTCTTATTTATTTTCAGCGCAAAAAAATAGTGCACAACTTATTATTTTGAGTCAAAACTAAAATGAATTGCAATATTGTTATTAAAGTAGTCAGTTGGCAACTAGTTCTAGTTTTGACCCAAAGTAGTCAGTTGGCAACTAGTTCTAGTTTTGACCCAAAGTAGTCAGTTGGCAACTAGTTCTAGTTTTGACCCAAAGTAGTCAGTTGGCAACTAGTTCTAATTTTGTCCCAATAGAACTAGTTCAGAACTATTTCAAGGTAATGCTAAGCAGAACTAGTTGCCCTCCTAGGACATCCCCATGTAAAAGTAAACAGTTGTTAGCATTGAAAAGCAATCGAGCGAGAACCAGTCATTTCCACTTTGCAACTAGTTCTAGTCTAGTACTGAACTAGTTGCCAATACTGGCGGGATTTGTTTTACAGCGACATACATACATCTGTATGTATGTATGTACATATATATGCATATATGGACGTAGATGAATATGCATGAAAAAATTTTAAAGAGCAACAACATAACATATGTTGTGCCCCTTGCTTTCGACATATTACACCCCAGCCCCTTGCACTTGCCCTTGGCAATAACAATACATATGTACATTATATATAAAAATATATTATATTACAATTTTTGCTGATATATTACTGATATTATATTACTAAAAAGTACTGTAGAGTATGGTTACTTTACCATGGGCACAGTTCATCGCTACAACAACAAAACATATGCACTGAATTTTACAAGTTTTGTTGTGATATTACTGTTCTCACAGTAAAAAGTACTGTAGATTATGGAAGCTTTACCATAATCAAAGTTCATTGAGACAACAACAAAACAGATGCATTTTATTTTACAAGTTTTGCTGTTGTATTAGGGTATTCAGTAGCTATGCTATGTGCGTAAAGTACTAAAGTGTTATATGAAAGCTTTACAACAACACACAGAAGCATTTTTATAACAGCAAACATGCCTCTGGGTATGTTTGCTACTATTGTACTATATTTTATTTTTATTTTTATTTATTTGATTAACATCCTAGTGCTACAAGTTCCAAGAAACTTAAATTTAAGGCACTAGTCACTAAAACAAAATTATTAATGATTAATTAAAGTAACAAAGCAGAGAAAAGAAAAAGAAGAAAATAGAGAGAAGTAATTTAAATTATTCAAATAATTTAAATAATACAAATAATTTAAATTATACAAAACAAGAAAAGAAGGAAATTGGAAGAACAGTCTTCCCTTAAGAAGATTAGCATTAGTAAGCTTAGTTTTATATATATTAGAATTGTTTCAGTTAGATATTATTTTGTAAATGCAGCAGAAGGCTGCTTTTAAATTGTGGTGCGCTTCTAATTATCTTTAGGTCGTGTGGTAGGTTGTTCCACAGGCGAACAGTGTGTATATAGTACTGGTGTTCAGAGACAGATATCGATGACGTACAGTTGTTAAATTATTTGTCCGACGTGAAGTTAAAAAAATCAATCTTTTATAAAGATAACTGGGCTCTTTTGTAATTATAATTTTGTGTAACAATATTAATGCTCTAAGCTGAATCCAGTTTTTCAAGCTAAGGTTATATATTTTGAATGCATATGGTGTAACATGGTCTCTTCTTCCTAAATTAAACACATAACGCGTAATACTATTGAACACAACATTGAGCCTGTGCTTACTAGCAGCGTCAGGGTTTGAAAAATTTCTACTCCATAAAAGAGAGTTGGTATAAGGTATGTCTTAGCAACAATGAGTTTAATATTAATTGGCAGGAGATGCTGTGTCAGGTATAGAGTTCTTAAGGCTGAATAAGTTCTACCTATGGATTTAATTATGTGGTCACTCCAAGTCAGTGTCTTATTAAACGTTATGCCTAGGTTAGCTACCCTGTCTACGTAGTCAATAGAATATGGTCAATTTTAATTTTTCCCAAGTTTAGGGTGTCTATGGACTTTTGTATATTACTATACACTTAGTTTTGGACGTGTTTATACCAAGGCCATTACTTCGTGACCACTCGCTCACCTTGACCAGTTCTCTATTAGTTACACTTACACATTCATCAATCTGGACAATGGACTACAGCAATACAACTGAACATCAACAGCATACATATGGACATTACATTCAGAAAAGACATTGGGCAAATCATTAACATAACACGAGTATAGTAACGGCCCAAGAACCGATCCTTGTGGCACTCCACGGCTCAGAGACAGAAATGACGACGAACTTGACGGTGTGACAACAGATTGAAGACGGTTTACTAGGTATGAGCGTATAAGGAATCGGCTGTGGCTGTAAACCTATACAGCTTCTTCATTTTGGTGCATAGTATGTCATGGTTGACAGTATCAAAAGATTTGCTATAGTCAAGCAGTGTCAAGAACGTTACATTGCCATCATCCATGCTTCTACGTATATCCTCAACAATATTAAGGATTGCTGTAGTGCAGCTTCTGTTTTTCCTAAAGCCGGATTGGTCATTGCTGAGAAGACTGTTGGTAACCATATATTCATTTATTTGGTTTGCTAGTAAATTTTCAAACACTTTGGATAGAAAAGGTAGAACTGAGATTGGTCTGAAATCTCCATTACCCTTAGGGACAGGGATAATCTTAGCAAGTTTCCATTTTTCTGGAAATGCGGAAGTAGTGATTGCTGTATTCATAATATGTGTAACCTGATTTAAGATAGACGGAATTATAATTTTGACAAATTTAGGATTTATATCATCCAGTCCAACTGCATTTGATTTGACATTTAACATAGATTCAAGGACTTCATAATTTCTGACACACCTAAAACTAAAGCTAATATCACGGTTAGGAGGATCACAGTTAAGGTATTCATTGGCTGGGGCCTCAGGTACAGCGCAGTTGACGAACTTTTGGTTAAGCTCTTCAGCATTAACTTCGACACTGGTTCTAACATTTTGCTTTCCCACTCCAAATTCATTTATAATTCTCCATTTATCTCTTGACGAGATGGATTGTTGGAATTTCTGGGAATAGAATCGCTTCTTACCATTATTAATCAATTTAACAACTGCACGTCGTAAACTTTTGAAGGTATCATACAAAAAGTCAGTCTTAAATCTCTTCCATTTGTTGTAGGCTTCATTTCTTTTTAGTATAGCTCTTTTAACAAAATGTGTTAGCCAGGGCTTCTCGCGAGGCTGGGGAATATGTGTTATTGTGTGGTTGCCAGACTATTTATAAAAACAGCTGCTTTCGAGATTATTGAATTCGTGAAATTAGGTCACACTAGGCGAGTTTTGGTTGTAAAAGCAAGTAAATTTTACTAATTATTAATTTAAAAGACTAAACTGATGTTTTTAAAAGTGTCAGAAGCGACAAAAGAAAGTAGAGTGCGGGAGAATGATATAAAACGGTTTATTTTATTTTATTATTTTCAGTTTAACAATTAATCAATTCAATTTAAATATCGATTGTATTGTTATCGAACTGGCAAACAGCTGACTTAGCACAAATACGACAAAAGAAACGTAAAAGTGCACTCACTAGCTACACTGTATACATATAACACTTTACGCACATCGAGCATAGCTACTGAATACCCTAATACTGTTTGAACAGTTCAGGATTGCTAATACGTTACACTTACAATTTGTTATGGTAAATTAACGTGATTATCAGTTGTTCCTTAAAACAACAAATTACATAAAATGTTTGATGTATTTGTCGGAAAGGAGGAATGGCTATAGATTCCAACAAAAAACAAGTGGAAACGTTGCAGTCGGACGCAACCGACTGCGGCATACTCGATACCAGTATTAAAACAGGTAAAAAGAGGCCTGATTGCAAAGGGTTACGGATGGGGCAGGGGTGTACGCTTCCTTAAAGATTCTCCGATGCAGATGGGGATGCCATCAACTATCTTCCTTCGAAATTTGGTGACTCTAGCTCAAAGTTTGTAAGGAGCTGTGATAGGGGGGCTGCTGAAAGGGGGGCTGGGGGCGGTATGAGTGGGAGTGGCATCTACATTTTTACTGCAGATCTTTGCGAAATGTCAATTGCTATCTTCATACCAAATTTGGTGACTCTAGCTCGAAGTTTGTAAAAGGTGGGGAAAGGGAGGTGGGAGCGGTATGGGTGGGCGTGGCATCCAAATTTTTGTTGCCGATCTTTGTGAAATGTCAATGCTATCTTCCTTCCAAATTTGGTGACTCTAGCTCGAAGTTTGTAAAAAGTGGGGAAAGGGGGCTAGGGGCGGTATAGGTGGGCGGTGGCATCCAAAGTTTTGCTGCAGATCTATGTGGAATGTCAATGCTACCTTCCTTCGAAATTTGGGACTCAGCTCAAAGTTTTGTAAAAAGTGGGGAAAGGGTGGCTGGGGGCGGTATGGGTGGGCGTGGCATCCAAAGTTTGATTCAGATCTATGTGGAATGTCAATGCTACCTTCATACAAAATTTGGTGACTCTAGCTCAAAGTTTGTAAAAGGTGTGGAAAGGGGGTGAAAGGGGTGCGCGTGGCTCCAAAACTTTGATGCAGTTTTTTGGGGGTCGTTACCAGGTATCTCCTACCAGATTTGGAGGCTCTAGCTCACCAATCTGGAAGATACACGCATATCGTTTTTGACGAAGCGTTGGGGTGGATGGGGGCGGCTAGGGCAGTATCGGTAGGCGTGGCATCCAAACTTTTGATGCAGTTTTTGGGGGGTCATCATCACCTATCTTGGCACCAAATTTGGTGGCTCTAGCTCAAAAACTGTGGGAGCTATAGGCTTTTTTGACTTTAAAATGCGGGGGGTGGAGGCGGACTGGGAGGCGTGGCTCCAAAAGTTTTTGATGCAGTTTTTTGGGGGTTGCTAGTAGCTATCTTCTTACCAAATTTGATAGTTCTAGCTGTAAGGGTGTGTGAAATATGCGGATTTATCGGTTTTGAGTTATCGAATTTATCGATTTGCCAGCCCCCCAGTTATCGTAGAACCCCTATCTTGACACTTTAATTTACTACCCCATAGATAAAGAGAATTGGAAAGTTTCAAGTGTCTAGCTTGAAGGGTGGAAAAAAGTTACGAACATACAGACGGACGGACGGACGGACGAATGGAAGCTCTCGCGTTCTAGCTCAGAATTATTTTTGTTTGCGCTTAATTGCAGAGAGGCAGTCGAATGAGAAGGTCGGTCCACGCAGCTCTGCTGTTTATATGCGCGTGATGGTATTGTTATTTTTGCGTGTGTTTGTTTTGTTATTTTTGGGTGGGATTTTTAAATTTGAACTGCGCTTGAATGTGTGCGCTCACATTTATGCATTAATGGTTATTTGTATGTGTACAAGAACCTGTGACAGTTTTTATGATATTTTTATTTATTTTTACAGGTGTATATATTAAGACTTTCTATTTTGTTATTAAAAAGCACATATGAAATAATTTAAAAATTTTGCCATATTTTTTTATTTATTTAATTATATCTCGATTGATGATTACATAATAAATTTCTTATTCTATTAACATATAATTAAGTCATATTAAAACAATACATTTAAGCATTTTTCACAAGCAGCAACAAAAATGTGTAAACACCCAGAAATCTATGAATTCATTTTTGTATGCCCACAAACAGCAACACAAGAAAATGCTATTGCGAAGAAGCTTATTTGCTACACTATCAAGTTTGCCGCTCGAAGAGTTAATAACATCAAAATATGTTATTTATTAGACTACTTTTAGCAATTTCTCAATTGTTAGCTTAGTGCCAACTTACTATAATCAATATATACAACTATAACAAATATGTATTAAATTACATATCAACAATAGCACTAATATTATATTAGGGTATCCAACACTCAACATTCGTCTGTTCATACTCTTATTCAACATGTTCGCTATTTAAGTCTATTAGTGTGCGTGTGTGTATTCACAAAATAAGCAAAACAGAACTGCCGCACAAAATATAAAATCGACAATTTCAGACTTCTGCTTGAATCTGCTTTATGCAGTTCAACTTGGGAGGGTAGCATAAACTGAATATGAACTTTGTCAAACTTGATAGCAAAACGTGAGATACTTTAATATTATTTATGCACATATTTTTTATTTATATATCGAAAATAAACTATATATATATAAAAAATAAAGATTTGAGTTTTAAATGACTATTATTGAAAATTGGTACAAAGGGTATTTTTACTTCGTGCATTTTGTGTTGAAGCACTGGTTTTGTTATTTTGGAAGTGGCTGAGAACGAGTTTCGTTTGAATGCGCTGTGTGCGTGCACATGAATATACATATATTATGCGTATGCATGTGTGCGCTTTATTGATCTGCTGGTGGCCGTCATGACGCGTCAATAGCAAAACCTGACCTTTCTCAACATCTTCAATATGATTTTTTACATGTACATACATTTGCATGCTGGTGCAGGGCTTTTGGGTGGGCAACTATATTTATTATTAATTATGTTAAATAATATTAAATAAATAAAATAAAAAATTAAATTGCTTACAACATTTTATTTCATTTTATGTATGTATGTACATGCATAAAAAAATATGTTAAGAAGCAGAGAGAAAAAGACACACACACATACATATATGCATGTACATGAAAGCGCGCGAAACTTTGATTAGAATGGTTCGATATTTTATTGCCGACTATTGTTTTTCTTAAGCCGTGCCACAAATTATCCCCATTCTGCTAATATTACCAACTAATATTAAGTATATCACTTTAAATTTATTCAACTAAACTTAGTGTTACTTAAGCAATTCAAAAAAAGCCAGTGATAAGTGATTTAGTGACTTTATTTAGTTAAATCAGCAAGAGCCACTCAATTATATTTTGGCGCAATTTTCTATCGGTGTTGTGTGTGATTGCAGAAGTGCAAGTGGCAGTAATAAGGTTAAAGCTGAATTTGTAAACTACTTACATAGTTATTATCTGTGAGTGTATGCGTCTGTCTGATAATGGCTGCTCTTAAGAAAAAAGATATTAGACTTGCAAGTAGTAAATGCATTATTAAATCTTGCAATAGAAGCTATAGGAAATGTTCAAAAGATTTTCCGGTTAGGTTATTTTCATTCCATCTAATGCATCTCTTTTAATAAATGGGTTGAGGCTTGCTATTTGGATAGGGTAAATATTAATAAAAAGTCACGTATTTGCGACAAACATTTTGAGGCCAAATATTTAGGAAAGCTTCGTTTAAAGTCTGGTGCAATTCCCACATTAAACTTGAGTGAAAATACCCTGTTGACGTCAATAAATGCTGTTGTATGTAATGAATATGAATTCTCGGACAATTTTGAAGACAACGCACCGATAGTTCCCTATATTAGAGCTGAAGAAGAAAGACCAGCTAATGATATTTTGTAT
>JARNME010000521.1:0-94809 GCA_030179655.1 Scaptomyza flava | reverse complement strand
TTTTTGCACCGAAAGATAGCGATGCAATCACGCTAGAGCAGTAACGATACATACTGCTGGCTGCACTGCTTGATGCATTGCGTTGTGCATTCCCAGCTGTGCCCTAACACACCCGCACTCACGGAAATGACTCAATTTCGTTAGCAGCACACGATGGGCGTGAGTTTCATGCGTTGGTGGCCTAGGCGGCGCGATACGCACTGACGTCTTCAGTGTACTATATGATGACTTGCACGGCGGACTTTTTGCACCGGAAGAAAGCGATGAAATCACGCTAGAATAGTAACGATACCTAATGCTTGCTGCACTGTTTGGTGCACTGCTTGCTGCATTGCATTCTGCATTCACAGCTCTGCACTAACACAGTCGCTTTCACGGCAATGACGCAATTTCGTTAGCAGCACACGATGGGCGTGAGTTTCATGCGTTGGTGGCCTAGGCGGCGCGATACGCATTGACGTCTTCAGTGTACTATATGACGACTCGCACGGCGGACTTTTGCACCGGAAGATAGCGATGCAATCACGCTAGAGCAGTAACGATACCTACTGCTGGCTGCACTGCTTGCTGCATTGCGTTGTGCATTCCCAGCTGTGCACTAACACACCCGCACTCACGGAAATGACTCAATTTCGTTAGCAGCACACGATGGGCGTGAGTTTCATGCGTTGGTGGCCTAGGCGGCGAGATACGCACTGACGTCTTCAGTGTACTATATGATGACTTGCACGGCGGACTTTTTGCACCGGAAGATAGCGATGAAATCACGCTAGAATAGTAACGATACCTAATGCTTGCTGCACTGTTGGTGCACTGCTTGCTGCATTGCATTCTGCATTCACAGCTCTGCACTAACACAGTCGCTTTCACGGCAATGACGCAATTTCGTTAGCAGCACACGATGGGCGTGAGTTTCATGCGTTGGTGGCCTAGGCGGCGCGATACGCATTGACGTCTTCAGTGTACTATATGACGACTCGCACGGCGGACTTTTTGCACCGGAAGATAGCGATGCAATCACGCTAGAGCAGTAACAATACATACTGCTGGCTGCACTGCTTGCTGCACTGCGTTCTGCATTCCCAGCAGTTTACTAACACACCCGCACTCACGGCAATGACTAAATTTCGTTAGCAGCACACGATGGGCGTGAGTTTCATGCGTTGGTGGCCTAGGCGGCGCGATACGCATTGACATCTTCAGTGTACTATATGGTATGATGACTCGCACGGCGGAATTTTTGCACCGGAAGATAGCGATGCAATCACGCTAGAGCAGTTACGATACCTACTGCTTGCTGCTAGAGCAGTAACGATACCTACTGCTTGCTGCATTGCGTTCTGCATTCCCAGCTGTGCACTAACACACTCGCACTCACGACAATGACTCAATTTCGTTAGCAGCACACGATGGGCGTGAGTTTCATGCGTTGGTGGCCAAGGCGGCGCGATACGCATTGACATCTTCAGTGTACTATATGGTGACTCGCACGGCGGACTTTTTGCACCGGAAGATAGCGATGCAATCACGATAGAGCAGTAACGATACATACTGCTTGCTGCACTGCTTGCTGCATTGCGTTCTGCACCCCAGCTGTGCACTAACACACTCGCACTCACGGCAATGTCTCAATTTCGTTAGCAGCACACGATCGGCTTGAGTTTCATGCGTTGGGGGCCTAGGCGGCGCGATACGCATTGACGTCTTCAGTGTACTATATGATGACTCGCACGGCGGAATTTTTGCACCGGAAGATAGCGATGCAATCACGCTAGAGCAGTAACGATACCTACTGCTTGCTGCTAGAGCAGTAACGATACCTACTGCTTGCTGCATTGCGTTCTGCATTCCCAGCTGTGCACTTACACACTCGCACTCACGGCAATGACTCAATTTCGTTAGCAGGACACGTCGGGCGTGAGTTTCATGCGTTGGTGGCCTAGGCGGCGCGATACGCATTGACATCTTCAGTGTACTATATGATGACTCGCACGGCAGACTTTTTGCACCGGAAGATAGCGATGCAATCACGCTAGGGCAGTAACGATACCTACTGCTTGCTGCTAGAGCAGTAACGATACCTACTGCGTGGGTGGCCTAGGCGGCGCGATACGCATTGACGTCTTCAGTGTACTATATGATGACTTGCACGGCGGACTTTTTGCACCGGAAGATAGCGATGAAATCACGCTAGAGCAGTAACGATACCTAATGCTTGCTGCACTGCTTGCTTCACTGCTTGCTGCATTGTGTTCTGCATTCCCAGCTGTGCACTAACACACCCGCACTCACGGCAATGACTCAATTTCGTTAGCAGCACACGATGGGCGTGAGTTTCATGCGTTGTTGGCCTAGGCGGCGCGATACGCATTGACATCTTCAGTGTACTATATGGTGACTCGCACGGCGGACTTTTTGCACCGGAAGATAGCGATGCAATCACGATAGAGCAGTAACGATACATACTGCTTGCTGCATTGCGTTCTGCACCCCCAGCTGTGCACTAACACAATCGCACTCACGGCAATGTCTCAATTTCGTTAGCAGCACACGATGGGCGTGAGTTTCATGCGTTGGTGGCCTAGGCGGCGCGATACGCATTGACGTCTTCAGTGTACTATATGATGACTCGCATGGCGGAAGTTTTGCACCGGAAGATAGCGATGCAATCACGCTAGAGCAGTAACGATACCTACTGCTTGCTGCTAGAGCAGTAACGATACCTACTGCTTGCTGCATTGCGTTCTGCATTCCCAGCTGTGCACTAACACACTCGCACTCACGGCAATGACTCAATTTCGTTAGCAGCACACGATGGGCGTGTGTTTCATGCGTTGGTGGCCTAGGTGGCGCGATACGCATTGACAAATTCAGTGTACTATATGATGACTCGCACGGTGGACTTTTTGCACCGGAAGATAGCGATGCAATCACGCTAGAGCAGTAACGATACCTACTGCTTGCTGCACTGCTTACTGCATTGCGTTCTGCAATCCCAGCTGTGCACTTACACACTCGCACTCACGGCAATGACTAAATTTCGTTAGCAGCACACGATGGGCGTGAGTTTCATGCGTTGGTGGCCTAGGCGGCGCGATACGCATTGACATCTTCAGTGAACTAATGGTGACTCGCACGGCGGACTTTTTGCACCGAAAGATAGCGATGCAATCACGCTAGAGCAGTAACGATACCTACTGCTTGCTGCACTGTTTGCTGCATTGCGTTCTGCAATCCCAGCTGTGCACTTACACACTCGCACTCACGGCAATGACTAAATTTCGTTAGCAGCACACGATGGGCGTGAGTTTCATGTGTTGGTGGCCTAGGCGGCGCGATACGCATTGACATCTTCAGTGTACTATATGACGACTCGCACGGCGGACTTTTTGCACCGGAAGATAGCGATGCAATCACGCTAGAGCAGTAACGATACCTACTGCTTGCTGCACTGCTTACTGCATTGCGTTCTGCAATCCCAGCTGTGCACTTACACACTCGCACTCACGGCAATGACTAAATTTCGTTAGCAGCACACGATGGGCGTGAGTTTCATGTGTTGGTGGCCTAGGCGGCGCGATACGCATTGACATCTTCAGTGTACTATATGACGACTCGCACGGCGGACTTTTTGCACCGGAAGATAGCGATGCAATCACGCTAGAGCAGTAACAATACATACTGCTGGCTGCACTGCTTGCTGCATTGCGTTCTGCATTCCCAGCAGTGTACTAACACACCCGCACTCACGGCAATGACTAAATTTCGTTAGCAGCACACGATGGCCGTCATGCGTTGGTGGCCTAGGCGGCGCGATACGCATTGACATCTTCAGTGAACTAATGGTGACTCGCACGGCGGACTTTTTGCACCGAAAGATAGCGATGCAATCACGCTAGAGCAGTAACGATACCTACTGCTTGCTGCACTGCTTACTGCATTGCGTTCTGCAATCCCAGCTGTGCACTTACACACTCGCACTCACGGCAATGACTAAATTTCGTTAGCAGCACACGATGGGCGTAAGTTTCATGTGTTGGTGGCCTAGGCGGCGCGATACGCATTGACATCTTCAGTGTACTATATGACGACTCGCACGGCGGACTTTTTGCACCGGAAGATAGCGATGCAATCACGCTAGAGCAGTAACGATACCTACTGCTTGCTGCACTGCTTACTGCATTGCGTTCTGCAATCCCAGCTGTGCACTTACACACTCGCACTCACGGCAATGACTAAATTTCGTTAGCAGCACACGATGGGCGTGAGTTTCATGTGTTGGTGGCCTAGGCGGCGCGATACGCATTGACATCTTCAGTGTACTATATGACGACTCGCACGGCGGACTTTTTGCACCGGAAGATAGCGATGCAATCACGCTAGAGCAGTAACAATACATACTGCTGGCTGCACTGCTTGCTGCACTGCGTTCTGCATTCCCAGCAGTTTACTAACACACCCGCACTCACGGCAATGACTAAATTTCGTTAGCAGCACACGATGGCCGTCATGCGTTGGTGGCCTAGGCGGCGCGATACGCATTGACATCTTCAGTGAACTAATGGTGACTCGCACGGCGGACTTTTTGCACCGAAAGATAGCGATGCAATCACGCTAGAGCAGTAACGATACCTACTGCTTGCTGCACTGCTTGCTGTATTGCGTTCTGCAATCCCAGCTGTGCACTTACACACTCGCACTCACGGCAATGACTAAATTTCGTTAGCAGCACACGATGGGCGTAAGTTTCATGTGTTGGTGGCCTAGGCGTTGCGATACGCATTGACATCTTCAGTGTACTATATGACGACTCGCACGGCGGACTTTTTGCACCGGAAGATAGCGATGCAATCACGCTAGAGCAGTAACGATACTACTGCTGGCTGCACTGCTTGCTGCACTGCGTTCTGCATCCCAGCTGTGCACTAACACACCCGCACTCACGGCAATGACTCAATTTCGTTAGCAGCACACGATGGGCGTGAGTTTCATGCGTTGGTGGCCTAGGCGGCGCGATACGCATTGACATCTTCAGTGTACTATATGGTGACTCGCACGGCGGACTTTTGCACCGGAAGATAGCGATGCAATCACGATAGAGCAGTAACGATACTTACTGCTTGCTGCATTGCGTTCTGCAATCCCAGCTGTGCACTAACACACCCGCACTCACGGCAATGACTCAATTTCGTTAGCAGCACACGATGGGCGTGAGTTTCATGTGTTGGTGGCCTAGGCGGCGCGATACGCATTGACATCTTCAGTGTACTATATGACGACTCGCACGGCGGACTTTTTGCACCGGAAGATAGCGATGCAATCACGCTAGAGCAGTAACAATACATACTGCTTGCTGCACTGCTTACTGCATTGCGTTCTGCAATCCCAGCTGTGCACTTACACACTCGCACTCACGGCAATGACTCAATTTCGTTAGCAGCACACGATGGGCGTGAGTTTCATGTGTTGGTGGCCTAGGCGGCGCGATACGCATTGACATCTTCAGTGTACTATATGACGACTCGCACGGCGGACTTTTTGCACCGGAAGATAGCGATGCAATCACGCTAGAGCAGTAACGATACCTACTGCTTGCTGCACTGCTAACTGCATTGCGTTCTGCAATCCCAGCTGTGCACTTACACACTCGCACTCACGGCAATGACTAAATTTCGTTAGCAGCACACGATGGGCGTGAGTTTCATGTGTTGGTGGCCTAGGCGGCGCGATACGCATTGACATCTTCAGTGTACTATATGACGACTCGCACGGCGGACTTTTTGCACCGAAAGATAGCGATGCAATCACGCTAGAGCAGTAACGATACATACTGCTGGCTGCACTGCTTGCTGCACTGCGTTCTGCATTCCCAGCAGTTTACTAACACACCCGCACTCACGGCAATGACTAAATTTCGTTAGCAGCACACGATGGCCGTCATGCGTTGGTGGCCTAGGCGGCGCGATACGCATTGACATCTTCAGTGAACTAATGGTGACTCGCACGGCGGACTTTTTGCACCGAAAGATAGCGATGCAATCACGCTAGAGCAGTAACGATACCTACTGCTTGCTGCACTGCTTACTGCATTGCGTTCTGCAATCCCAGCTGTGCACTTACACACTCGCACTCACGGCAATGACTAAATTTCGTTAGCAGCACACGATGGGCGTAAGTTTCATGTGTTGGTGGCCTAGGCGGCGCGATACGCATTGACATCTTCAGTGTACTATATGACGACTCGCACGGCGGACCTTTTGCACCGGAAGATAGCGATGCAATCACGCTAGAGCAGTAACGATACCTACTGCTTGCTGCACTGCTTACTGCATTGCGTTCTGCAATCCCAGCTGTGCACTTACACACTCGCACTCACGGCAATGACTAAATTTCGTTAGCAGCACACGATCGGCGTAAGTTTCATGTGTTGGTGGCCTAGGCGGCGCGATACGCATTGACATCTTCAGTGTACTATATGACGACTCGCACGGCGGACTTTTTGCACCGGAAGATAGCGAAGCAATCACGCTAGAGCAGTAACGATACCTACTGCTTGCTGCACTGCTTACTGCATTGCGTTCTGCAATCCCAGCTGTGCACTTACACACTCGCACTCACGGCAATGACGCAATTTCGTTAGCAGCACACGATTGGCGTAAGTTTCATGTGTTGGTGGCCTAGGCGGCGCGATACGCATTGACATCTTCAGTGTACTATATGACGACTCGCACGGCGGACTTTTTGCACCGGAAGATAGCGATGCAATCATGCTAGAGCAGTAACGATACCTACTGCTGGCTGCACTGCTTGCTGCATTGCGTTCTGCATTCCCAGCTGTGCACTTACACACCCGCACTCACGGAAATGACTCAATTTCGTTAGCAGCACACGATGGGCGTGATTTTCATGCGTGGGTGGCCTAGGCGGCGAGATACGCACTGACGTCTTCAGTGTACTATATGATGACTTGCACGGCGGACTTTTTGCACCGGAAGATAGCGATGAAATCACGCTAGAATAGTAACGATACCTAATGCTTGCTGCACTGTTGGTGCACTGCTTGCTGCATTGCATTCTGCATTCACAGCTGTGCACTAACACAGTCGCTTTCACGGCAATGACGCAATTTCGTTAGCAGCACACGATGGGCGTGAGTTTCATGCGTTGGTGGCCTAGGCGGCGCGATACGCATTGACGTCTTCAGTGTACTATATGACGACTCGCACGGCGGACTTTTTGCACCGGAAGATAGCGATGCAATCACGCTAGAGCAGTAACAATACATACTGCTGGCTGCACTGCTTGCTGCACTGCGTTCTGCATTCCCAGCAGTTTACTTACACACCCGCACTCACGGCAATGACTAAATTTCGTTAGCAGCACACGATGGGCGTGAGTTTCATGCGTTGGTGGCCTAGCCGGCGCGATACGCATTGACATCTTCAGTGTACTATATGGTGACTCGCACGGCGGACTTTTTGCACCGGAAGATAGCGATGCAATCACGATAGAGCAGTAACGATACCTACTGCTTGCTGCATTGCGTTCTGCAATCCCAGCTGTGCACTAACACACCCGCACTCACGGAAATGACTCAATTTCGTTAGCAGCACACGATGGGCGTGAGTTTCATGCGTTGGTGGCCTAGGCGGCGCGATACGCACTGACGTCTTCAGTGTACTATATGGTGACTCGCACGGCGGACTTTTTGCACCGGAAGATAGCGATGCATTCACGCTAGAGCAGTAACAATACATACTGCTTGCTGCACTGCTTACTGCATTGCGTTCTGCAATCCCAGCTGTGCACTTACACACTCGCACTCACGGCAATGACTAAATTTCGTTAGCAGCACACGATGGGCGTGAGTTTCATGTGTTGGTGGCCTAGGCGGCGCGATACGCATTGACATCTTCAGTGTACTATATGACGACTCGCACGGCGGACTTTTTGCACCGGAAGATAGCGATGCAATCACGCTAGAGCAGTAACGATACCTACTGCTTGCTGCACTGCTAACTGCATTGCGTTCTGCAATCCCAGCTGTGCACTTACACACTCGCACTCACGGCAATGACTAAATTTCGTTAGCAGCACACGATGGGCGTGAGTTTCATGTGTTGGTGGCCTAGGCGGCGCGATACGCATTGACATCTTCAGTGTACTATATGACGACTCGCACGGCGGACTTTTTGCACCGAAAGATAGCGATGCAATCACGCTAGAGCAGTAACAATACATACTGCTGGCTGCACTGCTTGCTGCACTGCGTTCTGCATTCCCAGCAGTTTACTAACACACCCGCACTCACGGCAATGACTAAATTTCGTTAGCAGCACACGATGGCCGTCATGCGTTGGTGGCCTAGGCGGCGCGATACGCATTGACATCTTCAGTGAACTAATGGTGACTCGCACGGCGGACTTTTTGCACCGAAAGATAGCGATGCAATCACGCTAGAGCAGTAACGATACCTACTGCTTGCTGCACTGCTTACTGCATTGCGTTCTGCAATCCCAGCTGTGCACTTACACACTCGCACTCACGGCAATGACTAAATTTCGTTAGCAGCACACGATGGGCGTAAGTTTCATGTGTTGGTGGCCTAGGCGGCGCGATACGCATTGACATCTTCAGTGTACTATATGACGACTCGCACGGCGGACCTTTTGCACCGGAAGATAGCGATGCAATCACGCTAGAGCAGTAACGATACCTACTGCTTGCTGCACTGCTTACTGCATTGCGTTCTGCAATCCCAGCTGTGCACTTACACACTCGCACTCACGGCAATGACTAAATTTCGTTAGCAGCACACGATCGGCGTAAGTTTCATGTGTTGGTGGCCTAGGCGGCGCGATACGCATTGACATCTTCAGTGTACTATATGACGACTCGCACGGCGGACTTTTTGCACCGGAAGATAGCGATTGCTGCACTGCTTACTGCATTGCGTTCTGCAATCCCAGCTGTGCACTTACACACTCGCACTCACGGCAATGACGCAATTTCGTTAGCAGCACACGATTGGCGTAAGTTTCATGTGTTGGTGGCCTAGGCGGCGCGATACGCATTGACATCTTCAGTGTACTATATGACGACTCGCACGGCGGACTTTTTGCACCGGAAGATAGCGATGCAATCACGCTAGAGCAGTAACGATACCTACTGCTGGCTGCACTGCTTGCTGCATTGCGTTGTGCATTCCCAGCTGTGCACTTACACACCCGCACTCACGGAAATGACTCAATTTCGTTAGCAGCACACGATGGGCGTGATTTTCATGCGTGGGTGG
This sequence comes from Scaptomyza flava, assembly GCA_030179655.1. Classification (NCBI taxonomy): domain Eukaryota; kingdom Metazoa; phylum Arthropoda; class Insecta; order Diptera; family Drosophilidae; genus Scaptomyza; species Scaptomyza flava. The sequence continues at coordinate 85,514 of JARNME010000521.1, read as the reverse complement.
CCTAGGCGGCGAGATACGCACTGACGTCTTCAGTGTACTATATGATGACTTGCACGGCGGACTTTTTGCACCGGAAGATAGCGATGAAATCACGCTAGAATAGTAACGATACCTAATGCTTGCTGCACTGTTTGGTGCACTGCTTGCTGCATTGCATTCTGCATTCACAGCTGTTCACTAACACAGTCGCTTTCACGGCAATGACGCAATTTCGTTAGCAGCACACGATGGGCGTGAGTTTCATGCGTTGGTGGCCTAGGCGGCGCGATACGCATTGACGTCTTCAGTGTACTATATGACGACTCGCACGGCGGACTTTTTGCACCGGAAGATAGCGATGCAATCACGCTAGAGCAGTAACAATACATACTGCTGGCTGCACTGCTTCCTGCACTGCGTTCTGCATTCCCAGCAGTTTACTTACACACCCGCACTCACGGCAATGACTAAATTTCGTTAGCAGCACACGATGGGCGTGAGTTTCATGCGTTGGTGGCCTAGCCGGCGCGATACGCATTGACATCTTCAGTGTACTATATGGTGACTCGCACGGCGGACTTTTTGCACCGGAAGATAGCGATGCAATCACGATAGAGCAGTAACGATACTTACTGCTTGCTGCATTGCGTTCTGCAATCCCAGCTGTGCACTAACACACCCGCACTCACGGCAATGACTAAATTTCGTTAGCAGCACACGATGGGCGTGAGTTTCATGCGTTGGTGGCCTAGCCGGCGCGATACGCATTGACATCTTCAGTGTACTATATGGTCACTCGCACGGCGGACTTTTTGCACCGAAATATAGCGATGCAATAACGCTAGAGCAGTAACGATACCTAATGCTTGCTGCACTGCTTGCTGCATTGCGTTCTGCATTCCCAGCTGTGCACTAACACACCCGCACTCACGGAAATGACTCAATTGCGTTAGCAGCACACGATGGGCGTGAGTTTCATGCGTTGGTGGCCTAGGCGGCGCGATACGCACTGACGTCTTCAGTGTACTATATGGTGACTCGCACGGCGGACTTTTTGCACCGGAAGATAGCGATGCAATCACGCTAGAGCAGTAACGATACCTAATGCTTGCTGCACTGCTTGCTGCATTGCGTTCTGCATTCCAGCAGTTTACTAACACACCCGCACTCACGGCAATGACTAAATTTCGTTAGCAGCACACGATGGGCGTGAGTTTCATGCGTTGGTGGCCTAGCCGGCGCGATACGCATTGACATCTTCAGTGTACTATATGGTGACTCGCACGGCGGACTTTTTGCACCGAAAGATAGCGATGCAATCACGCTAGAGCAGTAACGATACCTAATGCTTGCTGCACTGCTTGCTGCATTGCGTTCTGCATTCCCAGCTGTGCACTAACACACCCGCACTCACGGAAATGACTCAATTTCGTTAGCAGCACACGATGGGCGTGAGTTTCATGCGTTGGTGGCCTAGGCGGCGCGATACGCACTGACGTCTTCAGTGTACTATATGGTGACTCGCACGGCGGACTTTTGCACCGGAAAATAGCGATGCAATCACGCTAGAGCAGTAACGATACCTAATGCTTGCTGCACTGCTTTCTGCATTCCCAGCAGTTTACTAACACGACCGCACTCACTGCAATAAATAAATTTCGTTAGCAGCACACGATGGCCGTCATGCGTTGGTGGCCTAGGCGGCGCGATACGCATTGACATCTTCAGTGAACTAATGGTGACTCGCACGGCGGACTTTTTGCACCGAAAGATAGCGATGCAATCACGCTAGAGCAGTAACGATACATACTGCTGGCTGCACTGCTTGCTGCATTGCGTTCTGCATTCCCAGCTGTGCACTAACACACCCGCACTCACGACAATGACTCAATTTCGTTAGCAGCACACGATGGGCGTGAGTTTCATGCGTTGGTGGCCTAGGCGGCGCGATACGCACTGACGTCTTCAGTGTACTATATGATGACTTGCACGGCGGACTTTTTGCACCGGAAGATAGCGATGAAATCACGCTAGAATAGTAACGATACCTAATGCTTGCTGCACTGTTTGGTGCACTGCTTGCTGCATTGCATTCTGCATTCACAGCTGTGCACTAACACAGTCGCTTTCACGGCAATGACGCAATTTCGTTAGCAGCACACGATGGGCGTGAGTTTCATGCGTTGGTGGCCTAGGCGGCGCGATACGCATTGACGTCTTCAGTGTACTATATGACGACTCGCACGGCGGACTTTTTGCACCGGAAGATAGCGATGCAATCACGCTAGAGCAGTAACAATACAAACTGCTGGCTGCACTGCTTCCTGCACTGCGTTCTGCATTCCCAGCAGTTTACTAACACACCCGCACTCACGGCAATGACTCAATTTCGTTAGCAGCACACGATGGGCGTGAGTTTCATGCGTTGGTGGCCTAGCCGGCGCGATACGCATTGACATCTTCAGTGTACTATATGGTGACTCGCACGGCGGACTTTTGCACCGGAAGATAGCGATGCAATCACGATAGAGCAGTAACGATACCTACTGCTTGCTGCATTGCGTTCTGCAATCCCAGCTGTGCACTAACACACCCGCACTCACGGAAATGACTCAATTTCGTTAGCAGCACACGATGGGCGTGAGTTTCATGCGTTGGTGGCCTAGGCGGCGCGATACGCACTGACGTCTTCAGTGTACTATATGGTGACTCGCACGGCGGACTTTTTGCACCGGAAGATAGCGATGCAATCACGCTAGAGCAGTAACGATACCTACTGCTTGCTGCACTGCTTGCTGCATTGCGTTCTGCATTCCCAGCTGTGCACTAACACACCCGCACTCACGGCAATGACTCAATTTCGTTAGCAGCACACGATGGGCGTGAGTTTCATGCGTTGGTGGCCTAGGCGGCGCGATACGCATTGACGTCTTCAGTGTACTATATGGTGACTCGCACGGCGGACTTTTTGCACCGGAAGATAGCGATGCAATCACGCTAGAGCAGTAACGATACCTAATGCTTGCTGCACTGCTTGCTGCATTGCGTTCTGCATTCCCAGCAGTTTACTAACACACCCGCACTCACGGCAATGACTAAATTTCGTTAGCAGCACACGATGGCCGTCATGCGTTGGTGGCCTAGGCGGCGCGATACGCATTGACATCTTCAGTGAACTAATGGTGACTCGCACGGCGGACTTTTTGCACCGAAAGATAGCGATGCAATCACGCTAGAGCAGTAACGATACCTAATGCTTGCTGCACTGCTTGCTGCATTGCGTTCTGCATTCCCAGCTGTGCACTAACACACCCGCACTCACGGAAATGACTCAATTTCGTTAGCAGCACACGATGGGCGTGAGTTTCATGCGTTGGTGGCCTAGGCGGCGCGATACGCACTGACGTCTTCAGTGTACTATATGGTGACTCGCACGGCGGACTTTTTGCACCGGAAGATAGCGATGCAATCACGCTAGAGCAGTAACGATACCTAATGCTTGCTGCACTGCTTGCTGCATTGCGTTCTGCATTCCCAGCTGTGCACTAACACACCCGCACTCACGGCAATGACTCAATTTCGTTAGCAGCACACGATGGGCGTGAGTTTCATGCGTTGGTGGCCTAGGCGGCGCGATACGCATTGACGTCTTCAGTGTACTATATGATGACTTGCACGGCGGACTTTTTGCACCGGAAGATAGCTATGCAATCACGCTAGAGCAGCAACGATACCTACTGCTTGCTGCACTGCTTGCTTCACTGCTTGCTGCATTGTGTTCTGCATTCCCAGCTGTGCACTAACACACCCGCACTCACGGCAATGACGCAATTTCGTTAGCAGCACACGATGGGCGTGAGTTTCATGCGTTGGTGGCCTAGCCGGCGCGATACGCATTGACATCTTCAGTGTACTATATGGTGACTCGCACGGCGGACTTTTTGCGTCGGAAGATAGCGATGCAATCACGATAGAGCAGTAACGATACATACTGCTAGCTGCATTGCGTTCTGCAGTCCCAGCTGTGCACTAACACACTCGCACTCACGGCAATGTCTCAATTTCGTTAGCAGCACACAATGGGCGTGAGTTTCATGCGTTGGGTGCCTAGGCGGCGCGATACGCAATGACGTCTTCAGTGTACTATATGATGACTCGCACGGCGGAATTTTTGCACCGGAAGATAGCGATGCATTCACGCTAGAGCAGTTACGATACCTACTGCTTGCTGCTAGAGCGGTAACGATACCTACTGCTTGCTGCATTGCGTTCTGCATTCCCAGCTGTGCACTAACACACTCGCACTCACGACAATGACTCAATTTCGTTAGCAGCACACGATGGGCGTGAGTTTCATGCGTTAGCAACCTAGGCGGCGCTATACGCATTGACATCTTCAGTGTACTATATGATGACTCGCACGGCGGAATTTTTGCACCGGAAGATAGCGATGTAATCACGCTAGGGCAGTAACGATACCTACTGCTTGCTGCTAGAGCAGTAACGATACCTACTGCGTTGGTGGCCTAGGCGGCGCGATACGCATTGACATCTTCAGTGAACTAATGGTGACTCGCACGGCGGACTTTTTGCACCGAAAGATAGCGATGCAATCACGCTAGAGCAGTAACGATACCTAATGCTTGCTGCACTGCTTGCTGCATTGCGTTCTGCATTCCCAGCTGTGCACTAACACACCCGCACTCACGGAAATGACTCAATTTCGTTAGCAGCACACGATGGGCGTGAGTTTCATGCGTTGGTGGCCTAGGCGGCGCGATACGCACTGACGTCTTCAGTGTACTATATGGTGACTCGCACGGCGGACTTTTTGCACCGGAAGATAGCGATGCAATCACGCTAGAGCAGTAACGATACCTAATGCTTGCTGCACTGCTTGCTGCATTGCGTTCTGCATTCCCAGCTGTGCACTAACACACCCGCACTCACGGCAATGACTAAATTTCGTTAGCAGCACACGATGGGCGTGAGTTTCATGCGTTGGTGGCCTAGGCGGCGCGATACGCATTGACGTCTTCAGTGTACTATATGATGACTTGCACGGCGGACTTTTTGCACCGGAAGATAGCTATGCAATCACTCTAAAGCAGCAACGATACCTACTGCTTGCTGCACTGCTTGCTTCACTGCTTGCTGCATTGTGTTCTGCATTCCCAGCTGTGCACTAACACACCCGCACTCACGGCAATGACGCAATTTCGTTAGCAGCACACGATGGGCGTGAGTTTCATGCGTTGGTGGCCTAGGCGGCGCGATACGCATTGACATCTTCAGTGTACTATATGGTGACTCGCACGGCGGACTGTTTGCACCGGAAGATAGCGATGCAATCACGCTAGAGCAGTAACGATACCTACTGCTTGCTGCTAGAGCAGTAACGATACCTACTGCTTGCTGCATTGCGTTCTGCATTCCCAGCTGTGCACTAACACACTCGCACTCACGACAATGACTCAATTTCGTTAGCAGCACACGATGGGCGTGAGTTTCATGCGTTGGTGGCCTAGGCGGCGCGATACGCATTGACATCTTCAGTGTACTATATGGTGACTCGCACGGCGGACTTTTTGCTCCGGAAGATAGCGATGCAATCACGATAGAGCAGTAACGATACATACTGCTTGCTGCATTGCGTTCTGCACTCCCAGCTGTGCACTAACACACTCGCACTCACGGCAATGTCTCAATTTCGTTAGCAGCACACAATCGGCGTGAGTTTCATGCGTTGGGTGCCTAGGCGGCGCGATACGCAATGACGTCTTCAGTGTACTATATGATGACTCGCACGGCGGAATTTTTGCACCGGAAGATAGCGATGCATTCACGCTAGAGCAGTTACGATACCTACTGCTTGCTGCTAGAGCGGTAACGATACCTACTGCTTGCTGCATTGCGTTCTGCATTCCCAGCTGTGCACTAACACACTCGCACTCACGACAATGACTCAATTTCGTTAGCAGCACACGATGGGCGTGAGTTTCATGCGTTAGCAACCTAGGCGGCGCTATACGCATTGACATCTTCAGTGTACTATATGATGACTCGCACGGCGGAATTTTTGCACCGGAAGATAGCGATGCAATCACGCTAGGGCAGTAACGATACCTACTGCTTGCTGCTAGAGCAGTAACGATACCTACTGCGTTGGTGGCCTAGGCGGCGCGATACGCATTGACGTCTTCAGTGTACTAAATGATGACTTGCACGGCGGACTTTTTGCACCGGAAGATAGCGATGAAATCACGCTAGAGCAGTAACGATACCTAATGCTTGCTGCACTGCTTGCTTCACTGCTTGCTGCATTGTGTTCTGCATTCCCAGCTGTGCACTAACACACCCGCACTCACGGCAATGACTCAATTTCGTTAGCAGCACACGATGGGCGTGAGTTTCATGCGTTGGTGGCCTAGGCGGCGCGATACGCATTGACATCTTCAGTGTACTATATGGTGACTCGCACGGCGGACTGTTTGCACCGGAAGATAGCGATGCAATCACGCTAGAGCAGTTACGATACCTACTGCTTGCTGCTAGAGCAGTAACGATACCTACTGCTTGCTGCATTGCGTTCTGCATTCCCAGCTGTGCACTAACACACTCGCACTCACGACAATGACTCAATTTCGTTAGCAGCACACGATGGGCGTGAGTTTCATGCGTTGGTGGCCTAGGCGGCGCGATTAGCATTGACATCTTCAGTTAACTAATGGTGACTCGCACGGTGGACTTTTTGCACTGAAATATAGCGATGCAATCACGCTAGAGCATTAACGCTACCTACTGGTTGCTGCACTGCTTGCTGCATTGCGTTCTGCATTCCTAGCTGTGCACTAACACACCCGCACTCACGGCAATGACGCAATTTCGTTAGCAGCACACGATGGGCGTGAGTTTCATGCGTTGGTGGCCTAGGCGGCGCGATACGCATTGACATCTTCAGTGTACTATATGGTGACTCGCACGGCGGAATTTTTGCACCGGAAGATAGCGATGCAATCACGCTAGAGCAGTAACGATACCTACTGCTTGCTGCTAGAGCAGTAACGATACCTACTGCTTGCTGCATTGCGTTCTGCATTCCCAGCTGTGCACTAACACACTCGCACTCACGACAATGACTCAATTTCGTTAGCAGCACACGATGGGCGTGAGTTTCATGCGTTGGTGGCCTAGGCGGCGCGATACGCATTGACATCTTCAGTGTACTATATGATGACTCGCACGGCGGAATTTTTGCACCGGAAGATAGCGATGCAATCACGCTAGGGCAGTAACGATACCTACTGCTTGCTGCTAGAGCAGTTACGATACCTACTGCGTTGGTGGCCTAGGCGGCGCGATACGCATTGACGTCTTCAGTGTACTATATGATGACTCGCACGGCGGAATTTTGCACCGGAAGATAGCGATGCAATCACGCTAGAGCAGTAATGATGCCTACTGCTTGATGCTAGAGCAGTAACGATACCTACTGCTTGCTGCATTGCGTTCTGCATTCCCAGCTGTGCACTAACACACTCGCACTCACGACAATGACTCAATTTCGTTAGCAGCACACGATGGGCGTGAGTTTCATGCGTTGGTGGCCTAGGCGGCGCGATACGCATTGACATCTTCAGTGTACTATATGATGACTCGCACGGCGGAATTTTTGCACCGGAAGATAGCAATGCAATCACGCTAGGGCAGTAACGATACCTACTGCTTGCTGCTAGAGCAGTAACGATACCTACTGCTTGCTGCATTGCGTTCTGCATTCCCAGCTGTGCACTAACACACTCGCACTCACGACAATGACTCAATTTCGTTAGCAGCACACGTTGGGCGTGAGTTTCATGCGTTGGTGGCTTAGGCGGCGCGATACGCATTGACATCTTCAGTGTACTATATGATGACTTGCACGGCGGACTTTTTGCACCGGAAGATAGCGATGCAATCACGATAGATCAGTTACGATACATACTGCTTGCTGCATTGTGTTCTGCACCCACAGCTGTGCTCTAACACACTCGCACTCACGGCAATGTCTCAATTTCGTTAGCAGCACACGATGGGCGTGAGTTTCATGCGTTGGTGGCTTAGGCGGCGCGATACGCATTGACATCTTCAGTGTACTATATTATGACTCGCACGGCGGAATTTTTGCAGCGGAAGATAGCGATGCAATCACGCTAGAGCAGTAACGATACCTACTGCTTGCTGCTAGAGCAGTAACGATACCTACTGCTTGCTGTGCACTAACACACTCGCACTCACGACAATGACTCAATTTCGTTAGCAGCACACGTTGGGCGTAAGTTTCATGCGTTTGTGGCCTAGGCGGCGCGATACGCATTGACATCTTCAGTGTACTATATGATGACTCGCACGGCGGAATTTTTGCACCGGAAGATAGCGATGCAATCACGCTAGAGCAGTTACGATACCTACTGCTTGCTGCTAGAGCAGTAACGATACCTACTGCTTGCTGCATTGCGTTCTGCATTCCCACACGATGGGCGTGAGTTTCATGCGTTGGTGGCCTAGGCGGCGCGATTAGCATTGACATCTTCAGTTAACTAATGGTGACTCGCACGGTGGACTTTTTGCACTGAAATATAGCGATGCAATCACGCTAGAGCATTAACGCTACCTACTGGTTGCTGCACTGCTTGCTGCATTGTGTTCTGCATTCCCAGCTGTGCACTAACACACCCGCACTCACGGCAATGACGCAATTTCGTTAGCAGCACACGATGGGCGTGAGTTTCATGCGTTGGTGGCCTAGGCGGCGCGATACGCATTGACATCTTCAGTGTACTATATGATGACTCGCACGGCGGAATTTTTGCACCGGAAGATAGCGATGCAATCACGCTAGAGCAGTAACGATACCTACTGCTTGCTGCTAGAGCAGTAACGATACCTACTGCGTTGGTGGCCTAGGCGGCGCGATACGCATTGACGTCTTCAGTGTACTATATGATGACTCGCACGGCGGAATTTTTGCACCGGAAGATAGCGATGCAATCACGCTAGAGCAGTAACGATACCTACTGCTTGCTGCTAGAGCAGTAACGATACCTACTGCTTGCTGCATTGCGTTCTGCATTCCCAGCTGTGCACTAACACACTCGCACTCACGACAATGACTCAATTTCGTTAGCAGCACACGTTGGGCGTGAGTTTCATGCGTTGGTGGCCTAGGCGGCGCGATACGCATTGACATCTTCAGTGTACTATATGATGACTTGCACGGCGGACTTTTTGCACCGGAAGATAGCGATGCAATCACGATAGATCAGTTACGATACATACTGCTTGCTGCATTGTGTTCTGCACCCACAGCTGTGCTCTAACACACTCGCACTCACGGCAATGTCTCAATTTCGTTAGCAGCACACGATCGGCGTGAGTTTCATGCGTTGGTGGCCTAGGCGGCGCGATACGCATTGACATCTTCAGTGTACTATATGATGACTCGCACGGCGGAATTTTTGCAGCGGAAGATAGCGATGCAATCACGCTAGAGCAGTTACGATACCTACTGCTTGCTGCTAGAGCAGTAACGATACCTACTGCTTGCTGTGCACTAACACACTCGCACTCACGACAATGACTCAATTTCGTTAGCAGCACACGTTGGGCGTAAGTTTCATGCGTTTGTGGCCTAGGCGGCGCGATACGCATTGACATCTTCAGTGTACTATATGATGACTCGCACGGCGGACTTTTTGCACCGGAAGATAGCGATGCAATCACGCTAGAGCAGTAACGATACCTACTGCTTGCTGCTAGAGCAGTAACGATACCTACTGCTTGCTGCATTGCGTTCTGCATTCCCACACGATGGGCGTGAGTTTCATGCGTTGGTGGCCTAGGCGGCGCGATTAGCATTGACATCTTCAGTTAACTAATGGTGACTCGCACGGTGGACTTTTTGCACTGAAATATAGCGATGCAATCACGCTAGAGCATTAACGCTACCTACTGGTTGCTGCACTGCTTGCTGCATTGCGTTCTGCATTCCCAGCTGTGCACTAACACACCCGCACTCACGGCAATGACTCAATTTCGTTAGCAGCACACGATGGGCGTGAGTTTCATGCGTTGGTGGCCTAGGCGGCGCGATACGCATTGACATCTTCAGTGTACTATATGGTGACTCGCACGGCGGACTTTTTGCACCGGAAGATAGCGATGCAATCACGCTAGGGCAGTAACGATACCTACTGCTTGCTGCTAGAGCAGTAACGATACCTACTGCGTTCGTGGCCTAGGCGGCGCGATACGCATTGACGTCTTCAGTGTACTATATGATGACTTGCACGGCGGACTTTTGCACCGGAAGATAGCGATGCAATCACGCTAGAGCAGTTACGATACCTACTGCTTGCTGCTAGAGCAGTAACGATACCTACTGCTTGCTGCATTGCGTTCTGCATTCCCAGCTGTGCACTAACACACTCGCACTCACGGCAATGACTCAATTTCGTTAGCAGCACACGATGGGCGTGAGTTTCATGCGTTGGTGGCCTAGGCGGCGCATTACGCATTGACATCTTCAGTGTACTATATGATGACTCGCACGGCGGAATTTTTGCACCGGAAGATAGCGATGCAATCACGCTAGAGCAGTTACGATACCTACTGCTTGCTGCTAGAGCAGTAACGATACCTACTGCTTGCTGCATTGCGTTCTGCATTCCCAGCTGTACACTAACACACTCGCACTCACGACAATGACTCAATTTCGTTAGCAGCACACAATGGGCGTGAGTTTCATGCGTTGGTGGCCTAGGCGGCGCGATTAGCATTGACATCTTCAGTTAACTAATGGTGACTCGCACGGTGGACTTTTTGCACCGGAAGATAGCGATGGAATCACGATAGAGCAGTAACGATACATACTGCTTGCTGCACTGCTTGCTGCATTGCGTTCTGCACCCCCAGCTGTGCACTAACACACTCGCACTCACGGCAATGTCTCAATTTCGTTAGCAGCACACGATCGGCTTGAGTTTCATGCGTTGGGGGCCTAGGCGGCGCGATACGCATTGACGTCTTCAGTGTACTATATGATGACTCGCACGGCGGAATTTTTGCACCGGAATATAGCGATGCAATCACGCTAGAGCAGTAACGATACCTACTGCTTGCTGCTAGAGCAGTAACGATACCTACTGCTTGCTGCATTGCGTTCTGCATTCCCAGCTGTGCACTAACATACTCGCACTCACGGCAATGACTCAATTTCGTTAGCAGCACACGATGGGCGTGAGTTTCATGCGTTGGTGGCCTAGGCGGCGCGATACGCATTGACATCTTCAGTGTACTATATGATGACTCGCACGGCGGAATTCTTGCACCGGAAGATAGCGATGCAATCACGCTAGGGCTGTAACGATACCTACTGCTTGCTGCTAGAGCAGTAACAATACCTACTGCTTGCTGCATTGCGTTCTGCATTCCCAGCTGTTCACTAACACACTCGAACTCTCGGCAATGACTCAATTTCGTTAGCAGCACACAATGGGCGTGAGTTTCATGCGTTGGTGGCCTAGGCGGCGCGATTAGCATTGACATCTTCAGTTAACTAATGGTGACTCGCACGGTGGACTTTTTGCACCGGAAGATAGCGATGCAATCACGATAGAGCAGTAACGATACCTACTGCTTGCTGCACTGCTTGCTGCATTGCGTTCTGCACCCCCAGCTGTGCACTAACACACTCGCACTCACGGCAATGTCTCAATTTCGTTAGCAGCACACGATCGGCGTGAGTTTCATGCGTTGGGGGCCTAGGCGGCGCGATACGCATTGACGTCTTCAGTGTACTATATGATGACTCGCACGGCGGAATTTTTGCACCGGAATATAGCGATGCAATCACGCTAGAGCAGTAACGATACCTACTGCTTGCTGCTAGAGCAGTAACGATACCTACTGCTTGCTGCATTGCGTTCTGCATTCCCAGCTGTGCACTAACACACTCGCACTCACGACAATGACTCAATTTCGTTAGCAGCACACGATGGGCGTGAGTTTCATGCGTTGGTGGCCTAGGCGGCGCGATACGCATTGACATCTTCAGTGTACTATATGATGACTCGCACGGCGGACTTCTTGCACCGGAAGATAGCGATGCAATCACGCTAGGGCTGTAACGATACCTACTGTTTGCTGCTAGAGCAGTAACGATACCTACTGCGTTGGTGGCCTAGGCGGCGCGATACGCATTGACGTCTTCAGTGTACTATATGATGACTTGCACGGCGGACTTTTTGCACCGGAAGATAGCGATGAAATCACGCTAGAGCAGTAACGATACCTAATGCTTGCTTCACTGCTTGCTGCATTGTGTTCTGCATTCCCAGCTGTGCACTAACACACCCGCACTCACGGCAATGACTCAATTTCGTTAGCAGCACACGATGGGCGTGAGTTTCATGCGTTGGTGGCCTAGGCGGCACGATACGCATTGACATCTTCAGTGTACTATATGGTGACTCGCACGGCGGACTTTTTGCACCGGAAGATAGCGATGCAATCACGATAGAGCAGTAACGATACATACTGCTTGCTGCATTGCGTTCTGCACCCCCAGCTGTGCACTAACACACTCGCACTCACGGCAATGTCTCAATTTCGTTAGCAGCACACGATCGGCGTGAGTTTCATGCGTTGGTGGCCTAGGCGGCGCGATACGCATTGACGTCTTCAGTGTACTATATGATGACTCGCACGGCGGAATTTTTGCACCGGAAGATAGCGATGCAATCAAGCTAGAGCTGTAACGATACCTACTGCTTGCTGCTAGAGCAGTAACGATACCTACTGCTTGCTGCATTGCGTTCTGCATTCCCAGCTGTGCACTTACACACTCGCACTCACGGCAATGACTCAATTTCGTTAGCAGCACACGATGGGCGTGAGTTTCATGCGTTGGTGGCCTAGGCGGCGCGATACGCATTGACATCTTCAGTGTACTATATGATGACTCGCACGGCGGAATTTTTGCACCGGAAAATAGCGATGCAATCACGCTAGAGCAGTAACGATACCTACTGCTTGCTGCTAGAGCAGTAACGATACCTACTGCTTGCTGCATTGCGTTCTGCATTCCCAGCTGTGCACTAACACACTCGCACTCACGACAATGACTCAATTTCGTTAGCAGCACACGATGGGCGTGAGTTTCATGCGTTGGTGGCCTAGGCGGCGCGATACGCTTTGACGTCTTCAGTGTACTATATGATGACTCGCACGGTGGACTTTTTGCACTGAAATATAGCGATGCAATCACGCTAGAGCATTAACGCTACCTACTGGTTGCTGCACTGCTTGCTGCATTGCGTTCTGCATTCCCAGCTGTGCACTAACACACCCGCACTCACGGCAATGACGCAATTTCGTTAGCAGCACACGATGGGCGTGAGTTTCATGCGTTGGTGGCCTAGGCGGCGCGATACGCATTGACATCTTCAGTGTACTATATGGTGACTCGCACGGCGGAATTTTTGCACCGGAAGATAGCGATGCAATCACGCTAGGGCAGTAACGATACCTACTGCTTGCTGCTAGAGCAGTAACGATACCTACTGCGTTGGTGGCCTAGGCGGCGCGATACGCATTGACGTCTTCAGTGTACTATATGATGACTTGCACGGCGGACTTTTTGCACCGGAAGATAGCGATGCAATCACGCTAGAGCAGTTACGATACCTACTGCTTGCTGCTAGAGCAGTAACGATACCTACTGCTTGCTGCATTGCGTTCTGCATTCCCAGCTGTGCACTAACACACTCGCACTCACGACAATGACTCAATTTCGTTAGCAGCACACGATGGGCGTGAGTTTCATGCGTTGGTGGCCTAGGCGGCGCGATACGCATTGACATCTTCAGTGTACTATATGATGACTCGCACGGCGGAATTTTTGCACCGGAAGATAGCGATGCAATCACGCTAGAGCAGTTACGATACCTACTGCTTGCTGCTAGAGCAGTAACGATACCTACTGCTTGCTGCATTGCGTTCTGCATTCCCAGCTGTGCACTAACACACTCGCACTCACGACAATGACTCAATTTCGTTAGCAGCACACAATGGGCGTGAGTTTCATGCGTTGGTGGCCTAGGCGGCGCGATTAGCATTGACATCTTCAGTTAACTAATGATGACTCGCACGGTGGACTTTTGCACCGGAAGATAGCGATGCAATCACGATAGAGCAGTAACGATACATACTGCTTGCTGCACTGCTTGCTGCATTGCGTTCTGCACCCCCAGCTGTGCACTAACACACTCGCACTCACGGCAATGTCTCAATTTCGTTAGCAGCACACGATCGGCTTGAGTTTCATGCGTTGGGGGCCTAGGCGGCGCGATACGCATTGACGTCTTCAGTGTACTATATGATGACTCGCACGGCGGAATTTTTGCACCGGAATATAGCGATGCAATCACGCTAGAGCAGTAACGATACCTACTGCTTGCTGCTAGAGCAGTAACGATACATACTGCTTGCTGCATTGCGTTCTGCATTCCCAGCTGTGCACTAACACACTCGCACTCACGACAATGACTCAATTTCGTTAGCAGCACACGATGGGCGTGAGTTTCATGCGTTGGTGGCCTAGGCGGCGCGATACGCATTGACATCTTCAGTGTACTATATAATGACTCGCACGGCGGAATTCTTGCACCGGAAGATAGCGATGCAATCACGCTAGGGCTGTAACGATACCTACTGTTTGCTGCTAGAGCAGTAACGATACCTACTGCGTTGGTGGCCTAGGCGGCGCGATACGCATTGACGTCTTCAGTGTACTATATGATGACTTGCACGGCGGACTTTTTGCACCGGAAGATAGCGATGAAATCACGCTAGAGCAGTAACGATACCTAATGCTTGATTCACTGCTTGCTGCATGTGTTCTGCATTCCCAGCTGTGCACTAACACACCCGCACTCACGGCAATGACTCAATTTCGTTAGCAGCACACGATGGGCGTGAGTTTCATGCGTTGGTGGCCTAGGCGGCGCGATACGCATTGACATCTTCAGTGTACTATATGGTGACTCGCACGGCGGACTTTTTGCACCGGAAGATAGCGATGCAATCACGATAGAGCAGTAACGATACCTACTGCTTGCTGCATTGCGTTCTGCACCCCCAGCTGTGCACTAACACACTCGCACTCACGGCAATGTCTCAATTTCGTTAGCAGCACACGATGGGCGTGAGTTTCATACGTTGGTGGCCTAGGCGGCGCGATACGCATTGACATCTTCAGTGTACTATATGATGACTCGCACGGCGGAATTTTTGCACCGGAAGATAGCGATGCAATCAAGCTAGAGCTGTAACGATACCTACTGCTTGCTGCTAGAGCAGTAACGATACCTACTGCTTGCTGCATTGCGTTCTGCATTCCCAGCTGTGCACTTACACACTCGCACTCACGACAATGACTCAATTTCGTTAGCAGCACACGATGGGCGTAAGTTTCATGCGTTGGTGGCCTAGGCGGCGCGATACGCATTGACATCTTCAGTGTACTATATGATGACTCGCACGGCGGAATTTTTGCACCGGAAGATAGCGATGCAATCACGCTAGAGCAGTAACGATACCTACTGCTTGCTGCTAGAGCAGTAACGATACCTACTGCTTACTGCATTGCGTTCTGCATTCCCAGCTGTGCACTAACACACTCGCACTCACGACAATGACTCAATTTCGTTAGCAGCACACGATGGGCGTGAGTTTCATGCGTTGGTGGCCTAGTCGGCGCGATACGCTTTGACGTCTTCAGTGTACTATATGATGACTCGCACGGCGGACTTTTTGCACTTGAAAATAGCGATGCAATCACGCTTGAGCAGTAACGATACCTACTGCCTGCTGCACTGCTTGCTGCATTGCGTTCTGCAATCCCAGCTGTGCACTAACACACTCGAACTCACGGCAATGACTCAATTTCGTTAGCAGCACACGATGGGCGTGAGCTTCATGCGTTGGTGGCCTAGGCGGCCTGAAACGCATTGACATATTCAGTGAACTATATGGTGACACGCACGGTGGCCTTTTTGCACCGGAAGATAGCGATGCAATCACGATAGAGCAGTAACGATACCTACTGCTGGCTGCACTGCTTGCTGCATTGCGTTCTGCAATCCCAGCTGTGCACTAACACACTCGAAACGCATTGACATCTTTAGTGTACTGTATGGTGACTCGCACGGCGGACTTTTTGCACCGGAAGATAGCGATGCAATCACGATAGAGCAGTAACGATACATACTGCTTGCTGCACTGCTTGCTGCATTGCGTTCTGCACCCCAGCTGTGCACTAACACACTCGCACTCACGGCAATGTCTCAATTTCGTTAGCAGCACACGATGGGCGTGAGTTTCATGCGTTGGGGGCCTAGGCGGCGCGATACGCATTGATGTCTTCAGTGTACTATATGATGACTCGCACGGCGGAATTTTTGCACCGGAAGATAGCGATGCAATCACGCTAGGGCAGTAACGATACCTACTGCTTGCTGCTAGAGCAGTAACGATACCTACTGCGTTGGTGGCCTAGGCGGCGCGATACGCATTGACGTCTTCAGTGTACTATATGATGACTTGCACGGCGGACTTTTTGCACCGGAAGATAGCGATGAAATCACGCTAGAGCAGTAACGATACCTAATGCTTGCTGCACTGCTTGCTTCACTGCTTGCTGCATTGTGTTCTGCATTCCCAGCTGTGCACTAACACACCCGCACTCACGGCAATGACTCAATTTCGTTAGCAGCACACGATGGGCGTGAGTTTCATGCGTTGGTGGCCTAGGCGGCGCGATACGCATTGACATCTTCAGTGTACTATATGGTGACTCGCACGGCGGACTTTTTGCACTGGAAGATAGCGATGCAATCACGATAGAGCAGTAACGATACCTACTGCTTGCTGCGTTGCGTTCTGCACCCCCAGCTGTGCACTAACACACTCGCACTCACGGCAATGTCTCAATTTCGTTAGCAGCACACGATCGGCGTGAGTTCATGCGTTGGTGGCCTAGGCGGCGCGATACGCATTGACGTCTTCAGTGCACTATAGGATGACTCGCACGGCGGAATTTTTGCACCGGAAGATAGCGATGCAATCACGCTAGAGCAGTTACGATACCTACTGCTTGCTGCTAGAGCAGTAACGATACCTACTGCTTGCTGCATTGCGTTCTGCATTCCCAGCTGTGCACTAACACACTCGCACTCACGACAATGACTCAATTTCGTTAGCAGCACACGTTGGGCGTAAGTTTCATGCGTTGGTGGCCTAGGCGGCGCGATACGCATTGACATCTTCAGTGTACTATATGATGACTCGCACGGCGGAATTTTTGCACCGGAAGATAGCGATGCAATCACGCTAGAGCAGTTACGATACCTACTGCTTGCTGCACTGCTTGCTGCATTGCGTTCTGCAATCCCAGCTGTGCACTAACACACTCGCACTCACGGCAATAACTCAATTTCGTTAGCAGCACACGATGGGCGTGAGCTTCATGCGTTGGTGGCCTAGGCGGCTCGATACGCATTGTCGTCTTCAGTGTACTATATGATGACTCGCACGGCGGACTTTTGCACTTGAAAATAGCGATGCAATCACGCTAGAGCAGTAACGATACCTACTGCCTGCTGCACTGCTTGCTGCATTGCGTTCTGCAATCCCAGCTGTGCACTAACATACTCGAACTCACGGCAATGCCTCAATTTCGTTAGCAGCACACGATGGGCGTGAGTTTCATGTGTTGGTGGCCTAGGCGGCGCGATACGCATTGACATCTTCAGTGTACTATATGATGACTCGCACGGCGGACTTTTTGCACAGGAAGATAGCGATGCAATCACGCTAGAGCAGTAACGATACCTACTGCTTGCTGCACTGCTTGCTGCATTGCGTTCTGCAATCCCAGCTGTGCACTAACACACTCGCACTCACGTGAATGACTCAATTTCGTTAGCGGACACGATTGGCGTGAATTTCATGCGTTGGTGGCCTAGACGGCGCGATACGCATTGACATCTTCAGTGTACTATATGATGACTCGCACGGCGGAATTTTTGCACCGGAAGATAGCGATGCAATTACGCTAGAGCAGTAACGATACCTACTGCTTGCTGCTAGAGCAGTAACGATACCTACTGCTTGCCGCACTGCGTTCTGCATTCCCAGCCGTGCACTAACACACTCGCTTTCACGACAATGACTCAATTTCGTTAGCACCACACGATAGGCGTGAGTTTCATGCGTTGGTGGCCTAGGCGGCGCGATACGCTTTGACGTCTTCAGTGTACTATATGATGACTCGCACGGCGGACTTTTTGCACTTGAAGATAGCGATGCAATCACGCTAGAGCAGTAACTATACCTACTGCTTGCTGCACTGCTTGCTGCATTGCGTTCTGCAATCCCAGCTGTGCACTTACACACTCGAACTCACGGCAATGACTCAATTTCGTTAGCAGCACACGATAGGCGTGAGTTTCATGCGTTGGTGGCCTAGGCGGTGCGATACGCTTTGTCGTCTTCAGTGTGCTATATGATGACTCGCACGGAGACTTTTTGCACTTGAAGATAGCGATGCAATCACGCTAGAGCAGTAACGATACCTACTGCTTGCTGCACTGCTTGCTGCATTGCGTTCTGCAATCCCAGCTGTGCACTAACACACTCGAACTCACGGCAATGACTCAATTTCGTTAGCAGCACACGATGGGCGTGAGTTTCAGGCGTTGGTGGCCTAGGCGGCGCGATACGCATTGACATCTTCAGTGTACTATATGATGACTCGCACGGCGGACTTTTTGCACAGGAAGATAGCGATGCAATCACGCTAGAGCAGTAACGATACCTACTGCTTGCTGCACTGCTTGCTGCATTGCGTTCTGCAATCCCAGCTGTGCACTTACACACTCGAAACGCATTGACATCTTCAGTGAACTATATGGTGACACGCACGGTGGCCTTTTTGCACCGGAAGATAGCGATGCAATCACGATAGAGCAGTAACGATACCTACTGCTGGCTGCACTGCTTGCTGCATTGCGTTCTGCAATCCCAGCTGTGCACTTACACACTCGAACTCACGGCAATGACTCAATTTCGTTAGCAGCACACGATGGGCGTGAGTTTCATGCGTTGGTGGCCTAGGCGGCGCGATACGCATTGACATCTTCAGTGAACTAATGGTGACTCGCACGGCGGACTTTTGCACCGAAAGATAGCGATGCAATCACGCTAGAGCATTAACGACACCTACTGCTTGCTGAATTGCGTTCTGCATTCCCAGCTGTGCACTAACACACTCGAACTCTCGGCAATGACTCAATTTCGTTAGCAGCACACGATGGGCGTGAGTTTCATGCGTTGGTGGCCTAGGCGGCGCGATACGCATTGACATCTTCAGTGTACTATATGATGACTCGCACGGCGGACTTTTTGCACAGGAAGATAGCGATGCAATCACGCTAGAGCAGTAACGATACCTAATGCTTGCTGCACTGCTTGCTGCATTGCGTTCTGCAATCCCAGCTGTGCACTAACACACTCGCACTCACGGCAATGACTCAATTTCGTTAGCAGCACACGATGGGCGTGAGTTTCATGTGTTGGTGGCCTAGGCGGCGCGATACGCATTGACATCTTCAGTGTACTATATGATGACTTGCACGGCGGACTTTTTGCACCGGAAGATAGCGATGCAATCACGCTAGAGCAGTAACGATACCTACTGCTGGCTGCACTGCTTTCTGCACTGCGTTCTGCAATCCCAGCTGTGCACTAACACACCCGCACTCACGGCAATGACTCAATTTCGTTAGCAGCACACGATGGGCGTGAGTTTCATGCGTTGGTGGCCTAGGCGGCGCGATGCGCATTGACGTCTTCAGTGTATTATATGATGACTCGCACGGCGGACTTTTTGCACCGGAAGATAGCGATGCAATCACGCTAGAGCAGTAACGATACCTACTGCTTGCTGCACTGCTTGCTGCATTGCGTTCTGCAATCCCAGCTGTGCACTAACACACTCGCACTCACGGCAATAACTCAATTTCGTTAGCAGCACACGATGGGCGTGAGCTTCATGCGTTGGTGGCCTAGGCGGCTCGATACGCATTGTCGTATTCAGTGTACTATATGATGACTCGCACGGCGGACTTTTTGCACTTGAAGATAGCGATGCAATCACGCTAGAGCAGTAACGATACCTACTGCCTGCTGCACTGCTTGCTGCATTGCGTTCTGCAATCCCAGCTGTGCACTAACACACTCGAACTCACGGCAATGACTCAATTTCGTTAGCACCACACGATAGGCGTGAGTTTCATGCGTTGGTGGCCTAGGCGGCGCGATACGCTTTGTCGTCTTCAGTGTACTATATGATGACTCGCACGGCGGACTTTTGCACTTGAAGATAGCGATGCAATCACGCTAGAGCAGTAACGATACCTACTGCCTGCTGCACTGCTTGGTGCATTGCGTTCTGCAATCCCAGCTGTGCACTAACACACTCGAACTCACGGCAATGACTCAATTTCGTTAGCAGCACACGATGGGCGTGAGTTTCAGTCGTTGGTGGCCTAGGCGGCGCGATACGCATTGACATCTTCAGTGTACTATATGATGACTCGCACGGCGGACTTTTTGCACAGGAAGATAGCGATGCAATCACGCTAGAGCAGTAACGATACCTACTGCTTGCTGAATTGCGTTCTGCATTCCCAGCTGTGCACTAACACTCTCGAACTCTCGGCAAAGCCTCAATTTCGTTAGCAGCACACGATGGGCGTGAGTTTCATGCGTTGGTGGCCTAGGCGGCGCGATACGCTTTGTCGTCTTCAGTGTACTATATGATGACTCGCACGGCGGACTTTTTGCACTTGAAGATAGCGATGCAATCACGCTAGAGCAGTAACGATACCTACTGCCTGCTGCACTGCTTGCTGCATTGCGTACTGCAATCCCAGCTGTGCACTAACACACTCGAACTCACGGCAATGACTCAATTTCGTTAGCAGCACACGATGGGCGTGAGTTTCAGGCGTTGGTGGCCTAGGCGGCGCGATACGCATTGACATCTTCAGTGTACTATATGATGACTCGCACGGCGGACTTTTTGCACAGGAAGATAGCGATGCAATCACGCTAGAGCAGTAACGATACCTACTGCTTGCTGAATTGCGTTCTGCATTCCCAGCTGTGCACTAACACTCTCGAACTCTCGGCAAAGCCTCAATTTCGTTAGCAGCACACGATAGGCGTGAGTTTCATGCGTTGGTGGCCTAGGCGGCGCGATACGCTTTGTCGTATTCAGTGTACTATATGATGACTCGCACGGCGGACTTTTTGCACTTGAAGATAGCGATGCAATCACGCTAGAGCAGTAACGATACCTACTGCCTGCTGCACTGCTTGCTGCATTGCGTTCTGCAATCCCAGCTGTGCACTAACACACTCGAACTCACGGCAATGACTCAATTTCGTTAGCACCACACGATAGGCGTGAGTTTCATGCGTTGGTGGCCTAGGCGGCGCGATACGCTTTGTCGTATTCAGTGTACTATATGATGACTCGCACGGCGGACTTTTTGCACTTGAAGATAGCGATGCAATCACGCTAGAGCAGTAACGATACCTACTGCCTGCTGCACTGCTTGCTGCATTGCGTTCTGCAATCCCAGCTGTGCACTAACACACTCGAACTCACGGCAATGACTCAATTTCGTTAGCACCACACGATAGGCGTGAGTTTCATGCGTTGGTGGCCTAGGCGGCGCGATACGCTTTGTCGTCTTCAGTGCACTATATGATGACTCGCACGGCGGACTTTTTGCACTTGAAGATAGCGATGCAATCACGCTAGAGCAGTAACGATACCTACTGCCTGCTGCACTGCTTGCTGCATTGCGTTCTGCAATCCCAGCTGTGCACTAACACACTCGAACTCACGGCAATGGCTCAATTTCGTTAGCACCACACGATAGGCGTGAGTTTCATGCGTTGGTGGCCTAGGCGGCGCGATACGCTTTGTCGTCTTCAGTGTACTATATGATGACTCGCACGGCGGACTTTTGCACAGGAAGATAGCGATGCAATCACGCTAGAGCAGTAACGATACCTACTGCTTGCTGCTTGAGCAGTAACGATACCTACTGCTTGCTGCACTGCGTTCTGCATTCCCAGCCTTGCACTAACACACTCGCACTCACGACAATGACTCAATTTCGTTAGCACCACACGATAGGCGTGAGTTTCATGCGTTGGTGGCCTAGGCGGCGCGATACGCTTTGTCGTATTCAGTGTACTATATGATGACTCGCACGGCGGACTTTTTGCACTTGAAGATAGCGATGCAATCACGCTAGAGCAGTAACGATACCTACTGCCTGCTGCACTGCTTGCTGCATTGCGTTCTGCAATCCCAGCTGTGCACTAACACACTCGAACTCACGGCAATGACTCAATTTCGTTAGCACCACACGATAGGCGTGAGTTTCATGCGTTGGTGGCCTAGGCGGCGCGATACGCTTTGTCGTATTCAGTGTACTATATGATGACTCGCACGGCGGACTTTTTGCACTTGAAGATAGCGATGCAATCACGCTAGAGCAGTAACGATACCTACTGCCTGCTGCACTGCTTGCTGCATTGCGTTCTGCAATCCCAGCTGTGCACTAACACACTCGAACTCACGGCAATGACTCAATTTCGTTAGCACCACACGATAGGCGTGAGTTTCATGCGTTGGTGGCCTAGGCGGCGCGATACGCTTTGTCGTCTTCAGTGCACTATATGATGACTCGCACGGCGGACTTTTTGCACTTGAAGATAGCGATGCAATCACGCTAGAGCAGTAACGATACCTACTGCCTGCTGCACTGCTTGCTGCATTGCGTTCTGCAATCCCAGCTGTGCACTAACACACTCGAACTCACGGCAATGGCTCAATTTCGTTAGCACCACACGATAGGCGTGAGTTTCATGCGTTGGTGGCCTAGGCGGCGCGATACGCTTTGTCGTCTTCAGTGTACTATATGATGACTCGCACGGCGGACTTTTTGCACTTGAAGATAGCGATGCAATCACGCTAGAGCAGTAACGATACCTACTGCCTGCTGCACTGCTTGCTGCATTGCGTTCTGCAATCCCAGCTGTGCACTAACACACTCGAACTCACGGCAATGACTCAATTTCGTTAGCAGCACACGATGGGCGTGAGTTTCAGGCGTTGGTGGCCTAGGCGGCGCGATACGCATTGACATCTTCAGTGTACTATATGATGACTCGCACGGCGGACTTTTTGCACGGGAAGATAGCGATGCAATCACGCTAGAGCAGTAACGATACCTAATGCTTGCTGCACTGCTTGCTGCATTGCGTTCTGCAATCCCAGCTGTGCACTAACACACTCGCACTCACGGCAATGACTCAATTTCGTTAGCAGCACACGATGGGCGTGAGTTTCAGGCTTTGGTGGCCTAGGCGGCGCGATACGCATTGACATCTTCAGTGAACTAATGTGACTCACACGGCGGACTTTTGCACCGAAAGATAGCGATGCAATCACGCTAGAGCGGTAACGATCCCTAATGCTTCATGCGTTGGTGGCCTAGGCGGCGCGATACGCATTGACATCTTCAGTGTACTATATGATGACTCGCACGGCGGAATTTTTGCACCGGAAGATAGCGATGCAATCACGCTAGAGCAGTAACGATACCTACTGCTTGCTGCTTGAGCAGTAACGATACCTACTGCTTGCTGCACTGCGTTCTGCAATCCCAGCCTTGCACTAACACACTCGCACTCACGACAATGACTCAATTTCGTTAGCAGCACACGATAGGCGTGAGTTTCATGCGTTGGTGGCCTAGGCGGCGCGATACGCTTTGTCGTATTCAGTGTACAATATGATGACTCGCACGGCGGACTTTTTGCACTTGAAGATAGCGATGCAATCACGCTAGAGCAGTAACGATACCTACTGCCTGCTGCACTGCTTGCTGCATTGCGTTCTGCAATCCCAGCTGTGCACTAACACACTCGAACTCACGGCAATGACTCAATTTCGTTAGCACCACACGATAGGCGTGAGTTTCATGCGTTGGTGGCTTAGGCGGCGCGATACGCTTTGTCGTCTTCAGTGTACTATATGATGACTCGCACGGCGGACTTTTTGCACTTGAAGATAGCGATGCAATCACGCTAGAGCAGTAACGATACCTACTGCCTGCTGCACTGCTTGCTGCATTGCGTACTGCAATCCCAGCTGTGCACTAACACACTCGAACTCACGGCAATGACTCAATTTCGTTAGCAGCACACGATGGGCGTGAGTTTCAGGCGTTGGTGGCCTAGGCGGCGCGATACGCATTGACATCTTCAGTGTACTATATGATGACTCGCACGGCGGACTTTTTGCACAGGAAGATAGCGATGCAATCACGCTAGAGCAGTAACGATACCTACTGCTTGCTGAATTGCGTTCTGCATTCCCAGCTGTGCACTAACACTCTCGAACTCTCGGCAAAACCTCAATTTCGTTAGCAGCACACGATGGGCGTGAGTTTCATGCGTTGGTGGCCTAGGCGGCGCGATAAGCATTGACATCTTCAGTGTACTATATGATGACTCGCACGGCGGACTTTTTGCACAGGAAGATAGCGATGCAATCACGCTAGAGCAGTAACGATACCTACTGCTTGCGGCACTGCTTGCTGCATTGCGTTCTGCAATCCCAGCTGTACACTAACACACTCACACTCACGGCAATGACTCAATTTCGTTAGCAGCACACGATGGGCGTGAGTTTGATGCGTTGGTGGCCTAGGCGGCGCGATACGCATTGACATCTTCAGTGAACTAATGGTGACTCGCACGGCGGACTTTATGCACAGGAAGATAGCGATGCAATCACGCTAGAGCAGTAAAGATACCTACTGCTTGCTGCATTGCGTTCTGCAATCCCAGCTGTGCACTAACACACTCGCACTCACGGCAATGACTCAATTTCGTTAGCAGCACACGATGGGCGTGAGTTTCATGCGTTGGTGGCCTAGGCGGCGCGATACGCATTGACATCTTCAGTGAACTAATGATGACTCGCACGGCGGACTTTTGCACCGGAAGATAGCGATGCAATCACGCTAGAGCAGTAACGATACCTACTGCTGGCTGCACTGCTTTCTGCATTGCGTTCTGCACTGCGTTCTGCAATCCCAGCTGTGGACTAACACACCCGCACTCACGGCAATGACTAAATTTCGTTAGCAGCACACGATGGCTGCACTGCTTGCTGCACTGCTTGCTGCATTGCGTTCTGCATTCCCAGCAGTGCACTAACTCACCCGCACTCACGGCAATGGCCTAGGCGGCGCGATACGCATTGACATCTTCAGTGTACTATGAGGTGACTCGCACGGCGGACTTTTTGCACCGGAAGATAGCGATGCGAACACGATAGAGCAATAACGATACATACTGTTCGCTGCACTGCTTGCTGCATTGCGTACTGCAACCCCAGCTGTGCACTAACATACTCGCACTCACGGCAATGACTAAATTTCGTTAGCAGCACACGAATGGCGTGAGTTTCATGCGTTGGTGGCCTAGGCGGCGCGATACGCATTGACATCTTCAGTGTACTATATGATGACTCGCACGGCGGACTTTTTGCACCGAAAGATAGCGATGCAATCACGATAGAGCATTAACGCTACCTACTGCTTGCTGCACTGCTTGCTGCATTGCGTTCTGAATTCCCAGCTGTGCACTAACACACTCGCACTCACGGCAATGACTAAATTTCGTTAGGAGCACACGATGGGCGTGAGTTTCATGCGTTGGTGGCCTAGGCGGCGTGATACCCATTGACATCTTCAGTGAACTAATGGTGACTCGCACGGTGGACTTTTTGCACCGAAAGAAAGCGATGCAATCACGATAGAGCATTAACGCTACCTACTGCTTGCTGCACTGCTTGCTGCATTGCGTTCTGAATTCCCAGCTGTGCACTAACACACTCGCACTCACGGCAATGACTCAATTTCGTTAGCAGCACACGATGGGCGTGAGTTTCATGCGTTGGTGGCCTAGGCGGCGCGATACGCATTGACATCTTCAGTGTACTATATGATGACTCGCACGGCGGACTTTTTGCACAGGAAGATAGCGATGCAATAACGCTAGAGCAGTAACGATACCTACTGCTTGCTGCATTGCGTTCTGCAATCCCAGCTGTGCACTAACACACCCGCACTCACGGCAATGACTCAATTTCGTTAGCAGCACACGATGGGCGTGAGTTTCATGCGTTGGTGGCCTAGGCGGCGAGATACGCATTGACATCGTCAGTGAACTAATGATGACTCGCACGGCGGACTTTTTGCACCGGAAGATAGCGATGCAATCACGCTAGAGCAGTAACGATACCTACTGCTGGCTGCACTGCTTTCTGCATTGCGTTCTGCAATCCCAGCTGTGCACTAACACACCCGCACTCACGGCAATGACTCAATTTCGTTAGCAGCACACGATGGGCGTGAGTTTCATGCGTCGGTGGCATAGGCGGCGCGATGCGCATTGACATCGTCAGTGAACTAATGATGACTCGCACGGCGGACTTTTTGCACCGGAAGATAGCGATGCAATCACGCTAGAGCAGTAACGATACCTACTGCTGGCTGCACTGCTTTCTGCACTGCGTTCTGCATTCCCAGCTGTGCACTAACACACTCGCACTCACGGCAATGTCTCAATTTCGTTAGCAGCACACGATCGGCGTGAGTTTCATGCGTTGGTGGCCTAGGCGGCGCGATACGCATTGACGTCTTCAGTGTACTATATGATGACTCGCACGGCGGAAGTTTTGCACCGGAAGATAGCGATGCAATCAAGCTAGAGCTGTAACGATACCTACTGCTTGCTGCTAGAGCAGTAACGATACCTACTGCTTGCTGCATTGCGTTCTGCATTCCCAGCTGTGCACTAACACACTCGCACTCACGGCAATGACTCAATTTCGTTAGCAGCACACGTTGGGCGTAAGTTTCATGCGTTGGTGGCCTAGGCGGCGCGATACGCATTCACATCTTCAGTGTACTATATGATGACTCGCACGGCGGAATTTTTGCACCGGAAGATAGCGATGCAATCACGCTAGAGCAGTAACGATACCTACTGCTTGCTGCTAGAGCAGTAACGATACCTACTGCTTGCTGCATTGCGTTCTGCATTCCCAGCTGTGCACTAACACACTCGCACTCACGACAATGACTCAATTTCGTTATCACTACACGATGGGCGTGAGTTTCATGCGTTGGTGGCCTAGTCGGCGCGATACGCTTTGACGTCTTCAGTGTACTATATGATGACTCGCACGGTGGACTTTTTGCACTGAAATATAGCGATGCAATCACGCTAGAGTATTATCGCGACCTACTGGTTGCTGCACTGCTTGCTGCATTTAGTTCTGCATTCCCAGTTGTGCACTAACACACCCGCACTCACGGCAATGACGCAATTTCGTTAGCAGCACACGTTGGGCGTGAGTTTCATGCGTTGGTGGCCAAGGCGGCGCGATACGCATTGACATCTTCAGTGTACTATATGGTGACTCGCACGGCGGAATTTTTGCACCGGAAGATAGCGATGCAATCACGCTAGGGCAGTAACGATACCTACTGCTTGCTGCTAGAGCAGTAACGATACCTACTGCGTTGGTGGCCTAGTCGGCGCGATACGCTTTGACGTCTTCAGTGTACTATATGATGACTCGCACGGTGGACTTTTTGCACCGAAAGATAGCGATGAAATCACGCTAGAGCAGTAACGATACCTAATGCTTGCTGCACTGCTTGCTTCACTGCTTGCTGCATTGTGTTCTGCATTCCCAGCTGTGCACTAACACACCCGCACTCACGGCAATGACTCAATTTCGTTAGCAGCACACGATGGGCGTGAGTTTCATGCTTTGGTGGCCTAGGCGGCGCGATACGCATTGACATCTTCAGTGTACTATATGGTGACTCGCACGGCGGACTTTTTGCAACGGAAGATAGCGATGCAATCACGATAGAGCAGTAACGATACATACTGCTTGCTGCGTTGCGTTCTGCACCCCCAGCTGTGCACTAACACACTCGCACTCACGGCAATGTCTCAATTTCGTTAGCAGCACACGATGGGCGTGAGTTTCATGCGTTGGTGGCCTAGGCGGCGCGATACGCATTGACGTCTTCAGTGTACTATAGGATGACTCGCACGGCGGAATTTTTGCACCGGAAGATAGCGATGCAATCACGCTAGAGCAGTTACGATACCTACTGCTTGCTGCTAGAGCAGTAACGATACCTACTGCTTGCTGCATTGCGTTCTGCATTCCCAGCTGTGCACTAACACACTCGCACTCACGACAATGACTCAATTTCGTTAGCAGCACACGTTGGGCGTAAGTTTCATGCGTTGGTGGCCTAGGCGGCGCGATACGCATTGACGTCTTCAGTGTACTATATGATGACTCGCACGGCGGAATTTTTGCACCGTAATATAGCGATGCAATCACGCTAGAGCAGTAACGATACCTACTGCTTGCTGCTAGAGCAGTAACGATACATACTGCTTGCTGCATTGCGTTCTGCATTCCCAGCTGTGCACTAACACACTCGCACTCACGACAATGACTCAATTTCGTTAGCAGCACACGATGGGCGTGAGTTTCATGCGTTGGTGGCCTAGGCGGCGCGATACGCATTGACATCTTCAGTGTACTATATGATGACTCGCACGTCGTAATTCTTGCACCGGAAGATAGCGATGCAATCACGCTAGGGCTGTAACGATACCTACTGTTTGCTGCTAGAGCAGTAACGATACCTACTGCGTTGGTGGCCTAGGCGGCGCGATACGCATTGACGTCTTCAGTGTACTATATGATGACTTGCACGGCGGACTTTTTGCACCGGAAGATAGCGATGAAATCACGCTAGAGCAGTAACGATACCTAATGCTTGCTTCACTGCTTGCTGCATTGCGTTCTGCATTCCCAGCTGTGCACTAACACACCCGCACTCACGGCAATGACTCAATTTCGTTAGCAGCACACGATGGGCGTGAGTTTCATGCGTTGGTGGCCTAGGCTGCGCGATACGCATTGACATCTTCAGTGTACTATATGGTGACTCGCACGGCGGACTTTTTGCAACGGAAGATAGCGATGCAATCACGATAGAGCAGTAACGATACATACTGCTTGCTGCATTGCGTTCTGCACCCCCAGCTGTGCACTAACACACTCGCACTCACGGCAATGTCTCAATTTCGTTAGCAGCACACGATGGGCGTGAGTTTCATGCGTTGGTGGCCTAGGCGGCGCGATACGCATTGACGTCTTCAGTGTACTATATGATGACTCGCACGGCGGACTTTTTGCACCGGAAGATAGCGATGCAATCAAGCTAGAGCTGTAAAGATACCTACTGCTTGCTGCTAGAGCAGTAACGATACCTACTGCTTGCTGCATTGCGTTCTGCATTCCCAGCTGTGCACTAACACACTCGCACTCACGGCAATGACTCAATTTCGTTAGCAGCACACGATGGGCGTGAGTTTCATGCGTTGGTGGCCTAGGCGGCGCGATACGCATTGACATCTTCATTGTACTATATGATGACTCGCACGGCGGAGTTTTTGCACCGGAAGATAGCGATGCAATCACGCTAGAGCAGTAACGATACCTACTGCTTGCTGCTAGAGCAGTAACGATACCTACTGCTTGCTGCATTGCGTTCTGCATTCCCAGCTGTGCACTAACACACTCGCACTCACGACAATGACTCAATTTCGTTAGCAGCACACGATGGGCGTGAGTTTCATGCGTTGGTGGCCTAGGCGGCGCGATACGCTTTGACGTCTTCAGTGTACTATATGATGACTCGCACGGCGGACTTTTTGCACTTGAAAATAGCGATGCAATCACGCTTGAGCAGTAACGATACCTACTGCCTGCTGCACTGCTTGCTGCATTGCGTTCTGCAATCCCAGCTGTGCACTAACACACTCGAACTCACGGCAATGACTCAATTTCGTTAGCAGCACACGATGGGCGTGAGCTTCATGCGTTGGTGGCCTAGGCGGCGCGAAACGCATTGACATCTTCAGTGAACTATATGGTGACACGCACGGTGGCCTTTTTGCACCGGAAGATAGCGATGCAATCACGATAGAGCAGTAACGATACCTACTGCTGGCTGCACTGCTTGCTGCATTGCGTTCTGCAATCCCAGCTGTGCACTAACACACTCGAAACGCATTGACATCTTTAGTGTACTGTATGGTGACTCGCACGGCGGACTTTTTGCAACGGAAGATAGCGATGCAATCACGATAGAGCAGTAACGATACATACTGCTTGCTGCGTTGCGTTCTGCACCCCCAGCTGTGCACTAACACACTCGCACTCACGGCAATGTCTCAATTTCGTTAGCAGCACACGATCGGCGTGAGTTTCATGCGTTGGTGGCCTAGGCGGCGCGATACGCATTGACATCTTCAGTGTACTATATGATGACTCGCACGGCGGAATTTTTGCACCGGAAGATAGCGATGCAATCACGCTAGAGCAGTTACGATACCTACTGCTTGCTGCTAGAGCAGTAACGATACCTACTGCTTGCTGCATTGCGTTCTGCATTCCCAGCTGTGCACTAACACACTCGCACTCACGACAATGACTCAATTTCGTTAGCAGCACACGATGGGCGTGAGTTTCATGCTTTGGTGGCCTAGGCGGCGCGATACGCATTGACATCTTCAGTGTACTATATGGTGACTCGCACGGCGGAATTTTTGCACCGGAAGATAGCGATGCAATCACGCTAGGGCAGTAACGATACCTACTGCTTGCTGCTAGAGCAGTAACGATACCTACTGCGTTGGTGGCCTAGTCGGCGCGATACGCTTTGACGTCTTCAGTGTACTATATGATGACTCGCACGGTGGACTTTTTGCACCGGAAGATAGCGATGAAATCACGCTAGAGCAGTAACGATACCTAATGCTTGCTGCACTGCTTGCTTCACTGCTTGCTGCATTGTGTTCTGCATTCCCAGCTGTGCACTAACACACCCGCACTCACGGCAATGACTCAATTTCGTTAGCAGCACACGATGGGCGTGAGTTTCATGCTTTGGTGGCCTAGGCGGCGCGATACGCATTGACATCTTCAGTGTACTATATGGTGACTCGCACGGCGGACTTTTTGCAACGGAAGATAGCGATGCAATCACGATAGAGCAGTAACGATACATACTGCTTGCTGCGTTGCGTTCTGCACCCCCAGCTGTGCACTAACACACTCGCACTCACGGCAATGTCTCAATTTCGTTAGCAGCACACGATGGGCGTGAGTTTCATGCGTTGGTGGCCTAGGCGGCGCGATACGCATTGACGTCTTCAGTGTACTATAGGATGACTCGCACGGCGGAATTTTTGCACCGGAAGATAGCGATGCAATCACGCTAGAGCAGTTACGATACCTACTGCTTGCTGCTAGAGCAGTAACGATACCTACTGCTTGCTGCATTGCGTTCTGCATTCCCAGCTGTGCACTAACACACTCGCACTCACGACAATGACTCAATTTCGTTAGCAGCACACGTTGGGCGTAAGTTTCATGCGTTGGTGGCCTAGGCGGCGCGATACGCATTGACGTCTTCAGTGTACTATATGATGACTCGCACGGCGGAATTTTTGCACCGGAATATAGCGATGCAATCACGCTAGAGCAGTAACGATACCTACTGCTTGCTGCTAGAGCAGTAACGATACATACTGCTTGCTGCATTGCGTTCTGCATTCCCAGCTGTGCACTAACACACTCGAACTCACGGCAATGACTCAATTTCGTTAGCAGCACACGATGGGCGTGAGTTTCATGCGTTGGTGGCCTAGGCGGCGCGATACGCATTGACATCTTCAGTGTACTATATGATGACTCGCACGTCGGAATTCTTGCACCGGAAGATAGCGATGCAATCACGCTAGGGCTGTAACGATACCTACTGTTTGCTGCTAGAGCAGTAACGATACCTACTGCGTTGGTGGCCTAGGCGGCGCGATACGCATTGACGTCTTCAGTGTACTATATGATGACTTGCACGGCGGACTTTTTGCACCGGAAGATAGCGATGAAATCACGCTAGAGCAGTAACGATACCTAATGCTTGCTTCACTGCTTGCTGCATTGTGTTCTGCATTCCCAGCTGTGCACTAACACACCCGCACTCACGGCAATGACTCAATTTCGTTAGCAGCACACGATGGGCGTGAGTTTCATGCGTTGGTGGCCTAGGCGGCGCGATACGCATTGACATCTTCAGTGTACTATATGGTGACTCGCACGGCGGACTTTTTGCACCGGAAGATAGCGATGCAATCACGATAGAGCAGTAACGATACATACTGCTTGCTGCATTGCGTTCTGCACCCCCAGCTGTGCACTAACACACTCGCACTCACGGCAATGTCTCAATTTCGTTAGCAGCACACGATGGGCGTGAGTTTCATGCGTTGGTGGCCTAGGCGGCGCGATACGCATTGACGTCTTCAGTGTACTATATGATGACTCGCACGGCGGAATTTTTGCACCGGAAGATAGCGATGCAATCAAGCTAGAGCTGTAACGATACTACTGCTTGCTGCTAGAGCAGTAACGATACCTACTGCTTGCTGCATTGCGTTCTGCATTCCCAGCTGTGCACTAACACACTCGCACTCACGACAATGACTCAATTTCGTTAGCAGCACACGTTGGGCGTAAGTTTCATGCGTTGGTGGCCTAGGCGGCGCGATACGCATTGACATCTTCAGTGTACTATATGATGACTCGCACGGCGGAATTTTTGCACCGGAAGATAGCGATGCAATCACGCTAGAGCAGTAACGATACCTACTGCTTGCTGCTAGAGCAGTAACGATACCTACTGTTTGCTGCATTGCGTTCTGCATTCCCAGCTGTGCACTAACACACTCGCACTCACGACAATGACTCAATTTCGTTAGCAGTACACGATGGGCGTGAGTTTCATGCGTTGGTGGCCTAGTCGGCGCGATACGCTTTGACGTCTTCAGTGTACTATATGATGACTCGCACGGCGGACTTTTTGCACTTGAAAATAGCGATGCAATCACGCTTGAGCAGTAACGATACCTACTGCTTGCTGCACTGCTTGCTGCATTGCGTTCTGCAATCCCAGCTGTGCACTAACACACTCGAACTCACGGCAATGACTCAATTTCGTTAGCAGCACACGATGGGCGTGAGCTTCATGCGTTGGTGGCCTAGGCGGCGCGAAACGCATTGACATCTTCAGTGAACTATATGGTGACACGCACGGTGGCCTTTTTGCACCGGAAGATAGCGATGCAATCACGATAGAGCAGTAACGATACCTACTGCTGGCTGCACTGCTTGCTGCATTGCGTTCTGCAATCCCAGCTGTGCACTAACACACTCGAAACGCATTGACATCTTTAGTGTACTGTATGGTGACTCGCACGGCGGACTTTTTGCACCGGAAGATAGCGATGCAATCACGATAGAGCAGTAACGATACATACTGCTTGCTGCACTGCTTGCTGCATTGCGTTCTGCACCCCAGCTGTGCACTAACACACTCGCACTCACGGCAATGTCTCAATTTCGTTAGCAGCACACGATCGGCGTGAGTTTCATGCGTTGGGGGCCTAGGCGGCGCGATACGCATTGATGTCTTCAGTGTACTATATGATGACTCGCACGGCGGAATTTTTGCACCGGAAGATAGCGATGCAATCACGCTAGAGCAGTAACGATACCTACTGCTTGCTGCTAGAGCAGTAACGATACCTACTGCGTTGGTGGCCTAGGCGGCGCGATACGCATTGACGTCTTCAGTGTACTATATGATGACTTGCACGGCGGACTTTTTGCACCGGAAGATAGCGATGAAATCACGCTAGAGCAGTAACGATACCTAATGCTTGCTGCACTGCTTGCTTCACTGCTTGCTGCATTGTGTTCTGCATTCCCAGCTGTGCACTAACACACCCGCACTCACGGCAATGACTCAATTTCGTTAGCAGCACACGATGGGCGTGAGTTTCATGCTTTGGTGGCCTAGGCGGCGCGATACGCATTGACATCTTCAGTGTACTATATGGTGACTCGCACGGCGGACTTTTTGCACCGGAAGATAGCGATGCAATCACGATAGAGCAGTAACGATACATACTGCTTGCTGCGTTGCGTTCTGCACCCCCAGCTGTGCACTAACACACTCGCACTCACGGCAATGTCTCAATTTCGTTAGCAGCACACGATGGGCGTGAGTTTCATGCGTTGGTGGCCTAGGCGGCGCGATACGCATTGACGTCTTCAGTGTACTATAGGATGACTCGCACGGCGGAAGTTTTGCACCGGAAGATAGCGATGCAATCACGCTAGAGCAGTTACGATACCTACTGCTTGCTGCTAGAGCAGTAACGATACCTACTGCTTGCTGCATTGCGTTCTGCATTCCCAGCTGTGCACTAACACACTCGCACTCACGACAATGACTCAATTTCGTTAGCAGCACACGTTGGGCGTAAGTTTCATGCGTTGGTGGCCTAGGCGGCGCGATACGCATTGACATCTTCAGTGTACTATATGATGACTCGCACGGCGGAATTTTTGCACCGGAAGATAGCGATGCAATCACGCTAGAGCAGTAACGATACCTACTGCTTGCTGCTAGAGCAGTAACGATACCTACTGCTTGCTGCATTGCGTTCTGCATTCCCAGCTGTGCACTAACACACTCGCACTCACGACAATGACTCAATTTCGTTAGCAGCACACGATGGGCGTGAGTTTCATGCGTTGGTGGCCTAGGCGGCGCGATACGCTTTGACGTCTTCAGTGTACTATATGATGACTCGCACGGCGGACTTTTTGCACTTGAAAATAGCGATGCAATCACGCTAGAGCATTAACGATACCTACTGCCTGCTGCACTGCTTGCTGCATTGCGTTCTGCAATCCCAGCTGTGCACTAACACACTCGAACTCACGGCAATGCCTCATTTCGTTAGCAGCACACGATGGGCGTGAGTTTGATGTGTTGGTGGCCTAGGCGGCGCGATACGCATTGACATCTTCAGTGTACTATATGATGACTCGCACGGCGGACTTTTTGCACAGGAAGATAGCGATGCAATCACGCTAGAGCAGTAACGATACCTACTGCTTGCTGCACTGCTTGCTGCACTGCTTGCTGCATTGCGTTCTGCAATCCCAGCTGTGCACTAACACACTCGCACTCACGTCAATGACTCAATTTCGTTAGCGGACACGATTGGCGTGAATTTCATGCGTTGGTGGCCTAGGCGGCGCGATACGCATTGACATCTTCAGTGTACTATATGATGACTCGCACGGCGGAATTTTTGCACCGGAAGATAGCGATGCAATTACGCTAGAGCAGTAACGATACCTACTGCTTGCTGCTAGAGCAGTAACGATACCTACTGCTTGCTGCACTGCGTTCTGCATTCCCAGCCGTGCACTAACACACTCGCTTTCACGACAATGACTCAATTTCGTTAGCACCACACGATAGGCGTGAGTTTCATGCGTTGGTGGCCTAGGCGGCGCGATACGCTTTGTCCTCTTCAGTGTACTATATGATGACTCGCACGGCGGAATTTTTGCACCGGAAGATAGCGATGAAATCACGCTAGAGCAGTAACGATACCTAATGCTTGCTGCACTGCTTGCTTCACTGCTTGCTGCATTGTGTTCTGCATTCCCAGCTGTGCACTAACACACCCGCACTCACGGCAATGACTCAATTTCGTTAGCAGCACACGATGGGCGTGAGTTTCATGCGTTGGTGGCCTAGGCGGCGCGATACGCATTGACATCTTCAGTGTACTATATGGTGACTCGCACGGCGGACATTTTGCACCGGAAGATAGCGATGCAATCACGATAGAGCAGTAACGATACATACTGCTTGCTGCGTTGCGTTCTGCACTCCCAGCTGTGCACTAACACACTCGCACTCACGGCAATGTCTCAATTTCGTTAGCAGCACACGATGGGCGTGAGTTTCATGCGTTGGTGGCCTAGGCGGCGCGATACGCATTGACTTCTTCAGTGTACTATTGGATGACTCGCACGGCGGAATTTTTGCACCGGAAGATAGCGATGCAATCACGCTAGAGCAGTTACGATACCTACTGCTTGCTGCTAGAGCAGTAACGATACCTACTGCTTGCTGCATTGCGTTCTGCATTCCCAGCTGTGCACTAACACACTCGCACTCACGACAATGACTCAATTTCGTTAGCAGCACACGATGGGCGTGAGTTTCATGCGTTGGTGGCCTAGGCGGCGCGATACGCATTGACATCTTCAGTGTACTATATGATGACTCGCACGGCGGAATTTTTGCACCGGAAGATAGCGATGCAATCACGCTAGAGCAGTAACGATACCTACTGCTTGCTGCACTGCTTGCTGCACTGCTTGCTGCATTGCGTTCTGCAATCCCAGCTGTGCACTAACACACTCGCTTTCACGTCAATGACTCAATTTCGTTAGCGGACACGATTGGCGTGAATTTCATGCGTTGGTGGCCTAGGCGGCGCGATACGCATTGACATCTTCAGTGTACTATATGATGACTCGCACGGCGGAATTTTTGCACCGGAAGATAGCGATGCAATTACGCTAGAGCAGTAACGATACCTACTGCTTGCTGCTAGAGCAGTAACGATACCTACTGCTTGCTGCACTGCGTTCTGCATTCCCAGCCGTGCACTAATACACTCGCTTTCACGACAATGACTCATTTCGTTAGCACCACACGATAGGCGTGAGTTTCATGCGTTGGTGGCCTAGGCGGCGCGATACGCTTTGTCGTCTTCAGTGTGCTATATGATGACTCGCACGGCGGACTTTTTGCACAGGAAGATAGCGATGCAATCACGCTAGAGCAGTAACGATACC
Organism: Scaptomyza flava; assembly: GCA_030179655.1. NCBI lineage: Eukaryota > Metazoa > Arthropoda > Insecta > Diptera > Drosophilidae > Scaptomyza > Scaptomyza flava. The sequence goes on along the minus strand of JARNME010000521.1, from coordinate 48,436 downwards.
TACTGCTTGCTGCACTGCTTGCTGCATTGCGTTCTGCAATCCCAGCTGTGCACTTACACACTCGAAACGCATTGACATCTTCAGTGAACTATATGGTGACACGCACGGTGGCCTTTTTGCACCGGAAGATAGCGATGCAATCACGATAGAGCAGTAACGATACCTACTGCTGGCTGCACTGCTTGCTGCATTGCGTTCTGCAATCCCAGCTGTGCACTAACACACTCGAACTCACGGCAATGACTCAATTTCGTTAGCAGCACACGATGGGCGTGAGTTTCATGCGTTGGTGGCCTAGGCGGCGCGATACGCATTGACATCTTCAGTGAACTAATGGTGACTCGCACGGCGGACTTTTTGCACCGAAAGATAGCGATGCAATCACGCTAGAGCATTAACGACACCTACTGCTTGCTGAATTGCGTTCTGCATTCCCAGCTGTGCACTAACACACTCGAACTCTCGGCAATGCCTCAATTTCGTTAGCAGCACACGATGGGCGTGAGTTTCATGCGTTGGTGGCCTAGGCGGCGCGATACGCATTGACATCTTCAGTGTACTATATGATGACTCGCACGGCGGACTTTTTGCACAGGAAGATAGCGATGCAATCACGCTAGAGCAGTAACGATACCTACTGCTTGCGGCACTGCTTGCTGCATTGCGTTCTGCAATCCCAGCTGTGCACTAACACACTCGAACTCACGGCAATGACTCAATTTCGTTAGCAGCACACGATGGGCGTGAGCTTCATGCGTTGGTGGCCTAGGCGGCGCGAAACGCATTGACATCTTCAGTGAACTATATGGTGACACGCACGGTGGCCTTTTTGCACCGGAAGATAGCGATGCAATCACGCTAGAGCAGTAACGATACCTACTGCTTGCTGCTAGAGCAGTAACGATACCTACTGCTTGCTGCATTGCGTTCTGCATTCCCAGCTGTGCACTAACACACTCGCACTCACGACAATGACTCAATTTCGTTAGCAGTACACGATGGGCGTGAGTTTCATGCGTTGGTGGCCTAGGCGGCGCGATACGCTTTGACGTCTTCAGTGTACTATATGATGACTCGCACGGCGGACTTTTTGCACTTTAAGATAGCGATGCAATCACGCTAGAGCAGTAACGATACCTACTGCCTGCTGCACTGCTTGCTGCATTGCGTTCTGCAATCCCAGCTGTGCACTAACACACTCGAACTCACGGCAATGACTCAATTTCGTTAGCAGCACACGATGGGCGTGAGCTTCATGCGTTGGTGGCCTAGGCGGCGCGAAACGCATTGACATCTTCAGTGAACTATATGGTGACACGCACGGTGGCCTTTTTGCACCGGAAGATAGCGATGCAATCACGATAGAGCAGTAACGATACCTACTGCTGGCTGCACTGCTTGCTGCATTGCGTTCTGCAATCCCAGCTGTGCACTAACACACTCGAAACGCATTGACATCTTTAGTGTACTGTATGGTGACTCGCACGGCGGACTTTTTGCAACGGAAGATAGCGATGCAATCACGATAGAGCAGTAACGATACATACTTCTTGCTGCGTTGCGTTCTGCACCCCCAGCTGTGCACTAACACACTCGCACTCACGGCAATGTCTCAATTTCGTTAGCAGCACACGATCGGCGTGAGTTTCATGCGTTGGTGGCCTAGGCGGCGCGATACGCATTGACGTCTTCAGTGTACTATAGGATGACTCGCACGGTGGAATTTTTGCACCGGAAGATAGCGATGCAATCACGCTAGAGCAGTAACGATACCTACTGCTTGCTGCTAGAGCAGTAACGATACCTACTGCTTGCTGCATTGCGTTCTGCATTCCCAGCTGTGCACTAACACACTCGCACTCACGACAATGACTCAATTTCGTTAGCAGCACACGATGGGCGTGAGTTTCATGCTTTGGTGGCCTAGGCGGCGCGATACGCATTGACATCTTCAGTGTACTATATGGTGACTCGCACGGCGGAATTTTTGCACCGGAAGATAGCGATGCAATCACGCTAGAGCAGTAACGATACCTACTGCTTGCTGCTAGAGCAGTAACGATACCTACTGCGTTGGTGGCCTAGTCGGCGCGATACGCTTTGACGTCTTCAGTGTACTATATGATGACTCGCACGGTGGACTTTTTGCACCGGAAGATAGCGATGAAATCACGCTAGAGCAGTAACGATACCTAATGCTTGCTGCACTGCTTGCTTCACTGCTTGCTGCATTGTGTTCTGCATTCCCAGCTGTGCACTAACACACCCGCACTCACGGCAATGACTCAATTTCGTTAGCAGCACACGATGGGCGTGAGTTTCATGCTTTGGTGGCCTAGGCGGCGCGATACGCATTGACATCTTCAGTGTACTATATGGTGACTCGCACGGCGGACTTTTTGCACCGGAAGATAGCGATGCAATCACGATAGAGCAGTAACGATACATACTGCTTGCTGCGTTGCGTTCTGCACCCCCAGCTGTGCACTAACACACTCGCACTCACGGCAATGCCTCAATTTCGTTAGCAGCACACGATCGGCGTGAGTTTCATGCGTTGGTGGCCTAGGCGGCGCGATACGCATTGACGTCTTCAGTGTACTATAGGATGACTCGCACGGCGGAATTTTTGCACCGGAAGATAGCGATGCAATCACGCTAGAGCAGTTACGATACCTACTGCTTGCTGCTAGAGCAGTAACGATACCTACTGCTTGCTGCATTGCGTTCTGCATTCCCAGCTGTGCACTAACACACTCGCACTCACGACAATGACTCAATTTCGTTAGCAGCACACGTTGGGCGTAAGTTTCATGCGTTGGTGGCCTAGGCGGCGCGATACGCATTGACGTCTTCAGTGTACTATATGATGACTCGCACGGCGGAATTTTTGCACCGGAATATAGCGATGCAATCACGCTAGAGCAGTAACGATACCTACTGCTTGCTGCTAGAGCAGTAACGATACATACTGCTTGCTGCATTGCGTTCTGCATTCCCAGCTGTGCACTAACACACTCGCACTCACGACAATGACTCAATTTCGTTAGCAGCACACGATGGGCGTGAGTTTCATGCGTTGGTGGCCTAGGCGGCGCGATACGCATTGACATCTTCAGTGTACTATATGATTACTCGCACGTCGGAATTCTTGCACCGGAAGATAGCGATGCAATCACGCTAGGGCTGTAACGATACCTACTGTTTGCTGCTAGAGCAGTAACGATACCTACTGCGTTGGTGGCCTAGGCGGCGCGATACGCATTGACGTCTTCAGTGTACTATATGATGACTTGCACGGCGGACTTTTTGCACCGGAAGATAGCGATGAAATCACGCTAGAGCAGTAACGATACCTAATGCTTGCTTCACTGCTTGCTGCATTGTGTTCTGCATTCCCAGCTGTGCACTAACACACCCGCACTCACGGCAATGACTCAATTTCGTTAGCAGCACACGATGGGCGTGAGTTTCATGCGTTGGTGGCCTAGGCGGCGCGATACGCATTGACATCTTCAGTGTACTATATGGTGACTCGCACGGCGGACTTTTTGCACCGGAAGATAGCGATGCAATCACGATAGAGCAGTAACGATACATACTGCTTGCTGCATTGCGTTCTGCACCCCCAGCTGTGCACTAACACACTCGCACTCACGGCAATGTCTCAATTTCGTTAGCAGCACACGATCGGCGTGAGTTTCATGCGTTGGTGGCCTAGGCGGCGCGATACGCATTGACGTCTTCAGTGTACTATATGATGACTCGCACGGCGGAATTTTTGCACCGGAAGATAGCGATGCAATCAAGCTAGAGCTGTAATGATACCTACTGCTTGCTGCTAGAGCAGTAACGATACCTACTGCTTGCTGCATTGCGTTCTGCATTCCCAGCTGTGCACTAACACACTCGCACTCACGACAATGACTCAATTTCGTTAGCAGCACACGTTGGGCGTAAGTTTATGCGTTGGTGGCCTAGGCTGCGCGATACGCATTGACATCTTCAGTGTACTATATGATGACTCGCACGGCGGAATTTTTGCACCGGAAGATAGCGATGCAATCACGCTAGAGCAGTAACGATACCTACTGCTTGCTGCTAGAGCAGTAACGATACCTACTGCTTGCTGCATTGCGTTCTGCATTCCCAGCTGTGCACTAACACACTCGCACTCACGACAATGACTCAATTTCGTTAGCAGCACACGATGGGCGTGAGTTTCATGCGTTGGTGGCCTAGTCGGCGCGATACGCTTTGACGTCTTCAGTGTACTATATGATGACTCGCACGGCGGACTTTTTGCACTTGAAAATAGCGATGCAATCACGCTTGAGCAGTAACGATACCTACTGCTTGCTGCACTGCTTGCTGCATTGCGTTCTGCAATCCCAGCTGTGCACTAACACACTCGAACTCACGGCAATGACTCAATTTCGTTAGCAGCACACGATGGGCGTGAGCTTCATGCGTTGGTGGCCTAGGCGGCGCGAAACGCATTGACATCTTCAGTGAACTATATGGTGACACGCACGGTGGCCTTTTTGCACCGGAAGATAGCGATGCAATCACGATAGAGCAGTAACGATACCTACTGCTGGCTGCACTGCTTGCTGCATTGCGTTCTGCAATCCCAGCTGTGCACTAACACACTCGAAACGCATTGACATCTTTAGTGTACTGTATGGTGACTCGCACGGCGGACTTTTTGCACCGGAAGATAGCGATGCAATCACGATAGAGCAGTAACGATACATACTGCTTGCTGCACTGCTTACTGCATTGCGTTCTGCACCCCAGCTGTGCACTAACACACTCGCACTCACGGCAATGTCTCAATTTCGTTAGCAGCACACGATCGGCGTGAGTTTCATGCGTTGGGGGCCTAGGCGGCGCGATACGCATTGATGTCTTCAGTGTACTATATGATGACTCGCACGGCGGAATTTTTGCACCGGAAGATAGCGATGCAATCACGCTAGAGCAGTAACGATACCTACTGCTTGCTGCTAGAGCAGTAACGATACCTACTGCGTTGGTGGCCTAGGCGGCGCGATACGCATTGACGTCTTCAGTGTACTATATGATGACTTGCACGGCGGACTTTTTGCACCGGAAGATAGCGATGAAATCACGCTAGAGCAGTACGATACCTAATGCTTGCTGCACTGCTTGCTTCACTGCTTGCTGCATTGTGTTCTGCATTCCCAGCTGTGCACTAACACACCCGCACTCACGGCAATGACTCAATTTCGTTAGCAGCACACGATGGGCGTGAGTTTCATGCTTTGGTGGCCTAGGCGGCGCGATACGCATTGACATCTTCAGTGTACTATATGGTGACTCGCACGGCGGACTTTTTGCAACGGAAGATAGCGATGCAATCACGATAGAGCAGTAACGATACATACTGCTTGCTGCGTTGCGTTCTGCACCCCCAGCTGTGCACTAACACACTCGCACTCACGGCAATGTCTCAATTTCGTTAGCAGCACACGATGGGCGTGAGTTTCATGCGTTGGTGGCCTAGGCGGCGCGATACGCATTGACGTCTTCAGTGTACTATAGGATGACTCGCACGGCGGAATTTTTGCACCGGAAGATAGCGATGCAATCACGCTAGAGCAGTTACGATACCTACTGCTTGCTGCTAGAGCAGTAACGATACCTACTGCTTGCTGCATTGCGTTCTGGATTCCCAGCTGTGCACTAACACACTCGCACTCACGACAATGACTCAATTTCGTTAGCAGCACACGTTGGGCGTAAGTTTCATGCGTTGGTGGCCTAGGCGGCGCGATACGCATTGACATCTTCAGTGTACTATATGATGACTCGCACGGCGGAATTTTTGCACCGGAAGATAGCGATGCAATCACGCTAGAGCAGTTACGATACCTACTGCTTGCTGCTAGAGCAGTAACGATACCTACTGCTTGCTGCATTGCGTTCTGCATTCCCAGCTGTGCACTAACACACTCGCACTCACGACAATGACTCAATTTCGTTAGCAGTACACGATGGGCGTGAGTTTCATGCGTTGGTGGCCTAGTCGGCGCGATACGCTTTGACGTCTTCAGTGTACTATATGATGACTCGCACGGCGGACTTTTTGCACTTGAAAATAGCGATGCAATCACGCTTGAGCAGTAACGATACCTACTGCTTGCTGCACTGCTTGCTGCATTGCGTTCTGCAATCCCAGCTGTGCACTAACACACTCGAACTCACGGCAATGACTCAATTTCGTTAGCAGCACACGATGGGCGTGAGCTTCATGCGTTGGTGGCCTAGGCGGCGCGAAACGCATTGACATCTTCAGTGAACTATATGGTGACACGCACGGTGGCCTTTTTGCACCGGAAGATAGCGATGCAATCACGATAGAGCAGTAACGATACCTACTGCTGGCTGCACTGCTTGCTGCATTGCGTTCTGCAATCCCAGCTGTGCACTAACACACTCGAAACGCATTGACATCTTTAGTGTACTGTATGGTGACTCGCACGGCGGACTTTTTGCACCGGAAGATAGCGATGCAATCACGATAGAGCAGTAACGATACATACTGCTTGCTGCACTGCTTGCTGCATTGCGTTCTGCACTCCCAGCTGTGCACTAACACACTCGCACTCACGGCAATGTCTCAATTTCGTTAGCAGCACACGATGGGCGTGAGTTTCATGCGTTGGGGGCCTAGGCGGCGCGATACGCATTGATGTCTTCAGTGTACTATATGATGACTCGCACGGCGGAATTTTTGCACCGGAAGATAGCGATGCAATCACGCTAGAGCAGTAACGATACCTACTGCTTGCTGCTAGAGCAGTAACGATACCTACTGCGTTGGTGGCCTAGGCGGCGCGATACGCATTGACGTCTTCAGTGTACTATATGATGACTTGCACGGCGGACTTTTTGCACCGGAAGATAGCGATGAAATCACGCTAGAGCAGTAACGATACCTAATGCTTGCTGCACTGCTTGCTTCACTGCTTGCTGCATTGTGTTCTGCATTCCCAGCTGTGCACTAACACACCCGCACTCACGGCAATGTCTCAATTTCGTTAGCAGCACACGATCGGCGTGAGTTTCATGCGTTGGGGGCCTAGGCGGCGCGATACGCATTGATGTCTTCAGTGTACTATATGATGACTCGCACGGCGGAATTTTTGCACCGGAAGATAGCGATGCAATCACGCTAGGGCAGTAACGATACCTACTGCTTGCTGCTAGAGCAGTAACGATACCTACTGCGTTGGTGGCCTAGGCGGCGCGAAACGCATTGACATCTTCAGTGAACTATATGGTGACACGCACGGTGGCCTTTTTGCACCGGAAGATAGCGATGCAATCACGATAGAGCAGTAACGATACCTACTGCTGGCTGCACTGCTTGCTGCATTGCGTTCTGCACTCCCAGCTGTGCACTAACACACTCGCACTCACGGCAATGTCTCAATTTCGTTAGCAGCACACGATGGGCGTGAGTTTCATGCGTTGGGGGCCTAGGCGGCGCGATACGCATTGATGTCTTCAGTGTACTATATGATGACTCGCACGGCGGAATTTTTGCACCGGAAGATAGCGATGCAATCACGCTAGGGCAGTAACGATACCTACTGCTTGCTGCTAGAGCAGTAACGATACCTACTGCGTTGGTGGCCTAGGCGGCGCGAAACGCATTGACATCTTCAGTGAACTATATGGTGACACGCACGGTGGCCTTTTTGCACCGGAAGATAGCGATGCAATCACGATAGAGCAGTAACGATACCTACTGCTGGCTGCACTGCTTGCTGCATTGCGTTCTGCAATCCCAGCTGTGCACTAACACACTCGAAACGCATTGACATCTTTAGTGTACTGTATGGTGACTCGCACGGCGGACTTTTTGCACCGGAAGATAGCGATGCAATCACGATAGAGCAGTAACGATACATACTGCTTGCTGCACTGCTTGCTGCATTGCGTTCTGCACTCCCAGCTGTGCACTAACACACTCGCACTCACGGCAATGTCTCAATTTCGTTAGCAGCACACGATGGGCGTGAGTTTCATGCGTTGGGGGCCTAGGCGGCGCGATACGCATTGATGTCTTCAGTGTACTATATGATGACTCGCACGGCGGACTTTTTGCACCGGAAGATAGCGATGAAATCACGCTAGAGCAGTAACGATACCTAATGCTTGCTGCACTGCTTGCTTCACTGCTTGCTGCATTGTGTTCTGCATTCCCAGCTGTGCACTAACACACCCGCACTCACGGCAATGACTCAATTTCGTTAGCAGCACACGATGGGCGTGAGTTTCATGCGTTGGTGGCCTAGGCGGCGCGATACGCATTGACATCTTCAGTGTACTATATGGTGACTCGCACGGCGGACTTTTTGCACCGGAAGATAGCGATGCAATCACGATAGAGCAGTAACGATACATACTGCTTGCTGCGTTGCGTTCTGCACCCCCAGCTGTGCACTAACACACTCGCACTCACGGCAATGTCTCAATTTCGTTAGCAGCACACGATGGGCGTGAGTTTCATGCGTTGGTGGCCTAGGCGGCGCGATACGCATTGACGTCTTCAGTGTACTATAGGATGACTCGCACGGCGGAATTTTTGCACCGGAAGATAGCGATGCAATCACGCTAGAGCAGTTACGATACCTACTGCTTGCTGCTAGAGCAGTAACGATACTACTGCTTGCTGCATTGCGTTCTGCATTCCCAGCTGTGCACTAACACACTCGCACTCACGACAATGACTCAATTTCGTTAGCAGCACACGTTGGGCGTAAGTTTCATGCGTTGGTGGCCTAGGCGGCGCGATACGCATTGACATCTTCAGTGTACTATATGATGACTCGCACGGCGGAATTTTTGCACCGGAAGATAGCGATGCAATCACGATAGAGCAGTTACGATACCTACTGCTTGCTGCTAGAGCAGTAACGATACCTACTGCTTGCTGCATTGCGTTCTGCATTCCCAGCTGTGCACTAACACACTCGCACTCACGACAATGACTCAATTTCGTTAGCAGCACACGATGGGCGTGAGTTTCATGCGTTGGTGGCCTAGGCGGCGCGATACGCTTTGACGTCTTCAGTGTACTATATGATGACTCGCACGGCGGACTTTTTGCACTTGAAAATAGCGATGCAATCACGCTTGAGCAGTAACGATACCTACTGCTTGCTGCACTGCTTGCTGCATTGCGTTCTGCAATCCCAGCTGTGCACTAACACACTCGAACTCACGGCAATGACTCAATTTCGTTAGCAGCACACGATGGGCGTGAGCTTCATGCGTTGGTGGCCTAGGCGGCGCGAAACGCATTGACATCTTCAGTGAACTATATGGTGACACGCACGGTGGCCTTTTTGCACCGGAAGATAGCGATGCAATCACGATAGAGCAGTAACGATACCTACTGCTGGCTGCACTGCTTGCTGCATTGCGTTCTGCAATCCCAGCTGTGCACTAACACACTCGAAACGCATTGACATCTTTAGTGTACTGTATGGTGACTCGCACGGCGGACTTTTTGCACCGGAAGATAGCGATGCAATCACGATAGAGCAGTAACGATACCTACTGCTTGCTGCACTGCTTGCTGCATTGCGTTCTGCACCCCAGCTGTGCACTAACACACTCGCACTCACGGCAATGTCTCAATTTCGTTAGCAGCACACGATCGGCGTGAGTTTCATGCGTTGGGGCCTAGGCGGCGCGATACGCATTGATGTCTTCAGTGTACTATATGATGACTCGCACGGCGGACTTTTTGCACCGGAAGATAGCGATGCAATCACGCTAGGGCAGTAACGATACCTACTGCTTGCTGCTAGAGCAGTAACGATACCTACTGCGTTGGTGGCCTAGGCGGCGCGATACGCATTGACGTCTTCAGTGTACTATATGATGACTTGCACGGCGGACTTTTTGCACCGGAAGATAGCGATGAATCACGCTAGAGCAGTAACGATACCTAATGCTTGCTGCACTGCTTGCTTCACTGCTTGCTGCATTGTGTTCTGCATTCCCAGCTGTGCACTAACACACCCGCACTCACGGCAATGACTCAATTTCGTTAGCAGCACACGATGGGCGTGAGTTTCATGCTTTGGTGGCCTAGGCGGCGCGATACGCATTGACATCTTCAGTGTACTATATGGTGACTCGCACGGCGGACTTTTTGCACCGGAAGATAGCGATGCAATCACGATAGAGCAGTAACGATACATACTGCTTGCTGCGTTGCGTTCTGCACCCCCAGCTGTGCACTAACACACTCGCACTCACGGCAATGTCTCAATTTCGTTAGCAGCACACGATGGGCGTGAGTTTCATGCGTTGGTGGCCTAGGCGGCGCGATACGCATTGACGTCTTCAGTGTACTATAGGATGACTCGCACGGCGGAATTTTTGCACCGGAAGATAGCGATGCAATCACGCTAGAGCAGTAACGATACCTACTGCTTGCTGCATTGCGTTCTGCATTCCCAGCTGTGCACTAACACACTCGCACTCACGACAATGACTCAATTTCGTTAGCAGCACACGTTGGGCGTAAGTTTCATGCGTTGGTGGCCTAGGCGGCGCGATACGCATTGACATCTTCAGTGTACTATATGATGACTCGCACGGCGGAATTTTTGCACCGGAAGATAGCGATGCAATCACGCTAGAGCAGTAACGATACCTACTGCTTGCTGCTAGAGCAGTAACGATACCTACTGCTTGCTGCATTGCGTTCTGCATTCCCAGCTGTGCACTAACACACTCGCACTCACGACAATGACTCAATTTCGTTAGCAGCACACGATGGGCGTGAGTTTCATGCGTTGGTGGCCTAGGCGGCGCGATACGCTTTGACGTCTTCAGTGTACTATATGATGACTCGCACGGCGGACTTTTTGCACTTGAAGATAGCGATGCAATCACGCTAGAGCAGTAACGATACCTACTGCCTGCTGCACTGCTTGCTGCATTGCGTTCTGCAATCCCAGCTGTGCACTAACACACTCGAACTCACGGCAATGACTCAATTTCGTTAGCAGCACACGATGGGCGTGAGTTTCATGTGTTGGTGGCCTAGGCGGCGCGATACGCATTGACATCTTCAGTGTACTATATGATGACTCGCACGGCGGACTTTTTGCACAGGAAGATAGCGATGCAATCACGCTAGAGCAGTAACGATACCTACTGCTTGCTGCACTGCTTGCTGCACTGCTTGCTGCATTGCGTTCTGCAATCCCAGCTGTGCACTAACACACTCGCACTCACGGCAATGACTCAATTTCGTTAGCGGACACGATTGGCGTGAATTTCATGCGTTGGTGGCCTAGGCGGCGCGATACGCATTGACATCTTCAGTGTACTATATGATGACTCGCACGGCGGAATTTTTGCACCGGAAGATAGCGATGCAATTACGCTAGAGCAGTAACGATACCTACTGCTTGCTGCTAGAGCAGTAACGATACCTACTGCTTGCTGCACTGCGTTCTGCATTCCCAGCCGTGCACTAACACACTCGCTTTCACGACAATGACTCAATTTCGTTAGCACCACACGATAGGCGTGAGTTTCATGCGTTGGTGGCCTAGGCGGTGCGATACGCTTTGTCCTCTTCAGTGTACTATATGATGACTCGCACGGCGGAATTTTTGCACCGGAAGATAGCGATGAAATCACGCTAGAGCAGTAACGATACCTAATGCTTGCTGCACTGCTTGCTTCACTGCTTGCTGCATTGTGTTCTGCATTCCCAGCTGTGCACTAACACACCCGCACTCACGGCAATGACTCAATTTCGTTAGCAGCACACGATGGGCGTGAGTTTCATGCGTTGGTGGCCTAGGCGGCGCGATACGCATTGACATCTTCAGTGTACTATATGGTGACTCGCACGGCGGACTTTTTGCAACGGAAGATAGCGATGCAATCACGATAGAGCAGTAACGATACATACTGCTTGCTGCATTGCGTTCTGCACCCCCAGCTGTGCACTAACACACTCGCACTCACGGCAATGTCTCAATTTCGTTAGCAGCACACGATCGGCGTGAGTTTCATGCGTTGGTGGCCTAGGCGGCGCGATACGCATTGACGTCTTCAGTGTACTATAGGATGACTCGCACGGCGGAATTTTTGCACCGGAAGATAGCGATGCAATCACGCTAGAGCAGTTACGATACCTACTGCTTGCTGCTAGAGCAGTAACGATACCTACTGCTTGCTGCATTGCGTTCTGCATTCCCAGCTGTGCACTAACACACCCGCACTCACGGCAATGACTCAATTTCGTTAGCAGCACACGATGGGCGTGAGTTTCATGCGTTGGTGGCCTAGGCGGCGCGATACGCATTGACATCTTCAGTGTACTATATGGTGACTCGCACGGCGGACTTTTTGCAACGGAAGATAGCGATGCAATCACGCTAGAGCAGTAACGATACATACTGCTTGCTGCATTGCGTTCTGCACTCCCAGCTGTGCACTAACACACTCGCACTCACGGCAATGTCTCAATTTCGTTAGCAGCACACGATGGGCGTGAGTTTCATGCGTTGGTGGCCTAGGCGGCGCGATACGCATTGACGTCTTCAGTGTACTATATGATGACTCGCACGGCGGAATTTTTGCACCGGAAGATAGCGATGCAATCACGCTAGAGCAGTAACGATACCTACTGCTTGCTGCACTGCTGCTGCACTGCTTGCTGCATTGCGTTCTGCAATCCCAGCTGTGCACTAACACACTCGCTTTCACGTCAATGACTCAATTTCGTCAGCGGACACGATTGGCGTGAATTTCATGCGTTGGTGGCCTAGGCGGCGCGATACGCATTGACATCTTCAGTGTACTATATGATGACTCGCACGGCGGAATTTTTGCACCGGAAGATAGCGATGCAATTACGCTAGAGCAGTAACGATACCTACTGCTTGCTGCTAGAGCAGTAACGATACCTACTGCTTGCTGCACTGCGTTCTGCATTCCCAGCCGTGCACTAACACACTCGCTTTCACGACAATGACTCAATTTCGTTAGCACCACACGATAGGCGTGAGTTTCATGCGTTGGTGGCCTAGGCGGCGCGATACGCTTTGTCCTCTTCAGTGTACTATATGATGACTCGCACGGCGGACTTTTTGCACTTGAAGATAGCGATGCAATCACGCTAGAGCAGTAACTATACCTACTGCTTGCTGCACTGCTTGCTGCATTGCGTTCTGCAATCCCAGCTGTGCACTTACACACTCGAACTCACGGCAATGACTCAATTTCGTTAGCACCACACGATAGGCGTGAGTTTCATGCGTTGGTGGCCTAGGCGGCGCGATACGCTTTGTCGTCTTCAGTGTGCTATATGATGACTCGCACGGCGGACTTTTTGCACAGGAAGATAGCGATGCAATCACGCTAGAGCAGTAACGATACCTACTGCTTGCTGCACTGCTTGCTGCATTGCGTTCTGCAATCCCAGCTGTGCACTTACACACTCGAAACGCATTGACATCTTCAGTGAACTATATGGTGACACGCACGGTGGCCTTTTTGCACCGGAAGATAGCGATGCAATCACGATAGAGCAGTAACGATACCTACTGCTGGATGCACTGCTTGCTGCATTGCGTTCTGCAATCCCAGCTGTGCACTAACACACTCGAACTCACGGCAATGACTCAATTTCGTTAGCAGCACACGATGGGCGTGAGTTTCATGCGTTGGTGGCCTAGGCGGCGCGATACGCATTGACATCTTCAGTGAACTAATGGTGACTCGCACGGCGGACTTTTTGCACCGAAAGATAGCGATGCAATCACGCTAATGCATTAACGACACCTACTGCTTGCTGCATTGCGTTCTGCATTCCCAGCTGTGCACTAACACACTCGAACTCTCGGCAATGCCTCATTTCGTTAGCAGCACACGATGGGCGTGAGTTTCATGCGTTGGTGGCCTAGGCGGCGCGATACGCATTGACATCTTCAGTGTACTATATGATGACTCGCACGGCGGACTTTTTGCACAGGAAGATAGCGATGCAATCACGCTAGAGCAGTAACGATACCTACTGCTTGCGGCACTGCTTGCTGCATTGCGTTCTGCAATCCCAGCTGTGCACTAACACACTCACACTCACGGCAATGACTCAATTTCGTTAGCAGCACACGATGGGCGTGAGTTTCATGCGTTGGTGGCCTAGGCGGCGCGATACGCATTGACATCTTCAGTGAACTAATGGTGACTCGCACGGCGGACTTTTTGCACCGGAAGATAGCGATGCAATCACGCTAGAGCAGTAACGATACCTAATGCTTGCTGCACTGCTTGCTGCATTGCGTTCTGCAATCCCAGCTGTGCACTAACACACTCGCACTCACGGCAATGACTCAATTTCGTTAGCAGCACACGATGGGCGTGAGTTTCATGCGTTGGTGGCCTAGGCGGCGCGATACGCATTGACATCTTCAGTGAACTAATGATGACTCGCACGGCGGACTTTTTGCACCGGAAGATAGCGATGCAATCACGCTAGAGCAGTAACGATACCTACTGCTGGCTGCACTGCTTTCTGCACTGCGTTCTGCAATCCCAGCTGTGCACTAACACACTCACACTCACGGCAATGACTCAATTTCGTTAGCAGCACACGATGGGCGTGAGTTTCATGCGTTGGTGGCCTAGGCGGCGCGATACGCATTGACATCTTCAGTGAACTAATGGTGACTCGCACGGCGGACTTTTTGCACAGGAAGATAGCGATGCAATCACGCTAGAGCAGTAACGATACCTACTGCTTGCTGCACTGCTTGCTGCATTGCGTTCTGCAATCCCAGCTGTGCACTAACACACTCGCACTCACGGCAATGACTCAATTTCGTTAGCAGCACACGATGGGCGTGAGTTTCATGCGTTGGTGGCCTAGGCGGCGCGATACGCATTGACATCTTCAGTGAACTAATGATGACTCGCACGGCGGACTTTTTGCACCGGAAGATAGCGATGCAATCACGCTAGAGCAGTAACGATACCTACTGCTGGCTGCACTGCTTTCTGCACTGCGTTCTGCAATCCCAGCTGTGCACTAACACACCCGCACTCACGGCAATGACTCAATTTCGTTAGCAGCACACGATGGGCGTGAGTTTCATGCGTTGGTGGCCTAGGCGGCGCGATGCGCATTGACGTCTTCAGTGTACTATATGATGACTCGCACGGCGGACTTTTTGCACCGGAAGATAGCGATGCAATCACGCTAGAGCAGTAACGATACCTACTGCTTGCTGCACTGCTTGCTGCATTGCGTTCTGCAATCCCAGCTGTGCACTAACACACTCGCACTCACGGCAATGACTCAATTTCGTTAGCAGCACACGATGGGCGTGAGTTTCATGCGTTGGTGGCCTAGGCGGCGCGATACGCATTGACGTCTTCAGTGTACTATATGATGACTCGCACGGCGGACTTTTTGCACTTGAAGATAGCGATGCAATCACGCTAGAGCAGTAACGATACCTACTGCTTGCTGCACTGCTTGCTGCATTGCGTTCTGCAATCCCAGCTGTACACTAACACACTCACACTCACGGCAATGACTCAATTTCGTTAGCAGCACACGATGGGCGTGAGTTTCATGCGTTGGTGGCCTAGGCGGCGCGATACGCATTGACATCTTCAGTGACCTAATGGTGACTCGCACGGCGGACTTTTTGCACAGGAAGATAGCGATGCAATCACGCTAGAGCAGTAACGATACCTACTGCTTGCTGCATTGCGTTCTGCATTCCCAGCTGTGCACTAACACACTCGAACTCACGGCAATGCCTCAATTTCGTTAGCAGCACACGATGGGCGTGAGTTTCATGCGTTGGTGGCCTAGGCGGCGCGATACGCATTGACATCTTCAGTGTACTATATGATGACTCGCACGGCGGACTTTTTGCACAGGAAGATAGCGATGCAATCACGCTAGAGCAGTAACGATACCTACTGCTTGCTGCACTGCTTGCTGCATTGCGTTCTGCAATCCCAGCTGTACACTAACACACTCACACTCACGGCAATGACTCAATTTCGTTAGCAGCACACGATGGGCGTGAGTTTCATGCGTTGGTGGCCTAGGCGGTGCGATACGCATTGACATCTTCAGTGACTAATGGTGACTCGCACGGCGGACTTTTTGCACCGGAAGATAGCGATGCAATCACGCTAGAGCAGTAACGATACCTAATGCTTGCTGCACTGCTTGCTGCATTGCGTTCTGCAATCCCAGCTGTGCACTAACACACTCACACTCACGGCAATGACTCAATTTCGTTAGCAGCACACGATGGGCGTGAGTTTCATGCGTTGGTGGCCTAGGCGGCGCGATACGCATTGACATCTTCAGTGAACTAATGGTGACTCGCACGGCGGACTTTTTGCACCGAAAGATAGCGATGCAATCACGCTAGAGCATTAACGACACCTACTGCTTGCTGAATTGCGTTCTGCATTCCCAGCTGTGCACTAACACACTCGAACTCTCGGCAATGCCTCATTTTCGTTAGCAGCACACGATGGGCGTGAGTTTCATGCGTTGGTGGCCTAGGCGGCGCGATACGCATTGACATCTTCAGTGTACTATATGATGACTCGCACGGCGGACTTTTTGCACAGGAAGATAGCGATGCAATCACGCTAGAGCAGTAACGATACCTACTGCTTGCGGCACTGCTTGCTGCATTGCGTTCTGCAATCCCAGCTGTACACTAACACACTCACACTCACGGCAATGACTCAATTTCGTTAGCAGCACACGATGGGCGTGAGTTTCATGCGTTGGTGGCCTAGGCGGTGCGATACGCATTGACATCTTCAGTGACCTAATGGTGACTCGCACGGCGGACTTTTTGCACAGGAAGATAGCGATGCAATCACGCTAGAGCAGTAACGATACCTAATGCTTGCTGCACTGCTTGCTGCATTGCGTTCTGCAATCCCAGCTGTGCACTAACACACTCGCACTCACGGCAATGACTCAATTTCGTTAGCAGCACACGATGGGCGTGAGTTTCATGCGTTGGTGGCCTAGGCGGCGCAATACGCATTGACATCTTCAGTGAACTAATGATGACTCGCACGGCGGACTTTTTGCACCGGAAGATAGCGATGCAATCACGCTAGAGCAGTAACGATACCTACTGCTGGCTGCACTGCTTTCTGCACTGCGTTCTGCAATCCCAGCTGTGCACTAACACACCCGCACTCACGGCAATGACTCAATTTCGTTTGCAGCACACGATGGGCGTGAGTTTCATGCGTTGGTGGCCTAGGCGGCGCGATGCGCATTGACGTCTTCAGTGTATTATATGATTACTCGCACGGCGGACTTTTTGCACCGGAAGATAACGATGCAATCACGCTAGAGCAGTAACGATACCTACTGCTTGCTGCACTGCTTGCTGCATTGCGTTCTGCAATCCCAGCTGTGCACTAACACACTCGCACTCACGGCAATGACTCAATTTCGTTAGCAGCACACGATGGGCGTGAGCTTCATGCGTTGGTGGCCTAGGCGGCTCGATACGCATTGTCGTATTCAGTGTACTATATGATGACTCGCACGGCGGACTTTTGCACTTGAAGATAGCGATGCAATCACGCTAGAGCAGTAACGATACCTACTGCCTGCGGCACTGCTTGCTGCATTGCGTTCTGCAATCCAGCTGTGCACTAACACACTCGAACTCACGGCAATGACTCAATTTCGTTAGCACCACACGATAGGCGTGAGTTTCATGCGTTGGTGGCCTAGGCGGCGCGATTCGCTTTGTCGTCTTCAGTGTACTATATGATGACTCGCACGGCGGACTTTTTGCACTTGAAGATAGCGATGCAATCACGATAGAGCAGTAACGATACCTACTGCTTGCTGCACTGCTTGCTGCATTGCGTTCTGCAATCCCAGCTGTGCACTAACACACTCGAACTCACGGCAATGACTCAATTTCGTTAGCAGCACACGATGGGCGTGAGTTTCATGCGTTGGTGGCCTAGGCGGCGCGATACGCATTGACATCTTCAGTGTACTATATGATGACTCGCACGGCGGACTTTTTGCACAGGAAGATAGCGATGCAATCACGCTAGAGCAGTAACGATACCTACTGCTTGCTGAATTGCGTTCTGCATTCCCAGCTGTGCACTAACACTCTCGAACTCTCGGCAAAGCCTCAATTTCGTTAGCAGCACACGATGGGCGTGAGTTTCATGCGTTGGTGGCCTAGGCGGCGCGATAAGCATTGACATCTTCAGTGTACTATATGATGACTCGCACGGCGGACTTCTTGCACAGGAAGATAGCGATGCAATCACGCTAGAGCAGTAACGATACCTACTGCTTGCTGCTTGAGCAGTAACGTTACCTACTGCTTGCTGCACTGCGTTCTGCATTCCCAGCCTTGCACTAACACACTCGCACTCACGACAATGACTCAATTTCGTTAGGACCACACGATAGGCGTGAGTTTCATGCGTTGGTGGCCTAGGCGGCGCGATACGCTTGTCGTATTCAGTGTACTATATGATGACTCGCACGGCGGACTTTTTGCACTTGAAGATAGCGATGCAATCACGCTAGAGCAGTAACGATACCTACTGCCTGCTGCACTGCTTGCTGCATTGCGTTCTGCAATCCCATCCGTGCACTAACACACTCGAACTCACGGCAATGACTCAATTTCGTTAGCACCACACGATAGGCGTGAGTTTCATGCGTTGGTGGCCTAGGCGGCGCGATACGCTTTGTCGTATTCAGTGTACTATATGATGACTCGCACGGCGGACTTTTTGCACTTGAAGATAGCGATGCAATCACGCTAGAGCAGTAACGATACCTACTGCCTGCTGCACTGCTTGCTGCATTGCGTTCTGCAATCCCAGCTGTGCACTAACACACTCGAACTCACGGCAATGACTCAATTTCGTTAGCACCACACGATAGGCGTGAGTTTCATGCGTTGGTGGCCTAGGCGGCGCGATACGCTTTGTCGTCTTCAGTGTACTATATGATGACTCGCACGGCGGACTTTTTGCACTTGAAGATAGCGATGCAATCACGCTAGAGCAGTAACGATACCTACTGCCTGCTGCACTGCTTGCTGCATTGCGTTCTGCAATCCCAGCTGTGCACTAACACACTCGAACTCACGGCAATGACTCATTTCGTTAGCACCACACGATAGGCGTGAGTTTCATGCGTTGGTGGCCTAGGCGGCGCGATACGCTTTGTCGTCTTCAGTGTACTATATGATGACTCGCACGGCGGACTTCTGCACTTGAAGATAGCGATGCAATCACGCTAGAGCAGTAACGATACCTACTGCCTGCTGCACTGCTTGCTGCATTGCGTTCTGCAATCCCAGCTGTGCACTAACACACTCGCACTCACGGCAATGACTCAATTTCGTTAGCAGCACACGATGGGCGTGAGTTTCAGGCGTTGGTGGCCTAGGCGGCGCGATACGCATTGACATCTTCAGTGTACTATATGATGACTCGCACGGCGGACTTTTTGCACAGGAAGATAGCGATGCAATCACGCTAGAGCAGTAACGATACCTACTGCTTGCTGAATTGCGTTCTGCATTCCCAGCTGTGCACTAACACTCTCGAACTCTCGGCAAAGCCTCAATTTCGTTAGCAGCACACGATGGGCGTGAGTTTCATGCGTTGGTGGCCTAGGCGGCGCGATAAGCATTGACATCTTCAGTGTACTATATGATGACTCGCACGGCGGACTTTTTGCACAGGAAGATAGCGATGCAATCACGCTAGAGCAGTAACGATACCTACTGCTTGCTGCTTGAGCAGTAACGATACCTACTGCTTGCTGCACTGCGTTCTGCATTCCCAGCCTTGCACTAACACACTCGCACTCACGACAATGACTCAATTTCGTTAGGACCACACGATAGGCGTGAGTTTCATGCGTTGGTGGCCTAGGCGGCGCGATACGCTTTGTCGTATTCAGTGTACTATATGATGACTCGCACGGCGGACTTTTTGCACTTGAAGATAGCGATGCAATCACGCTAGAGCAGTAACGATACCTACTGCCTGCTGCACTGCTTGCTGCATTGCGTTCTGCAATCCCAGCTGTGCACTAACACACTCGAACTCACGGCAATGACTCAATTTCGTTAGCACCACACGATAGGCGTGAGTTTCATGCGTTGGTGGCCTAGGCGGCGCGATACGCTTTGTCGTATTCAGTGTACTATATGATGACTCGCACGGCGGACTTTTTGCACTTGAAGATAGCGATGCAATCACGCTAGAGCAGTAACGATACCTACTGCCTGCTGCACTGCTTGCTGCATTGCGTTCTGCAATCCCAGCTGTGCACTAACACACTCGAACTCACGGCAATGACTCAATTTCGTTAGCACCACACGATAGGCGTGAGTTTCATGCGTTGGTGGCCTAGGCGGCGCGATACGCTTTGTCGTCTTCAGTGTACTATATGATGACTCGCACGGCGGACTTTTTGCACTTGAAGATAGCGATGCAATCACGCTAGAGCAGTAACGATACCTACTGCCTGCTGCACTGCTTGCTGCATTGCGTTCTGCAATCCCAGCTGTGCACTAACACACTCGAACTCACGGCAATGACTCATTTCGTTAGCACCACACGATAGGCGTGAGTTTCATGCGTTGGTGGCCTAGGCGGCGCGATACGCTTTGTCGTCTTCAGTGTACTATATGATGACTCGCACGGCGGACTTTTTGCACTTGAAGATAGCGATGCAATCACGCTAGAGCAGTAACGATACCTACTGCCTGCTGCACTGCTTGCTGCATTGCGTTCTGCAATCCCAGCTGTGCACTAACACACTCGAACTCACGGCAATGACTCAATTTCGTTAGCAGCACACGATGGGCGTGAGTTTCAGGCGTTGGTGGCCTAGGCGGCGCGATACGCATTGACATCTTCAGTGTACTATATGATGACTCGCACGGCGGACTTTTTGCACAGGAAGATAGCGATGCAATCACGCTAGAGCAGTAACGATACCTAATGCTGGCTGCACTGCTTGCTGCATTGCGTTCTGCAATCCCAGCTGTGCACTAACACACTCGCACTCACGGCAATGACTCAATTTCGTTAGCAGCACACGATGGGCGTGAGTTTCAGGCGTTGGTGGCCTAGGCGGCGCGATACGCATTGACATCTTCAGTGAACTAATGTGACTCACACGGCGGACTTTTTGCACCGAAAGATAGCGATGCAATCACGCTAGAGCAGTAACGATCCCTAATGCTTCATGCGTTGGTGGCCTAGGCGGCGCGATACGCATTGACATCTTCAGTGTACTATATGATGACTCGCACGGCGGAATTTTTGCACCGGAAGATAGCGATGCAATCACGCTAGAGCAGTAACGATACCTACTGCTTGCTGCTTGAGCAGTAACGATACCTACTGCTTGCTGCACTGCGTTCTGCATTCCCAGCCTTGCACTAACACACTCGCACTCACGACAATGACTCAATTTCGTTAGCACCACACGATAGGCGTGAGTTTCATGCGTTGGTGGCCTAGGCGGCGCGATACGCTTTGTCGTATTCAGTGTACTATATGATGACTCGCACGGCGGACTTTTTGCACTTGAAGATAGCGATGCAATCACGCTAGAGCAGTAACGATACCTACTGCCTGCTGCACTGCTTGCTGCATTGCGTTCTGCAATCCCAGCTGTGCACTAACACACTCGAACTCACGGCAATGACTCAATTTCGTTAGCACCACACGATAGGCGTGAGTTTCATGCGTTGGTGGCTTAGGCGGCGCGATACGCTTTGTCGTCTTCAGTGTACTATATGATGACTCGCACGACGGACTTTTTGCACTTGAAGATAGCGATGCAATCACGCTAGAGCAGTAACGATACCTTCTGCCTGCTGCACTGCTTGCTGCATTGCGTACTGCAATCCCAGCTGTGCACTTACACACTCGAACTCACGGCAATGACTCAATTTCGTTAGCAGCACACGATGGGCGTGAGTTTCAGGCGTTGGTGGCCTAGGCGGCGCGATACGCATTGACATCTTCAGTGTACTATATGATGACTCGCACGGCGGACTTTTTGCACAGGAAGATAGCGATGCAATCACGCTAGAGCAGTAACGATACCTACTGCTTGCGGCACTGCTTGCTGCATTGCGTTCTGCAATCCCAGCTGTACACTAACACACTCACACTCACGGCTATGACTCAATTTCGTTAGCAGCACACGATGGGCGTGAGTTTCATGCGTTGGTGGCCTAGGCGGTGCGATAAGCATTGACATCTTCAGTGAACTAATGGTGACTCGCACGGCGGACTTTATGCACAGGAAGATAGCGATGCAATCACGCTAGAGCAGTAAAGATACCTACTGCTTGCTGCATTGCGTTCTGCAATCCCAGCTGTGCACTAACACACTCGCACTCACGGCAATGACTCAATTTCGTTAGCAGCACACGATGGGCGTGAGTTTCATGCGTTGGTGGCCTAGGCGGCGCGATACGCATTGACATCTTCAGTGAACTAATGATGACTCGCACGGCGGACTTTTTGCACCGGAAGATAGCGATGCAATCACGCTAGAGCAGTAACGATACCTACTGCTGGCTGCACTGCTTTCTGCACTGCGTTCTGCACTGCGTTCTGCAATCCCAGCTGTGCACTAACACACCCGCACTCACGGCAATGACTCAATTTCGTTAGCAGCACACGATGGGCGTGAGTTTCATGCGTTGGTGGCCTAGGCGGCGCGATGCGCATTGACGTCTTCAGTGTATTATATGATGACTCGCACGGCGGACTTTTTGCACCGGAAGATAGCGATGCAATCACGCTAGAGCAGTAACGATACTTACTGCTGGCTGCACTGCTTGCTGCATTGCGTTCTGCAATCCCAGCTGTGCACTAACACACTCGCACTCACGGCAATGACTCAATTTCGTTAGCAGCACACGATGGGCGTGAGCTTCATGCGTTGGTGGCCTAGGCGGCTCGATACGCATTGACATCTTCAGTGAACTAATGTGACTCACACGGCGGACTTTTTGCACCGAAAGATAGCGATGCAATCACGCTAGAGCAGTAACGATACCTAATGCTTGCTGCACTGCTTGCTGCATTGCGTTCTGCAATCCCAGCTGTGCACTAACACACTCGCACTCACGGCAATGACTCAATTTCGTTAGCAGCACACGATGGGCGTGAGTTTCATGCGTTGGTGGCCTAGGCGGCGCGATACGCATTGACGTTTTCAGTGTACTATATGATGACTTGCACGGCGGAGTTTTTGCACCGGGAGATAGCGATGAAATCACGCTAGAGCATTAACGATACCTAATGCTTGCTGCACTGCTTGCTGCATTGCGTTCTGCATTCCCAGCAGTGCACTAACACACCCGCACTCACGGCAATGACTAAATTTCGTTAGCAGCACACGATGGCTGCACTGCTTGCTGCATTGCGTTCTGCATTCCCAGCAGTGCACTAACACACCCGCACTCACGGCAATGACTAAATTTCGTTATTTTCATGCGTTGGTGGCCTAGGCGGCGCGATACGCATTGACATCTTCAGTGTACTATAAGGTGACTCGCACGGCGGACTTTTTGCACCGGAAGATAGCGATGCAAACACGATAGAGCAATAACGATACATACTGTTTGCTGCACTGCTTGCTGCATTGCGTACTGCAACCCCAGCTGTGCACTAACATACTCGCACTCACGGCAATGACTAAATTTCGTTAGCAGCACACGAATGGCGTGAGTTTCATGCGTTGGTGGCCTAGGCGGCGCGATACGCATTGACATCTTCAGTGTACTATATGATGACTCGCACGGCGGACTTTTTGCACCGAAAGATAGCGATGCAATCACGATAGAGCATTAACGCTACCTACTGCTTGCTGCACTGCTTGCTGCATTGCGTTCTGAATTCCCAGCTGTGCACTAACACACTCGCACTCACGGCAATGACTAAATTTCGTTAGGAGCACACGATGGGCGTGAGTTTCATGCGTTGGTGGCCTAGGCGGCGTGATACCCATTGACATCTTCAGTGAACTAATGGTGACTCGCACGGTGGACTTTTTGCACCGAAAGAAAGCGATGCAATCACGATAGAGCATTAACGCTACCTACTGCTTGCTGCACTGCTTGCTGCATTGCGTTCTGAATTCCCAGCTGTGCACTAACACACTCGCACTCACGGCAATGACTCAATTTCGTTAGCAGCACACGATGGGCGTGAGTTTCATGCGTTGGTGGCCTAGCCGGCGCGATACGCATTGACATCTTCAGTGTACTATATGATGACTCGCACGGCAGACTTTTTGCACAGGAAGATAGCGATGCAATCACGCTAGAGCAGTAACGATACCTACTGCTTGTTGCATTGCGTTCTGCAATCCCAGCTGTGCACTAACACACTCGCACTCACGGCAATGACTCAATTTCGTTAGCAGCACACGATGGGCGTGAGTTTCATGCGTTGGTGGCCAAGGCGGCGCGATACGCATTGACATCGTCAGTGAACTAATGATGACTCGCACGGCGGACTTTTTGCACCGGAAGATAGCGATGCAATCACGCTAGAGCAGTAACGATACCTACTGCTGGCTGCACTGCTTTCTGCACTGCGTTCTGCAATCCCAGCTGTGCACTAACACACCCGCACTCACGGCAATGACTCAATTTCGTTAGCAGCACACGATGGGCGTGAGTTTCATGCGTCGGTGGCATAGGCGGCGCGATGCGCATTGACGTCTTCAGTGTACTATATGATGACTCGCACGGCGGACTTTTTGCACCGGAAGATAGCGATGCAATCACGCTAGAGCAGTAACGATACCTACTGCTTGCTGCACTGCTTGCTGCATTGCGTTCTTCAATCCCAGCTGTTTACAAACACACTCGCACTCACGGCAATGACTCAATTTCGTTAGCAGCACACGATGGGCGTGAGTTTCATGCGTTGGTGGCCTTGGCGGCCCGATACGCATTGACATCTTCAGTGTACTATATGATGACTCGCACGGCGGACTTTTTGCACCGGAAGATAGCGATGCAATCACGCTAGAGCAGTAACGATACATACTGCTGGCTGCACTGCTTGCTGCATTGCGTTCTGCATTCCCAGCAGTGCACTAACACACCCGCACTCAATGCAATGACTAAATATACGTAAGCAGCACACGATGGGCGTGAGTTTCATGCGTTGGTGGCCTTGGCGGCCCGATACGCATTGACATCTTCAGTGTACTATATGATGACTCGCACGGCGGACTTTTTGCACCGGAAGATAGCGATGCAATCACGCTAGAGCAGTAACGATACATACTGCTGGCTGCACTGCTTGCTGCATTGCGTTCTGCATTCCCAGCAGTGCACTAACACACCCGCACTCAATGCAATGACTAAATTTCGTAAGCAGCACACGATGGGCGTGAGTTTCATGCGTTGGTGGCCTTGGCGGCGCGATACGCATTGACATCTTCAGTGTACTATATGATGACTCGCACGGCGGACTTTTTGCACCAAAAGATAGCGATGCAATCACGCTAGAGCAGTAACGATACCTAATGCTTGCTGCACTGCTTGCTGCATTGCGTTCTGCAATCCCAGCTGTGCACTAACACACTCGCACTCACGGCAATGACTAAATTTCGTTAGCAGCACACGATGGGCGTGAGTTTCATGCGTTGGTGGCCTTGGCGGCCCGATACGCATTGACATCTTCAGTGTACTATATGATGACTCGCACGGCGGACTTTTTGCACCGGAAGATAGCGATGCAATCACGCTAGAGCAGTAACGATACATACTGCTGGCTGCACTGCTTGCTGCATTGCGTTCTGCATTCCCAGCAGTGCACTAACACACCCGCACTCAATGCAATGACTAAATTTAACAACAAACTTAGCAAGTACGCCTATTACAAAAATCAGAAGTGGGATCGACAATGAGTGAAATGGAAGCAAACAAGTACAAGGTGGTACAGTTGAAGAAGTGGCTGGCGGAATTAGAATTGCCAACATCGGGCACTAAAGCGGAATTATTAGCCAGACTCAACAATGTTGCGATCGAAGTACGAGGAAGGGCACCGGACATGGGAAACGAGGAGCGTAATGACGCAGCGGAGGAGCCTGTAAATTTGTCCATCGCTGAAAGCAATGACAATGCAGGTGGCGGCGGCGATTTGGACGACGAAGGCAGTGGCACTGGCAGTAGCAGAGGCAGCATCGAAGTGGGACAGCAACAGCACAATGAGGATACGCTACTGAGCGTGATTGAGGAGCTAAGGAGGGAAAACAACATTAGCAAAAGAATCATCAGCGAACTACGAATGAGAAATGGCGGGAACAACACGAGTATTGGTGGCAGCGGTGGCGTCAGTGGCAACGCTATTAATGCGAGTAATGGCAACGCCATTAATGAAGGAGTTGGCAGCGCTATCAATGAGAGCAATGGCAACGCCATTAATGGAGGAGTTGGCAGCGCGATTAACGCGAGTAATGGCAACGCCGTTAACGAAGGAGTTGGCAGCGCGATCAACACATGCGGTGGCAACGTCAATAATACAGGAATTGACAACGCGAGCGGCGCAAATGGTGAAAACAATCAGCTGTTGTGGAGTGAGAACAGATTTTCAACGAAATTGCTAACATTTGCAAAGGAAGCAATTATAGAGTTCAATGGAGATGCAAGCATTCACAACTGGGTGGTGCAGTTAAAAAACATCGGGAAAATTTATAGCCTTAATGAAGAGAGTATGCGCATGCTACTGACAACAAAGTTGAGAGGAAATGCACAGCGCTGGTTGCAGATGAACTCAACGCGCATTTTGGAGCCGGTGGATGAGTTGTGTAAGCAGCTGATCGACGCGTTTCGGAGTAATGAACCAAAATCGGAGTTAAGGCGCAAATTTCAACAACGTGTGTGGCAAGGCAATGAAAAGTTTGCCGCCTATTACGAAGAAAAAATTTCGTTGGCCCAGAAAATTAGCATCGATGAGGAAGAGTTGTTGGAACAATTGATTGAAGGAATTCCGATGAAGAACATGCGCGATCAAGCACGGATACAGTGTTTTATTTATTCAGAAAACATGTTGAAGGCATTTTCAAAAATCAGTTCGCCGAGCAAGGAAGTGGCAAACAAAGAGGAGAAAGAGAAAACGACGCTACAGAAGGATAAGGAGACGAGATGCTACAACTGCAACATCAAAGGACATTGGGCCAGAGATTGCCGGAAACCAAAGCGCGAGCCAGGAACTTGCTACAAGTGTGGCCAAAAGGGGCATTTCATCGCACAATGCACAGAGCAGGATGGAGAGGTTACGAATAAATTTGTAAGGTATTTTAAAATATTTTTTCAAACAAATCCTAAAGTATGGTTAGTTACAGAATGTCTCATAGACTCGGGCAGCGCAGTGTCGTTTATTAAGAAGTCGTTTGTTCCTGGAAATATTGTTAAACATCCAGGGAAATGACGGGAAATTCTAAGAAGAATGAATGCGTTGAACAAATAGTAAAAACAAACAGGAATATTAAACAGGTGATGCAAAATAATCTGATAAATGCTGGTTTTAAGGAAAATAGTATAAATATAGATTCAGTGAAGAATAATGTGTTAGTTGGAGATGTTTGTGTTATAAGTGAAGATTTAGATAAAGATTTAGTTATGGAAAAGGGATTATGTAAAGGTAATGTAAGTATAGATAAGGATGGTGTTATGAATAGTATGTTAGATAATGAGAATAGTTTTATGAGTAAGGTGTTAAGTAAAGAAGATAGTGTTATGAAAAATGAATTAGAGAAAGAATTAGACAAAAATCAGTGTAACTACGGAAAGGAACAGGAAGAAAGTTTTGAGAAGGAAATGTTATGCATTAATGTGGTAGATGAAGAAATTCAATATAGTTGTGGGAAACATGTGGATCACAGAACTAGGTTAAAATTTGATAAAATGTTCAAAGAAACGTATGTTGAATCAGAAAGGCCAAGTGAGCCAGAAGTAAGGTGTGAGATGAAAATAAATTTGGAAAAGTCAAAAGCGTTTAGCTGTTCACCTAGGAAACTTTCATACACAGAAAAGGAAGATTACAAAAAATATTAGATGAGTATTTGCAATTAGGAATTATAAGACAAAGCGATTCAGAATATGCTTCACCGATAGTATTAGTTAAACAGAAAACGGGAGATTTGCGACTATGCATTGATTATAGAAAGTTGAATAAGACATTGGTCAAAGATAACTATCCGTTACCGCTTATAGACGATTTGTTAGATAAATTAGTTAATAAGGTAGTGTTTTCAAAACTTGACCTAAAAAATGGATACTTTCACGTGAAAGTAAATGAGGAATCTATTAAGTATACATCATTCGTGACACCTTTAGGTCAGTTTGAGTTTATGAAGATGCCAATGGGATTAAAAAACTCACCAGCAGTTTTTCAAAGGTTTATTAATAAAATATTTGCTGATTTAATAAGAGAAGACAAAGTGGTTGTTTACATGGATGATATTATGGTAGCAAGTGCAAATATGGAAGATCATATAAAGACATTAAATGAGGTATTTAAGAGATTAGTTCAAAATAAGTTAGAGCTACGGTTGGACAAATGTGAATTTATGCAGGATAGTATTAAATATTTAGGGTTTTTAATTACAAGTGAAGGAATTAGAGCGGACGATAAAGGGTTAGAAGCAGTAAAAAATTTTACAATACAGGACAAAACACAGACAGTGCAGAGATTTTTGGGATTATGCTCTTATTTTAGAAGGTTTATAAAAGACTTTTCAGTAATAGCTAAGCCGTTATATGATTTGTTAAAGAAGGATAAACAGTTTGTATTTAGGGAAAAGGAATTGGAATGTTTTGCAATGATGAAAGAAAAACTCATGCAGTCACCGGTTATAGCAATTTATGATCACAAAGATGAAGTTGAATTGCATTGTGATGCTAGTTCAATTGGGTTCGGTGCAGTGTTAATGCAGAAGAAACAAGATGGCAAGCTATATCCTATATTTTATTTTTCAAAAAGAACACCGGAATCGGAGTCAAAATATCATAGCTTTGAACTCAAAGCATTGGCGATTATATATGCGTTGAGGAGGTTTTGGATATATTTACAAGGAAGAAAGTTTAAGATTATGACGGACTGTAATTCGTTAGCGCTTACGCTAAACAAAGTTGATTTAAATCCCAGAATCGCTCGATGGGCGCTGGAAATGCAAAATTATGAATATGAGTTCATACATAGAGCGGGTGACAGAATGAAACATGTGGATGCGTTAAGTAGAAGTACAAACATTATGATTATAGAAACAAATAGTTTCGAAGATAATTTAGTCATTTGTCAAGCCAAAGATACGAAAATAAAAAATATTAAAAATATGCTAGAGAAAAGTGAACACAAATGGTTTGAAATGAGAAACGGGATTGTATATAGAAAATCAGGGGATGGAAGACTCTTGTTTTATGTGCCAGAAGACATGGAAGGTCACGTAATGCATAAATATCATAATGAGCTAGGGCATATAGGAAGAGACAAAATGATGGATAGTATTACAAAGAGCTATTGGTTTAGTAATATTAAAGCAAAATGCAGCAATCATATTGAAAACTGTCTAAAGTGTGTTGCTTTTTCACCGAAATCAGGAAAAAAAGAAGGATTTTTAAACAGCATTCCAAAAGGTGATAAGTCGTTTGAGTTAATACACATTGATCATTATGGACCAGTAGCGGCAGGGAGAGCAAATAAGCATATTTTAGTGATAGTCGATGGATTTACGAAATTTGTAAGACTATATACAACAAAGACAACATCAACAAGGGCAGCCATAAAGGCACTGGAAGATTATTTTAGAGCATACATTAGACCAAAGTGTATAATATCAGATAAAGGTAGCTGTTATACAGCAAATGAGTTTGAGGAATTTTTAGAAAAATTAAATGTTAAGCATATACTAATAGCGACAGGATCACCGCAAGCGAATGGGCAAGTGAAAGAATAAATAGAATATTAGGGCCGATGATTGCAAAATTAACAGATGCAGAAAGAGGTCTCCATTGGGATTTAACAGTACAGCAAGTGGAATATTCGATTAACAATACAATTCATAGAAGTATTAAGCAGAGTCCAAGTGTAATGTTGTTTGGAGTAGAACAAAAGGGAGAAATTGTGGATGAACTAAGAGAAAGGTTGGAAGAGGAAGACGAAACAGAGGATAATAGAAACTTAGAAGAAATTAGGAAAGAAGCGGAAGAAAATCAGAGGTGTTATGATAAGAATAACAAGTAAGAAGGCTCTAGTCGGGAGAGCCCGACTAGAAGATACCCTGAACCCAGTTGCAATAAATATATTTAATTTATATAAGACTTTGGTATACTGGCTTAGCTTCCATCGATTAAGTTCAATATCTCCGGTGTTTCTCAACCGATTTGGACGAAATTTTCAGAAAAGTTCTATCATTATCCATTACTTCAACCCTCATTTTTAGATTTTCCAAATTCGATATTTTATTGTTATCGATATTATGTGTATATCGGAAACCAGAATAGTTATCGATAATTTGAAGCAAATTTGTTCTGCTCATGGTATAGGAGAACTTAAATACAAAATCAGAAGTCTCTAGCTCTTGTAGTCTCTGAGATCCACGCGTTCATACAGACGGACAGACGGACAGACAGACGGACAGACGGACATGGCTATATCGTCTCGGCTGTTGATGCTGCTCAAGAATATATATACTTAATGGGGTCGGAGATGCTTCCTTCTGCCTGTTACATACTTTTGCACAAAATCATTATACCCTTATTTACCCATTTTATGGGTTAAGGGTATAAAAAGAAACCAAACAAATATAAAGTTGGGGATTTTATAATGGTTAAGAATTTTGATAGTACAGTTGGAGTGAGTAGAAAATTAATACCAAGAAATAAAGAGCCTTACGTTGTAGACAAAATATTAAAAAATGATATATTTTTGATAAAAGATATTGAAGGATTTCAATTAGGTCGCAATCCGTATCAGGGCGTTTGGAGTGCGCAGAACATAAGGCATTGGATAAAAAGAAATAAATAAGAGAAAATCGTGTAAAGTAACATGTTAAATCTGTGCAATAGACCAATGTTATACTAATTAAGTTATTATTTTGTAAGTTATTGATAAGATATATAATATGATAAAAACTCAATTTAGACAACATGGGATCAGGAGATCCATAAGTCAGGATGGCCGAGTTGTAGTAGGAAGTATACACAGATGTTGTTATCAACGATTCCTAATGCTTGCTGCACTGCTTTCTGCATTGCGTTCTGCATTCCCAGCAGTGCACTAACACACCCGCACTCACGGCAACTCAATTTCGTTAGCAGCACACGATGGACGTGAGTTTCAGGCGTTGGTGGCCTAGGCGGCGCGATACGCATTGACGTTTCAGTGTACTATATGATGACTCGCACGGTTGACTTTTTGCACCGGTATAGCGATGCAATCACGCTAGAGCATTAACGATACCTACTGCTGGCTGCACTGCTTGCTGCACTACTTGCAGCACTGCATACTGCATTGCGTTCTGCATTCCCAGCTGTGCACTAACACACTCGCACTTACGGCAATGACTCAATTTCGTTAGCAGCACACGATTGGCGTGAGTTTCATGCGTTGGTGGCCTAGGCGGCGCGATACGCATTGACATCTTCAGTGTACTATATGATGACTCGCACGGTTGACTTTTTGCACCGGTATAGCGATGCAATCACGCTAGAGCATTAACGATACCTACTGCTTGCTGCACTGCTTGCTGCACTACTTGCTGCACTGCTTACTGCATTGCGTTCTGCATTCCCAGCTGTGCACTAACACACTCGCACTTACGGCAATGACTCAATTTCGTTAGCAGCACACGATTGGCGTGAGTTTCATGCGTTGGTGGCCTAGGCGGCGCGATACGCATTGACATCTACAGTGTACTATATGATGACTCGCACCGCGGAATTTTTGCTCCGGAAGAAAGCGATGCAATCACGCTAGAGCAGTAACGATACCTAATTCTGGCTGCACTGCTTGCTGCATTGCGTTCTGCATTTCCAGCAGTGCACTAACACACCCGCACTCACGGCAATGACTAAATTTCGTTAACAGCACACGATGGGCGTGAGTTTCATGTGTTGGTGGCCTAGGCGGCGCGATACGCATTGACATCTTCAGTGTACTATATGACGACTCGCACGGCGGACTTTTTGCACCGGAAGATAGCGATGCAATCACGCTAGAGCAGTAACAATACAAACTGCTGGCTGCACTGCTTGCTGCACTGCGTTCTGCATTCCCAGCAGTTTACTAACACACCCGCACTCACTGCAATGACTAAATTTCGTTAGCAGCACACGATGGCCGTCATGCGTTGGTGGCCTAGGCGGCGCGATATGCATTGACATCTTCAGTGAACTAATGGTGACTCGCACGGCGGACTTTTTGCACCGAAAGATAGCGATGCAATCACGCTAGAGCAGTAACGATACATACTGCTGGCTGCACTGCTTGCTGCATTGCGTTGTGCATTCCCAGCTGTGCACTAACACACCCGCACTCACGGAAATGACTCAATTTCGTTAGCAGCACACGATGGGCGTGAGTTTCAAGCGTTGGTGGCCTAGGCGGCGCGATACGCACTGACGTCTTCAGTGTACTATATGATGACTTGCACGGCGGACTTTTTGCACCGGAAGATAGCGATGAAATCACGCTAGAATAGTAACGATACCTAATGCTTGCTGCACTGTTTGGTGCACTGCTTGCTGCATTGCATTCTGCATTCACAGCTGTGCACTAACACAGTCGCACTCACGGCAATGACTCAATTTCGTTAGCAGCACACGATGGGCGTGAGTTTCATGTGTTGGTGGCCTAGGCGGCGCGATACGCATTGACATCTTCAGTGTACTATATGACGACTCGCACGGCGGACTTTTTGCACCGGAAGATAGCGATGCAATCACGCTAGAGCAGTAACGATACATACTGCTGGCTGCACTGCTTGCTGCATTGCGTTGTGCATTCCCAGCTGTGCACTAACACACCCGCACTCACGGAAATGACTCAATTTCGTTAACACCACACGATGGGCGTGAGTTTCATGTGTTGGTGGCCTAGCCGGCGCGATACGCATTGACATCTTCAGTGTACTATATGGTATGATGACTCGCACGGCGGAATTTTTGCACCGGAAGATAGCGATGCAATCACGCTAGAGCAGTTACGATACCTACTGCTTGCTGCTAGAGCAGTAACGATACCTACTGCTTGCTGCATTGCGTTCTGCATTCCCAGCTGTGCACTAACACACTCGCACTCACGACAATGACTCAATTTCGTTAGCAGCACACGTTGGGCGTAAGTTTCATGCGTTGGTGGCCAAGGCGGCGCGATACGCATTGACATCTTCAGTGTACTATATGACGACTCGCACGGCGGACTTTTTGCACCGGAAGATAGCGATGCAATCACGCTAGAGCAGTAACAATACATACTGCATGCTGCGCTGCTTGCTGCATAGCGTTCTGCAATCCCAGCTGTGCACTTACACACTCGCACTCACGGCAATGATTCAATTTCGTTAGCAGCACACGATGGGCGTGAGTTTCATGTGTTGGTGGCCTAGGCGGCGCGATACGCATTGACATCTTCAGTGTACTATATGACGACTCGCACGGCGGACTTTTTGCACCGGAAGATAGCGATGCAATCACGCTAGAGCAGTAACGATACCTACTGCTTGCTGCACTGCTTACTGCATTGCGTTCTGCAATCCCAGCTGTGCACTTACACACTCGCACTCACGGCAATGACTAAATTTCGTTAGCAGCACACGATGGGCGTGAGTTTCATGTGTTGGTGGCCTAGGCGGCGCGATACGCATTGACATCTTCAGTGTACTATATGACGACTCGCACGGCGGACTTTTTGCACCGGAAGATAGCGATGCAATCACGCTAGAGCAGTAACAATACATACTGCTGGCTGCACTGCTTGCTGCACTGCGTTCTGCATTCCCAGCAGTTTACTAACACACCCGCACTCACGGCAATGACTAAAATTCGTTAGCAGCACACGATGGGCGTGAGTTTCATGCGTTGGTGGCCTAAGCGGCGTGATACGCATTGACATCTTCAGTGAACTAATGGTGACTCGCACGGCGGATTTTTTGCACCGAAAGATAGCGATGCAATCACGCTAGAGCAGTAACGATACCTACTGCTTGCTGCACTGCTTGCTGCATTGCATTCTGCATTCACAGCTGTGCACTAACACAGTCGCTCTCACGGCAATGACGCAATTTCGTTAGCAGCACACGATGGGCGTGAGTTTCATGCGTTGGTGGCCTAGGCGGCGCGATACGCATTGACGTCTTCAGTGTACTATATGACGACTCGCACGGCGGACTTTTTGCACCGGAAGATAGCGATGCAATCACGCTAGAGCAGTAACAATACATACTGCTGGCTGCACTGCTTGCTGCACTGCGTTCTGCATTCCCAGCAGTTTACTAACACACCCGCACTCACGGCAATGACTAAATTTCGTTAGCAGCACACGATGGGCGTGAGTTTCATGCGTTGGTGGCCTAGCCGGCGCGATACGCATTGACATCTTCAGTGTACTATATGGTATGATGACTCGCACGGCGGAATTTTTGCACCGGAAGATAGCGATGCAATCACGCTAGAGCAGTTACGATACCTACTGCTTGCTGCTAGAGCAGTAACGATACCTACTGCTTGCTGCATTGCGTTCTGCATTCCCAGCTGTGCACTAACACACTCGCACTCACGACAATGACTCAATTTCGTTAGCAGCACACGATGGGCGTGAGTTTCATGCGTTGGTGGCCAAGGCGGCGCGATACGCATTGACATCTTCAGTGTACTATATGGTGACTCGCACGGCGGACTTTTTGCACCGGAAGATAGCGATGCAATCACGATAGAGCAGTAACGATACATACTGCTTGCTGCACTGCTTGCTGCATTGCGTTCTGCACCCCCAGCTGTGCACTAACACACTCGCACTCACGGCAATGTCTCAATTTCGTTAGCAGCACACGATCGGCTTGAGTTTCATGCGTTGGGGGCCTAGGCGGCGCGATTCGCATTGACGTCTTCAGTGTACTATATGATGACTCGCACGGCGGACTTTTTGCACCGGAAGATAGCGATGCAATCACGCTAGAGCAGTAACGATACCTACTGCTTGCTGCTAGAGCAGTAACGATACCTACTGCTTATTGCATTGCGTTCTGCATTCCCAGCTGTGCACTAACACACTCGCACTCACGGCAATGTCTCAATTTCGTTAGCAGCACACGATCGGCTTGAGTTTCACGCGTTGGGGGCCTAGGCGGCGCGATACGCATTGACGTCTTCAGTGTACTATATGATGACTTGCACGGCGGACTTTTTGCACCGGAAGATAGCGATGAAATCACGCTAGAATAGTAACGATACCTAATGCTTGCTGCACTGTTTGGTGCACTGCTTGCTGCATTGCATTCTGCATTCACAGCTGTGCACTAACACAGTCGCTTTCACGGCAATGACGCAATTTCGTTAGCAGCACACGATGGGCGTGAGTTTCATGCGTTGGTGGCCTAGGCGGCGCGATACGCATTGACGTCTTCAGTGTACTATATGACGACTCGCACGGCGGACTTTTTGCACCGG
The DNA here is from genome assembly GCA_030179655.1 of Scaptomyza flava. Taxonomy (NCBI): domain Eukaryota; kingdom Metazoa; phylum Arthropoda; class Insecta; order Diptera; family Drosophilidae; genus Scaptomyza; species Scaptomyza flava. Next base: position 12,644 of record JARNME010000521.1, on the reverse strand, counting down.
AAGATAGCGATGCAATCACGCTAGAGCAGTAACAATACATACTGCTGGCTGCACTGCTTGCTGCACTGCGTTCTGCATTCCCAGCAGTTTACTAACACACCCGCACTCACGGCAATGACTAAATTTCGTTAGCAGCACACGATGGCCGTCATGCGTTGGTGGCCTAGGCGGCGCGATACGCATTGACATCTTCAGTGAACTAATGGTGACTCGCACGGCGGACTTTTTGCACCGAAAGATAGCGATGCAATCACGCTAGAGCAGTAACGATACCTACTGCTTGCTGCACTGCTTACTGCATTGCGTTCTGCAATCCCAGCTGTGCACTTACACACTCGCACTCACGGCAATGACTAAATTTCGTTAGCAGCACACGATGGGCGTGAGTTTCATGTGTTGGTGGCCTAGGCGGCGCGATACGCATTGACATCTTCAGTGTACTAATGGTGACTCGCACGGCTGACTTTTTGCACCGGAAGATAGCGATGCAATCACGCTAGAGCAGTAACGATACCTACTGCTTGCTGCACTGCTTGCTGCATTGCGTTCTTCAATCCCAGCTGTTTACAAACACACTCGCACTCACGGCAATGACTCAATTTCGTTAGCAGCACACGATGGGCGTGAGCTTCATGCGTTGGTGGCCTAGGCGGCGCGATACGCATTGACATCTTCAGTGAACTAATGTGACTCGCACGGCGGACTTTTTGCACCGAAAGATAGCGATGCAATCACGCTAGAGCAGTAACGATACCTAATGCTTGCTGCACTGCTTGCTGCATTGCGTTCTGCATTCCCAGCTGTGCACTAACACACCCGCACTCACGGCAATGACTCAATTTCGTTAGCAGCACACGATGGGCGTGAGTTTCGTGAGTTGGTGGCCTAGGCGGCGCGATACGCATTGACATCTTCAGTGAACTAATGGTGACTCGCACGGCGGACTTTTTGCACCGGAAGATAGCGATGCAATCACGCTAGAGCAGTAAAGATACCTACTGCTTGCTGCATTGCGTTCTGCAATCCCAGCTGTGCACTAACTCGCACTCACGGCAATGACTCAATTTCGTTAGCAGCACACGATGGGCGTGAGATTCATGCGTTGGTGGCGTAGGCGGCGCGATACGCATTGACATCTTCATTGTACTATATGATGACTCGCATGGCGGACTTTTTGCACCGGACGATAGCGATGCGATCACGCTAGAGCAGTAACGATTCCTAATGCTTGCTGCACTGCTTACTGCATTGCGGTTTGCATCCCAGAAGTGCACTAACACACCCGCACTCACGGCAATGACTCAAATTCGTTAGGAGCACACGATGGGCGTGAGTTTCATGCGTTGGTGGCCTAGGCGGCGCGATACGCATTGACGTCTTCAGTGTACTATATGATGACTCGCACGGCGGACTTTTTGAACCGGAAGATAGCGATGCAATCACGCTAGAGCAGTAACAATACCTACTGCTTGCTGCACTGCTTGCTGCATTGCGTTCTGCATTCCCAGCAGTGCACTAACACACCGGCACTCACGGCAATGACTCAATTTCGTTAGCAGCACACGATGGGCGTGAGTTTCAGGCGTTGGTGGCCTAGGCGGCGCGATACGCATTGACATCTTCAGTGTACTATATGATGACTCGCACGGCGGACGGCGAACTTTTTGAACCGGAAGATAGCGATGCAATCACGCTAGAGCAGTAACGATACCTTCTGCTGGCTGCAGTGCTTGCTGCATTGCGTTCTGCATTCCCAGCAGTGCACTAACACACTCGAAATCACGGCAATGACTCAATTTCGTTAGCAGCACACGATTGGCGTGAGTTTCATGCGTTGGTGGCCTAGGCGGCGCGATACGCATTGACGTCTTCAGTGTACTATATGATGACTCGCACGGCGGACTTTTTGCACCGGAAGATAGCGATGCAATCACGCTAGAGCAGTAACGATACCTAATGCAAGCTGCACTGCTTGCTGCATTGCGTTCTGCATTTTCAGCTGTGCACTAACACACCCGCACTCACGGCAATGACTCAATTTCGTTAGCAGCACACGATGGGCGTGAGTTTCAGGCGTTGGTGGCCTAGGCGGCGCGATACGCATTGACATCTTCAGTGTACTATATGATGACTCGCACGGCGGACGGCGGACTTTTTGAACCGGAAGATAGGATGCAATCACGCTAGAGCAGTAATGATACCTACTGCTTGCTGCACTGCTTGCTGCATTGCGTTCTGCATTCCCAGCTGTGCACTAACACACCCGCACTCACGGCAATGACTCAATTTCGTTAGCAACACACGATGGGCGTGAGTTTCATGCGTTGGTGGCCTAGGCGGCGCGATACGCATTGACATCTTCATTGTACTATATGATGACTCGCATGGCGGACTTTTTGCACCGAAAGATAGCGATGCGATCACGCTAGAGCAGTAACGATTCCTAATGCTTGCTGCACTGCTTGCTGCATTGCGGTCTGCATTCCCAGCAGTGCACTAACACACCCGCACTCACGGCAATGACTTAAATTCGTTAGCAGCACACGATGGGCGTGAGTTTCATGCGTTGGTGGCCTAGGCTGCGCGATACGCATTGACGTCTTCAGTGTACTATATGATGACTCGCACGGCGGACTTTTTGCACCGGCAAATAGCGATGCAATTACGCTAGAGCAGTAACGATTCCTAATGCTTGCTGCACTGCTTGCTGCATTGCGGTCTGCATTCCCAGCAGTACACTAACACACCCGCACTCACGGCAATGACTCAATTTCGTTAGCAGCACACGATGGGCGTGAGTTTCATGCGTTGGTGGCCTAAGCGGCGCGATACGCATTGACATCTTCAGTGTACTATATGATGACTCGCACGGCGGACGGCGAACTTTTTAAACCGGAAGATAGCGATGAAATCACGCTAGAGCAGTAACGATACCTAATGCTTGCTGCACTGCTTGCTGCATTGCGTTCTGCATTCCCAGCTGTGCACTAACACACCCGCACTCACGGCAATGACTCAATTTCGTTAGCAGCACACGATGGGCGTGAGTTTCATGCGTTGGTGGCCTAGGCGGCGCGATACGCATTGACATCTTCATTGTACTATATGATGACTCGCACGGCGGACGGCGGACTTTTTGAACCGGAAGATAGGATGCAATCACGCTAGAGCAGTAATGATACCTACTGCTTGCTGCACTGCTTGCTGCATTGCGTTCTGCATTCCCAGCTGTGCACTAACACACCCGCACTCACGGCAATGACTCAATTTCGTTAGCAACACACGATGGGCGTGAGTTTCATGCGTTGGTGGCCTAGGCGGCGCGATACGCATTGACATCTTCATTGTACTATATGATGACTCGCATGGCGGACTTTTTGCACCGAAAGATAGCGATGCGATCACGCTAGAGCAGTAACGATTCCTAATGCTTGCTGCACTGCTTGCTGCATTGCGGTCTGCATTCCCAGCAGTGCACTAACACACCCGCACTCACGGCAATGACTTAAATTCGTTAGCAGCACACGATGGGCGTGAGTTTCATGCGTTGGTGGCCTAGGCTGCGCGATACGCATTGACGTCTTCAGTGTACTATATGATGACTCGCACGGCGGACTTTTTGCACCGGAAGATAGCGATGCAATCACGCTAGAGCAGTAACGATTCCTAATGCTTGCTGCACTGCTTGCTGCATTGCGGTCTGCATTCCCAGCAGTGCACTAACACACCCGCACTCACGGCAATGACTCAATTTCGTTAGCAGCACACGATGGGCGTGAGTTTCATGCGTTGGTGGCCTAAGCGGCGCGATACGCATTGACATCTTCAGTGTACTATATGATGACTCGCACGGCGGACGGCGAACTTTTTGAACCGGAAGATAGCGATGCAATCACGCTAGAGCAGTAACGATACCTACTGCTTGCTGCACTGCTTGCTGCATTGCGTTCTGCATTCCCAGCTGTGCACTAACACACCCGCACTCACGGCAATGACTCAATTTCGTTAGCAGCACACGATGGGCGTGAGTTTCATGCGTTGGTGGCCTAGGCGGCGCGATACGCATTGACATCTTCATTGTACTATATGATGACTCGCACGGCGGACGGCGAACTTTTTGAACCGGAAGATAGCGATGCAATCACGCTAGAGCAGTAACGATACCTAATGCTTGCTGCACTGCTTGCTGCATTGCGTTCTGCATTCCCAGCTGTGCACTAACACACCCGCACTCACGGCAATGACTCAATTTCGTTAGCAGCACACGATGGGCGTGAGTTTCATGCGTTGGTGGCCTAGGCGGCGCGATACGCATTGACATCTTCAGTGTACTATATGATGACTCGCACGGCGGACTTTTTGCACCGGAAGATAGCGATGCGATCACGCTAGAGCAGTAACGATTCCTAATGCTTGCTGCACTGCTTGCTGCATTGCGTTCTGCATTCCAAGCTGTGCACTAACACACCCGCACTCACGGCAATGACTCAATTTCGTTAGCAGCACACGATAGGCGTGAGTTTCATGCGTTGGTGGCCTAGGCGGCGCGATACGCATTGACGTCTTCAGTGTACTATATGATGACTCGCACGGCGGACTTTTTGCACCGGAAGATAGCGATGCAATCACGCTAGAGCAGTAACGATACCTACTGCTTGCTGCACTGCTTGCTGCATTGCGTTCTGCATTCCCAGCAGTGCACTAACACACCCGCACTCACGGCAATGACTCAATTCGTTAGCAGCACACGATGGGCGTGAGTTTCATGCGTTGGTGGCCTAGGCGGCGCGATACGCATTGACGTCTTCAGTGTACTATATGATGACTCGCACGGCGGACTTTTTGCACCGGCAAATAGCGATGCAATTACGCTAGAGCAGTAACGATACCTACTGCTTGCTGCACTGCTTGCTGCATTGCGTTCTGCATTCCCAGCTGTGCACTAACACACCCGCACTCACGGCAATGACTCAAATTCGTTAGGAGCACACGATGGGCGTGAGTTTCATGCGTTGGTGGCCTAGGCGGCGCGATACGCATTGACATCTTCAGTGTACTATATGATGACTCGCACGGCGGACTTTTTGCACCGGCAAGATAGCGATGCAATCACGCTAGAGCAGTAACGATACCTACTGCTTGCTGCACTGCTTGCTGCATTGCGTTCTGCATTCCCAGCTGTGCACTAACACACCCGCACTCACGGCAATGACTCAATTTCGTTAGCAGCACACGATGGGCGTGAGTTTCATGCGTTGGTGGCCTAGGCGGCGCGATACGCATTGACATCTTCAGTGTACTATATGATGACTCGCACGGCGGACGGCGAACTTTTTGAACCGGAAGATAGCGATGCAATCACGCTAGAGCAGTAACGATACCTACTGCTTGCTGCACTGCTTGCTGCATTGCGTTCTGCATTCCCAGCTGTGCACTAACACACCCGCACTCACGGCAATGACTCAATTTCGTTAGCAGCACACGATGGGCGTGAGTTTCATGCGTTGGTGGCCTAGGCGGCGCGATACGCATTGACATCTTCAGTGTACTATATGATGACTCGCACGGCGGACTTTTTGCACCGGAAGATAGCGATGCGATCACGCTAGAGCAGTAACGATTCCTAATGCTTGCTGCACTGCTTGCTGCATTGCGTTCTGCATTCCCAGCTGTGCACTAACACACCCGCACTCACGGCAATGACTCAATTTCGTTAGCAGCACACGATGGGCGTGAGTTTCATGCGTTGGTGGCCTAGGCGGCGCGATACGCATTGACGTCTTCAGTGTACTATATGATGACTCGCACGGAGGACGGCGGACTTTTTGAACCGGAAGATAGCGATGCAATCACGCTAGAGCAGTAACGATACCTACTGCTTGCTGCACTGCTTGCTGCATTGCGTTCTGCATTCCCAGCTGTGCACTAACACACCCGCACTCACGGCAATGACTCAATTTCGTTAGCAGCACACGATGGGCGTGAGTTTCATGCGTTGGTGGCCTAGGCGGCGCGATACGCATTGACATCTTCATTGTACTATATGATGACTCGCACGGGCGGCACTTTTTGCACCGGAAGATAGCGATGCGATCACGCTAGAGCAGTAACGATACCTAATGCTTGCTGCACTGCTTGCTGCATTGCGTTCTGCATTCCCAGCTGTGCACTAACACACCCGCACTCACGGCAATGACTCAATTTCGTTAGCAGCACACGATGGGCGTGAGTTTCATGCGTTGGTGGCCTAGGCGGCGCGATACGCATTGACATCTTCATTGTACTATATGATGACTCGCACGGCGGACGGCGGACTTTTTGAACCGGAAGATAGCGATGCAATCACGCTAGAGCAGTAACGATACCTACTGCTTGCTGCACTGCTTGCTGCATTGCGTTCTGCATTCCCAGCTGTGCACTAACACACCCGCACTCACGGCAATGACTCAATTTCGTTAGCAGCACACGATGGGCGTGAGTTTCATGCGTTGGTGGCCTAGGCGGCGCGATACGCATTGACATCTTCAGTGTACTATATGATGACTCGCACGGCGGACTTTTTGCACCGGAAGATAGCGATGCGATCACGCTAGAGCAGTAACGATCCTATGCTGCTGCACTGCTTGCTGCATTGCGTTCTGCATTCCCAGCTGTGCACTAACACACCCGCACTCACGGCAATGACTCAATTTCGTTAGCAGCACACGATGGGCGTGAGTTTCATGCGTTGGTGGCCTAGGCGGCGCGATACGCATTGACGTCTTCAGTGTACTATATGATGACTCGCAGCGGCGGACTTTTTGCACCGGAAGATAGCGATGCAATCACGCTAGAGCAGTAACGATACCTACTGCTTGCTGCACTGCTTGCTGCATTGCGTTCTGCATTCCCAGCTGTGCACTAACACACCCGCACTCACGGCAATGACTCAATTCGTTAGCAGCACACGATGGGCGTGAGTTTCATGCGTTGGTGGCCTAGGCGGCGCGATACGCATTGACGTCTTCAGTGTACTATATGATGACTCGCACGGCGGACTTTTTGCACCGGAAGATAGCGATGCAATCACGCTAGAGCAGTAACGATACCTACTGCTTGCTGCACTGCTTGCTGCATTGCGTTCTGCATTCCCAGCTGTGCACTAACACACCCGCACTCACGGCAATGACTCAATTTCGTTAGCAGCACACGATGGGCGTGAGTTTCATGCGTTGGTGGCCTAGGCGGCGCGATACGCATTGACGTCTTCAGTGTACTATATGATGACTCGCACGGCGGACTTTTTGCACCGGAAGATAGCGATGCAATCACGCTAGAGCAGTAACGATACCTACTGCTTGCTGCACTGCTTGCTGCATTGCGTTCTGCATTCCCAGCTGTGCACTAACACACCCGCACTCACGGCAATGACTCAATTTCGTTAGCAGCACACGATGGGCGTGAGTTTCAGGCGTTGGTGGCCTAGGCGGCGCGATACGCATTGACATCTTCAGTGTACTATATGATGACTCGCACGGCGGACGGCGGACTTTTTGAACCGGAAGATAGCGATGCAATCACGCTAGAGCAGTAACGATACCTAATGCTTGCTGCACTGCTTGCTGCATTGCGTTCTGCATTCCCAGCTGTGCACTAACACACCCGCACTCACGGCAATGACTCAATTTCGTTAGCAGCACACGATGGGCGTGAGTTTCATGCGTTGGTGGCCTAGGCGGCGCGATACGCATTGACATCTTCAGTGTACTATATGATGACTCGCACGGCGGACTTTTTGCACCGGAAGATAGCGATGCGATCACGCTAGAGCAGTAACGATTCCTAATGCTTGCTGCACTGCTTGCTGCATTGCGTTCTGCATTCCAAGCTGTGCACTAACACACCCGCACTCACGGCAATGACTCAATTTCGTTAGCAGCACACGATAGGCGTGAGTTTCATGCGTTGGTGGCCTAGGCGGCGCGATACGCATTGACGTCTTCAGTGTACTATATGATGACTCGCACGGAGGACGGCGACTTTTTGAACCGGAAGATAGCGATGCAATCACGCTAGAGCAGTAACGATACCTACTGCTTGCTGCACTGCTTGCTGCATTGCGTTCTGCATTCCCAGCTGTGCACTAACACACCCGCACTCACGGCAATGACTCAATTTCGTTAGCAGCACACGATGGGCGTGAGTTTCATGCGTTGGTGGCCTAGGCGGCGCGATACGCATTGACATCTTCATTGTACAATATGATGACTCGCATGGCGGACTTTTTGCACCGGAAGATAGCGATGCGATCACGCTAGAGCAGTAACGATTCCTAATGCTTGCTGCACTGCTTGCTGCATTGCGTTCTGCATTCCCAGCTGTGCACTAACACACCCGCACTCACGGCAATGACTCAATTTCGTTAGCAGCACACGATAGGCGTGAGTTTCATGCGTTGGTGGCCTAGGCGGCGCGATACGCATTGACGTCTTCAGTGTACTATATGATGACTCGCACGGAGGACGGCGACTTTTTGAACCGGAAGATAGCGATGCAATCACGCTAGAGCAGTAACGATACCTACTGCTTGCTGCACTGCTTGCTGCATTGCGTTCTGCATTCCCAGCTGTGCACTAACACACCCGCACTCACGGCAATGACTCAATTTCGTTAGCAGCACACGATGGGCGTGAGTTTCATGCGTTGGTGGCCTAGGCGGCGCGATACGCATTGACATCTTCATTGTACTATATGATGACTCGCATGGCGGACTTTTTGCACCGGAAGATAGCGATGCGATCACGCTAGAGCAGTAACGATCTACTGCTTGCTGCACTGCTTGCTGCATTGCGTTCTGCATTCCCAGCTGTGCACTAACACACCCGCACTCACGGCAATGACTCAATTTCGTTAGCAGCACACGATGGGCGTGAGTTTCATGCGTTGGTGGCCTAGGCGGCGCGATACGCATTGACGTCTTCAGTGTACTATATGATGACTCGCACGGCGGACTTTTTGCACCGGAAGATAGCGATGCAATCACGCTAGAGCAGTAACGATACCTACTGCTTGCTGCACTGCTTGCTGCATTGCGTTCTGCATTCCCAGCTGTGCACTAACACACCCGCACTCACGGCAATGACTCAATTTCGTTAGCAGCACACGATGGGCGTGAGTTTCATGCGTTGGTGGCCTAGGCGGCGCGATACGCATTGACATCTTCATTGTACAATATGATGACTCGCACGGCGGACTTTTTGCACCGGAAGATAGCGATGCGATCACGCTAGAGCAGTAACGATACCTAATGCTTGCTGCACTGCTTGCTGCATTGCGTTCTGCATTCCAAGCTGTGCACTAACACACCCGCACTCACGGCAATGACTCAATTTCGTTAGCAGCACACGATAGGCGTGAGTTTCATGCGTTGGTGGCCTAGGCGGCGCGATACGCATTGACGTCTTCAGTGTACTATATGATGACTCGCACGGCGGACTTTTTGCACCGGAAGATAGCGATGCAATCACGCTAGAGCAGTAACGATACCTAATGCATGCTGCACTGCTTGCTGCATTGCGTTCTGCATTTCCAGCTGTGCACTAACACACCCGCACTCACGGCAATGACTCAATTTCGTTAGCAGCACACGATGGGCGTGAGTTTCAGGCGTTGGTGGCCTAGGCGGCGCGATACGCATTGACATCTTCAGTGTACTATAGATGACTCGCACGGCGACGGCGGACTTTTTGAACCGGAAGATAGCGATGCAATCACGCTAGAGCAGTAACGATACCTACTGCTTGCTGCACTGCTTGCTGCATTGCGTTCTGCATTCCCAGCTGTGCACTAACACACCGGCACTCACGGCAATGACTCAATTTCGTTAGCAGCACACGATGGGCGTGAGTATCATGCGTTGGTGGCCTAGGCGGCGCGATACGCATTGACGTCTTCAGTGTACTATATGATGACTCGCACGGCGGACTTTTTGCACCGGAAGATAGCGATGCAATCACGCTAGAGCAGTAACGATACCCACTGCTTGCTGCACTGCTTGCTGCATTGCGTTCTGCATTCCCAGCTGTGCACTAACACACCCGCACTCACGGCACTGACTCAATTTCGTTAGCAGCACACGATGGGCGTGAGTTTCATGCGTTGGTGGCCTAGGCGGCGCGATACGCATTGACATCTTCAGTGTACTATATGATGACTTGCACGGCGGACTTTTTGCACCGGAAGATAGCGATGCAATCACGATAGAGCAGTAACGATACCTAATTCTGGCTGCACTGCTTGCTGCATTGCGTTCTGCATTCCCAGCAGTGCACTAACACACCCGCACTCACGGCAATGACTCAATTTCGTTAGCAGCACACGATAGGCGTGAGTTTCATGCATTGGTGGCCTAGGCGGCGCGATACGCATTGACGTCTTCAGTGTACTATATGATGACTCGCACGGCGGACTTTTTGCACCGGAAGATAGCGATGCAATCACGCTAGAGCAGTAACGATACCTTATGCTGGCTGCACTGCTTGCTGCATTGCGTTCTGCATTTTCAGCTGTGCACTAACACACCCGCACTCACGGCAATGACTCAATTTCGTTAGCAGCACACGATGGGCGTGAGTTTCAGGCGTTGGTGGCGTAGGCGGCGCGATACGCATTGACATCTTCAGTGTACTATATGATGACTCGCATGGCGGACGCGAACTTTTGAACCGGAAGATAGCGATGCAATCACGCTAGAGCAGTAACGATACCTACTGCTTGCTGCACTGCTTGCTGCATTGCGTTCTGCATTCCCAGCTGTGCACTAACACACCCGCACTCACGGCAATGACTCAATTTCGTTAGCAGCACACGATGGGCGTGAGTTTCATGCGTTGGTGGCCTAGGCGGCGCGATACGCATTGACATCTTCAGTGTACTATATGATGACTCGCACGGCGGACTTTTTGCACCGGAAGATAGCGATGCAATCACGCTAGAGCAGTAACGATTCCTAATGCTTGCTGCACTGCTTGCTGCATTGCGTTCTGCATTCCCAGCTGTGCACTAACACACCCGCACTCACGGCAATGACTCAATTTCGTTAGCAGCACACGATGGGCGTGGGTTTCAGGCGTTGGTGGCCTAGGCGGCGCGATACGCATTGACATCTTCAGTGTACTATATGATGACTCGCACGGCGGACGGCGGACTTTTTGAACCGGAAGATAGCGATGCAATCACGCTAGAGCAGTAACGATACCTACTGCTTGCTGCACTGCTTGCTGCATTGCGTTCTGCATTCCCAGCTGTGCACTAACACACCCGCACTCACGGCAATGACTCAATTTCGTTAGCAGCACACGATGGGCGTGAGTTTCAGGCGTTGGTGGCCTAGGCGGCGCGATACGCATTGACATCTTCAGTGTACTATATGATGACTCGCACGGCGGACGGCGAACTTTTTGAACCGGAAGATAGCGATGCAATCACGCTAGAGCAGTAACGATACCTACTTCTTGCTGCACTGCTTGCTGCATTGCGTTCTGCATTCCCAGCTGTGCACTAGCACACCCGCACTCACGGCAATGACTCAATTTCGTTAGCAGCACACGATGGGCGTGAGTTTCATGCGTTGGTGGCCTAGGCGGCGCGATACGCATTGACATCTTCAGTGTACTATATGATAACTTGCACGGCGGACTTTTTGCACCGGAAGATAGCGATGCAATCACGATAGAGCAGTAACGATACCTAATGCTGGCTGCACTGCTTGCTGCATTGCGTTCTGCATTCCCAGCAGTGCACTAACACACCCGCACTCACGGCAATGACTCAATTTCGTTAGCAGCACACGATAGGCGTGAGTTTCATGCGTTGGTGGCCTAGGCGGCGCGATACGCATTGACGTCTTCAGTGTACTATATGATGACTCGCACGGCGGACTTTTTGCACCGGAAGATAGCGATGCAATCACGATAGAGCAGTAACGATACCTAATGCTGGCTGCACTGCTTGCTGCATTGCGTTCTGCATTTCCAGCTGTGCACTAACACACCCGCACTCACGGCAATGACTCAATTTCGTTAGCAGCACACGATGGGCGTGAGTTTCAAGCGTTGGTGGCCTAGGCGGCGCGATACGCATTGACATCTTCAGTGTACTATATGATGACTCGCACGGCGGACTTTTTGCACCGGAAGATAGCGATGCAATCACGCTAGAGCAGTAACGATACCTACTGCTTGCTGCACTGCTTGCTGCATTGCGTTCTGCATTCCCAGCTGTGCACTAACACACCCGCACTCACGGCAATGACTCAATTTCGTTAGCAGCACACGATAGGCGTGAGTTTCATGCGTTGGTGGCCTAGGCGGCGCGATACGCATTGACGTCTTCAGTGTACTATATGATGACTCGCACGGCGGACTTTTTGCACCGGAAGATAGCGATGCAATCACGCTAGAGCAGTAACGATACCTAATTCTGCTGCACTGCTTGCTGCATTGCGTTCTGCATTTCCAGCTGTGCACTAACACACCCGCACTCACGGCAATGACTCAATTTCGTTAGCAGCACACGATGGGCGTGAGTTTCAAGCGTTGGTGGCCTAGGCGGCGCGATACGCATTGACATCTTCAGTGTACTATATGATGACTCGCACGGCGGAC